>JAAWXA010000043.1:4161733-4239836 GCA_038090715.1 Florisuga fusca
TGTATAAGAGACGGGCTTTGGACATGGGGGGTAGGGAGAGGACAGGGGGAAATGGGTTAACACTGGAAGAGGGGAGATTGAGGTTGGACATGAGGTAGAAATTCTTTAATTTGAGGGTGCTGAGCCCCTGGTTGCCCAGGTTGCCCAAGGAAGCTGTGGCTGCCCCATCCCTGGCAGTGTCTCAGCCCAGGTTGGATGGGGCTTGGAGCACCCTGGGCTGGGGGAGGTGTCCCTGACCATGCAGGGGGTTGGAACTGGATGAGCTTTAAGGTCCCTTCCAACCCAAAGCATGCCATGATTCCACGAATTCTTTTATATTTCACTGCAGCAGTTTTGTGTTGGGAGTAATTCACTGAAGCCAAGAGAACTCCACAAAATGAAGAAAGAGGCACAAAACTGTACAATCCATGGCTAGTAGCACCTCCTGTAGGTGAATGTTGGCCTCCTTTGATACACCTGAATGCAGGTGACAAATATGAGCAGGGATAAACACGAAAGCTCTTTCTTGTTGCAAGTATGTAGAATATATTCTTCTAAATGACTAGAACATTTTTGATACTTGCCTAGTCACTACAAGAAGACGTGTTATCATTCTGTAAAAGGCACTTAACTCATAGTTGTGGATGGGAAACACGCTTTTTGCCCTACATCTAGCAACACCTTATATTATAGCATTGTGTTGATACAGAATTATTTTTTATCCTCTCTTGTATTTTATATACCTGTACATTAACACTTTTAAATGGCTTCTTTAAGGGATAAGGGACTGGACTCTGGCCTAAAGATCAGCTGTCATGGTCCCGCTTAAGTACCAACTAAATACCCTCAAATGTGTGGCTACAGCCAAACATCATTTTGGTACCTGGCATGCGTTGACTCTCAGACCACATCTGGGAATGGCAGAGTTAATCTGTCCAAAACTCTGTCAAAGGCTTTCCTAAAAATCCTGAGCCAACCTCTGAGCCCATGGAGCTGTTGGAGCAAGTCCAGAGGAGATCAAGAAGCTGATCAGAGGGCTGGAGCAGCTCTGCTCTGGAGCCAGGCTGAGAGAGTTGGGGGTGTTCAACCTGGAGAAGAGAAGGCTGCAACGGGGAGACCGTAGAGCACCTTCCAGTGCCTGAAGGGGCTCCAGGAAAGCTGGGGAGGGACTTGGGACAAGGGCCTGGAGACACAGGACAAGGGAGTATGGCTTCAAGATGCAAAAGGGGAGACTGAGATGAGGTACTAAGAGGAAATTCTTTGTTGTGAAGGTGGTGAGACCCTGGAACAGGTTGCCCAGAGAGGTGGTAAATTCCCCATCCCTGGGAACATTTCAGGTCAGATTGTACAGAGCTCTGAGCAACCTGCTCCAGCTGACATCCCTGCACCTGGCAGGGGGGGTGGACTTAATGACCTGTACAAGTCTTTTCCAAACCAAACTGTTCTAGGAGTTTCTGATTCTGTGAACCCTCATTGACTTCCCAGGTGCAGGCAGCAGCTCATGAAGCTGTGGCTGCCCCATCCCTGGCAGTGTCTCAGCCCAGGTTGGATGGGGCTTGGAGCACCCTGGGCTGTGGGAGGTGTCCCTGACCATGGCAAGGTGTTGGAACTGGATGAGCTTTAAGGTCTCTTCCAACCCAAACCAGTCTGGGATTCTCTGATTTTGCTGGAAGGGGATTGCCAGCATGTGCTGCACATGCTACACATAATTAAAGCCTCATACTTTCAATTAAACCCTTTTTGTCTAGTAGGGCAGAATCTGGTCAAATCTCACTATAATGCAGAGAAACACATCTACAAATGGCTAAGATAATTCTTGGGGAAGTGCACAAATCTTTTGAATTTTGTTTCTTTTATATTTGTAAGGCATTGACCTCCAAGCTGTGCCAGCAGAGACTTCTGCAGCGTTGTGAGGTGTGAGACATGGCTGAGATGCCACACTTTTGTCTTTTGTATTTCTCCATTCTTACTCTCTTTAGCTCTAAAGGAGACATTGAGAACCTAAAAGAATCTGATATCTTTCAAGTAGAAAATATCACCAGGATGCTGAGCACCCTCTGAGGCTTTGATGCTCAGGCCTTTCTCCACCTTTATTTGTTGGTTGTTTTTTTTATTTATTTTTTATTTGGCTCCCTATCACTGGTAATAGAAATTGAACCAAAACACCTTAATTATGGAATGGGCCTGAATTAAAATCCCATGAACCAAACCAGTTTAGGGAAAGCCAAAGGGAACTCTGTCCTTTAATCAGACGGTTTATTAATAATGTAACAAATTTTCTCCAAGTCCTCCAGGGCTCATGGCTTTCTGATGGAAGATTTTGCTAGAGGGGTGTGAAAGGAGCTTGTGCTCAGTGAGCCAAATTATGCTTGGGGCACTAGCTGGCCTGCTACAGAAAAAAAAACCCCAACATTTAAAAGTAGGCTTTGGGTTACCATCAGGTTTGGGATGTGTAACCAAACAAATAAATGATTGCAGAACCCAATGTAGAAAAAAAACCCAAGCAACCAAATATTAAGAAATACACCTTGGGAGCTGGATTGTTCTTCTGGTCCACTTCCAGACCAGCATCCTTTTCAGGATGCTCCTGAAGTGCTTCTGATTTCCCCTAATAAAAGTGAGATTAGGATGTGGCCATCTGTAAATCTGTTTTCTCAGGATAAGGCAGGGATGGAAAAGAAAAAAAAAAGCACTTGTCTAAAAGCTTACTATATATATACCTGTTTGTCAAAAGGTTCTCTATAGCAACCATCAACAACCTTTTTTTTTAGAGCAAGAGCATCACTGTACATTAATGTTAGAATTCATTATATTTGGCAAAATGAAATTTGTCTGAAAACGAGAACTTCAGTGACAAAGCGCTTTGCTTTACTGAAATATGCTACTTTTCCCAAGAAATCACTAATTTTAAACTCCATTTCAGGGTTCTTCTAGTATCCTGCATGCATCAGAATAATATTCACCTTTGTCTAGCCCTTTTCCCCCACCTTCTTCCTCCCTTGCCATCAAAAATAATATCAGGCAACATAATAATATCAGGCAACAAAAATAATGAAAAAGCACCAAAGAACTAAATCTTTGTTATTGTATTACAGGGCAAAATGGGAAAATGAGAAAGTAAAGACACGGCAAAATGTAATTTCTTCTAAAATGGTTTTGTGAACATTTCAATGGAAAGATGAGCAGTTCCGTTTCATTTCTGTAAAAATAAAACTTCAAAATGCCAGCATCTTCATAACTTCCTCCTCCTTACCACCTCCGTCCCCCCAAATAGCTCAAGTCAGGATCAAAAATATTTCTATCACAGGATATACTGATCTATATATAACACACAAACATGAATTCATAATTTCTGACCATCTCTGATAATTTCCAATAATCCCCAGGTATCTGGTTATAAATTTTCTCTTCCTCTTGTTAGGCTGATAAATTTATTTGACTTCAAGAGTCTAAGAGTGTCCTGGTTTGAGCCAGGATAAAGTGATTTTCTGGTTTGTACTTTTGCTTTCAGCTAAGTTTCTTGTAAGGAGCTGCACTTGCTGAAATTAACAGCAAGTTTCTCAGTCAGTGTCTGCTCCTGGGACTGATCACACTGGATGTTTATAGTTACTGCCAGAGACTGGTGTGCAGAGCCAAGGACACTGCTCAGCTCTGAGGAACATTTTACCCTGCAGAAGGAGTAAAGAGGTCCCACCTGAACTGACCAAACAGAGTATTCCATCCCATACACCTCATACTCAGTATAAATTTGAGGGATCACGAGGGTCAACACCTTTCTGCTCCTTTTCCTGCCCCTTCTTCCTGCCCTTCCTTCACCTGTCCCTGTTTGCTTCAGCATCCTGGGAGGATTCCATCCCTTCCTCTGCCTGTGCTCCTGATCCATGCCAGCCTGAATCTGTGTGTTCCTGCCTCCAGCTCCCAACTGCTCCTGACCCCAGGATTCCAGCCTGGACTTTCCCAGGGCTGCCCTGCAGCCTCGGTGGTAACGTGAGAGTTATTGGGGGAGAGGAGAGAGGAATGTGGGATCAATTTTCCTGTATATTTGTATATTTGTATAGATTTAGTAATTTTTCCTATTTATTATTACTGTTTCATTAAAATTGTGTAGTTTAGTTTCCAACCCATAAATCTCTTTCCTTTATTCTCTCTCCTTTCCTTATCAGGGAGGAGAGGGGGATTAATTGAAAAATCTGTTATTGGGTTTAATTGCCGGGCTAGTGTTAAACCCTGACAGAGCCTTGAGGAACACGTGGCAGAGAGCAGGTGCCCAGTTTTTCAAGGAAAACATGGTGCAAACCATCCCCAGGAAGCAAGGGTTCAACCAGTGCTTCCCCAGCCACACCAGGGAACCGCTTCAAACTGAAGTGAAACCCAGGTGGAAAACTTTTCTTTACAGCAACTGGAGTCTCCTGATCTGGTTTGTAATGGGACCTCATCGATGATTTCTTTGTATTGTGAAGGTAAGACTTGGCCATGGCACCCAATTTACCTTCACAAATTATCCCTGGCTTGAAAACTGACACAGGGCACATGTTAATTTTTACTGAAAGGTGTAATTTTTGCAGGGGACATACACTCATCTTGTAAGAAACGTACTGCAGTTTTCTCCACAAAATTATACATATTTACAGCAGTCTTTCCTCCCATCCACAAATGGCCAAAGCAGCACAAGCTCCTTGAATAATTTTTATGATTTCTAATAATTGGTGTTCATTTATAAGGGAGGCAAAATTAAAGGACTGGTGTTTACTCCACTACAAAAACTTGTTTAAGATGATTGAATCATGAGTAGCTGCTGCACACAAAAAGGATGTACTGTGTCCTTTTAATATCCATAATATCTCTATAAGAGAGATGAGGACAGACTTTGTAGCAGGGTCATTGCAACAGGACAAGGGTTTCAAACTGAAAGAGGAGAAATTTAGACTAGATAAAAGGAAGCAATTATTTACTGTGAGGGTGGTGAGACACTGGCCCAGGTTGTTATCCAGGGAGGTGGGAGATGCCCCATCCCTGGAAATATTCCTGATCAGGCTCTCAGGAACCTGTTCTACTTGAAGATGTCTTTGCCCATGACAGGGGGGTTGAGACCAGATCATCTTCCCACACAAACCATTCAGTGATTCTATGGTTCTATGATACTACTCCTACTGCTCAAAAATTACAGACAGAAAAATTCATATTTTACAAAGTAGGTCCTCCAGAAAGGTATCTGGTGTCTTGGTAAAACAAATTCATCATTTATCCCCTTGCCTCAAGGGCTACCAAAGGGCTTGGGGCACATAAAATACATGGAGAGGCTGAGAACTGGGTTCATTCAACCAAGGGAATGGCTCAAGGGAGAACTTACTGCTTTCTTAAACTATCTGAGGGTAAAAAAGACAGAAGATGACTCCTTTACTGGTACAAAGATGAGAGACAACAGACACAGATCTATCAGGGGGAAGCATTTTCACCATGAGGGCAGCCAGCAACTCAAGCAGGGAGCCAGGGAGGCTGTGGACAACCATCCTTACAGGTATTAAAGAATCAACCCAACACAGCCATGAGAAACCTGATCTAAGCTAGATGTGCTCTGAGAACAGGCTTGGACCACAGACCTCCAGAGTTTCCTTTATGTCTAAATTATTCCAAGTTTCTACAATCCTAATGTTCAACTCTTTAGGTTTTGGCCCAGTGGTAACTTCCAACCACTGTCTCTTGCCACATCTTTGTCAAAAGGACTGAAATGTCCCATGTGTGAGATCTTTTCCAAGTTCAAGCATTTAAGGTTAGCAGTAAAATTGCTTCTCCCCTCATCTCTGCTTTTCTATAGGCTGGAAACATTGAGTTTCAAACCCTTTGCTTTATAAACATTGGATATTTTCTGTATCTGGCTAGGCAGTTGGACTTAGTGATCACTTTAGGTCCCTTTCAAATGAAATGACTTCTCCTCTCTTCTCTTCTCTTCTCTTCTCTTTCTCTCCTCTCCTCTCATTCCATTCCACTCTATTCTAAATAATTGCCATTACTTTCATTTCCAAATGAATCTAGAACTGAATAAGAACTGAATAATTGTTTTAAAAATCACATTAAATCACATTAAATTGCTTTAAAATCACATGCAAACACAAGAGCTGTTTCTACTCAATGCACTACCTGCACCATGCCCATCATCTTTGTGTCAGACATGAAGTAGCAGCTTGCTATGCTAAAACCTGGTTTTCTTCACTTTTGTGACTATTTTTCTAGGAGATAGTCTCCATAACTTGTCTTTTTCATGAATGAATACCTGAACAATGTTTTTCTCAGCAAACTTGACATGAAATCAACTCTGTATGGAGAAGGTCAAGCCCTGACAGGCACAAACAGAACAGAACTTCTTGGAACTGCTGTGGCTGCAAATCACGGAGGAATTCAGTCCTCACTCCTTGTTCTCAATACAAGAGTCAAACATTTTCTGAATTCCACCCTTCCTACAGACAGCATCTTGTGCAGGATGCAGTCTTGGGGAGTATGCATCTTTCAGAGGGGGATAAACGAATGGCTTTTCTTCAGAACATTCCTTTCTACACATAGCAGAGATGCTGCCTAGGGTGAGAAAGGTAAGTGAGTTTTCATCTGGCATGAAAATGTACATGGGGAAATTTCCAGCACAAGCTACATAGATAGAGACAGAAGTAAAGAAAAAAAAAATAATCACACAGAGATGTTCAGAAAGCAATTTTTATCACCATTGGCCTCATTCCTTTTCAGGGACCCCTCTCTGTCCAGTTTCCTACAGTCCTCAGAAGGCACAAGGGGTGCAGGACCTTCCAAGGTTCCTGATCCACCCACTGCTCCTGTTCCAGGAGCTGCTTAGGAGCAGGGAGGTTCTGAACACTCCCAATGTACAAGCAATGGGTCCAGCCAAGATAAAAAGGTTTTCTCAAGTCACTGACTCGTGCCAAAGTCAGAATCACTTTGGTTTCCAGACACACGTACCTGCAGAGACTGGAAATCTGGGTTGGGAGTCACAGCCCAAGTCCTCTCATTTGTGCCTATTGCAGGTTTGTCTTCAGCTTTTGTCCTTCACTGGCAATTTCACAGTCATTTCATGAATATTTTTACTGACTGCTTCTCAGTAATATCATTGCTCCCATGGCTAAATCTGACCTCAGCAGCTTCACTCTTCCTTTGCCCAAGTGTTATCTATTTAAGTCTTACAAATGGCCAATACAAAGACCTTGACTTTATTCTAATGGGTGGGTTATTTTTTTTTTTTCCCCACAAAATGGAAGAATGCATTTACATCAGGATAGAGCAAGCAGCTTCCTAACAATTACACCCTTTGCTGCACTTCTCCAAAAATTACATCATCCACATGACAACATAGTCTGCAAGTCTTCCATGAATTACCTTGGGCACTGCAGCAAGCACACTGCATGGTTGCTCATGATGTCTTTAATATAAAGTGTGTCTTCTGATTCCCCCACCTACAATTCCTGTGTTTCCTTGGTTTCCTATAAATACACATTACAAGGATTATTGACACTGTATTTATTTCTCAGATATTTTTGTTTATCCATTTCTTGGGGCTTTAAAAGCTTGAAGTTGTTTACAGAACTAGAAAAAAAAAAAGAACCACCAACAAACAATGCCTGATCTTCTGTGGGTATTTCTACCTCTAAGAGCAAAAAACCTTGTGAAATTTTTTTCCCCCTGTAAATAGTTCCTTAATGGTATACTAAGGACATTAAAAGTCAGATTTATAAAATTTTCCACAAACCCACAACAGTTGGGTTCCTACAGTCTGAGCCCAGCTAGCAAGTCCAGAACAAGTGATACCACCACCTCCAAGAGTAATTTTTATGAGGTGCCAACTCTTCTTCCCTTTCTGTGAGGCTGCATGATGCCTGACAGTTCCCCTGGTATCCTGGGAACAGCGTTTTGAGGTGGCTAAACTTCAGCTGAGGTAAAAAGAAGAAACCACAAGATCTGCCAGGAAAAGCATTTACTGATAAATGCAAATCACAGAGCATCATCTAATCCCTCAGCCTTGATTTTCTAAAAGGTAACTGTTTTCAAATGTTTCTGTGAGAGTTTAGGAGCACTGAATAGTGGGATTTCCATTGTGAAGAAACATCTCAGTGACCTTGGACAAGTGGAAACAGCTTTTTTGCTAATATTCCAGCCCAGCTAGCAGGTGAAAGGATTAGCAAAGAAGCTTAAGCTTCTGTGTGAAGGAGAGAGATGAAACATTGGCAACTAGAAAAACTGAAGGTTTCTGTTAAGACACCTTAAATAGCTTTAAACTAGGTGGGTTGGCTATAGGTAGCAAGTTGAATGTGCAGGCAGGAAATTCAGCATGGGCAATTTCCCCTGTTCAGAACCAGTTGAAAGTAATTTGGGTATCAATATGCTCCCCCAGTTTTTCTGGGGCTGCACTAAAGGTATCTGCCAGCTAGAACCTTACCACCCTCAAGCCCTAATTGAAGTTATTTTCTTGAGGTTTTTTAGGAGCTTTATCATAAACTGTCTTTTGTGAGACTTCTGGGAGGAGAAGCAATAAAGGAAATTCATTGAATACCTCTACTAATGGATCTCTTTGTTATCCCGTGCTCCCACCATCTGTTTCTTGAAAATACTTCTTACCTCTCATCTTATACATGAATCATAAGTGGGTTTGGAAAGAGGGCAATCTTGCTGTTCCATGTCAGCATAACACTTTGCACAAGTGGGTTTTGGACTCGTAGTGGCTACTAAAACACAAGTATATAAATAATGCAGAAAGAAATACAGAATCTGGGTCCTTGCCCAGTTCTGAGCAAACCCAGGCACGTGCAGTGAGATTCAGGCTGTGTCAGGTCCCTACTTATATTTTATAACACCTACAATGCAGGTGCCTGGCATTAGTTCAGAGTACTTCAACAAAGAGCTCTGCAGATCATGCAGAGACTGAAGCTACCATCCCACGCTGGCAAATAAAATGTGCCAGGTCCCCCCTTTTGTGCTCCCAAGACCCAACTAACACAGCACAGATACATTTTCTTCCATCCCAAACACACTGGTTGCATCCAAAGTGCCAACTGGGAATACTTCTTTGTCTGTCCAAGCTTCCTAACCATACCTGGTCACTATCCAGGAGAGTTTCTGTTGGACCAAAACTGGCCAACTGTCCCAGGAATCCTTATAAGATTTTAGTAGTTTGGAAAATGTCTCTCCAATGCAAGTTCCCACACCATGACTCTTGCCTCTTCAACAAAATAATGTTAAGTTAACCCCAGGCACTTTAAAGAGTAATTTATAGTTATCCCATTTGAAATCCTAGGCACAAAAATGGGTCAATCCACTTAATTTGAAACATAAATATTTGAATGAGGGGTTCACACTACTGATGTCCAACCCAGATTCAGAATATGAAGTGGTCTCTTGAGGCCAAATTTTTAAGTCAGAAGAACTCAGCCTTTCAAAAATCAATGGCAAAAAAAAAAAATATTTTCTACAGCAGCTGTTGGGTTTTGGTAGAGGAAAAAAACCTAGTGTGCAGTTCCTGCAAAATAAAGAAACAAACAGGAACCCAAAATAGTAGGTGGAATCTATTTTAGCAGGATGCATCTAAAATGTAGACGTGTAGTTTTAAAGTTCAGGAGAAAGGTGGGAAAAATTGTCATTGAGGTATGCTGACTCCAGACCTGTTCTGGGATGGGTTGAATTGTTCCCTGGAGGTTCTGCTCTCTGCCTGTTGACGATGGAGGAAACCTACATGACAAGTGTAGGTAAAGGCCATTAATTTTAAACAGCTAAAGGAAGGGAAGAGTAATTGCCCTCTGAGTGCTTAAGTAATCAACCTGACAGGCTCCTGCTCTCTGGCCCAAAACATATGTTTCACCTGAGTTTACAGATCCTGGAGGAGATGCTGCTGGAAGGAAGTGGGTTTGGGTATTTAGTATCTATCAGGCACCACAGATGTGGGGTCTTACTCTTCCTCAGTGCCCTGTGTAGTTTTGTGATGATTCAATCTGAAGGAATTAACTTACTATTAATGGGTGGATATTGCTCAAAAGACATCTTTCCCACAGTCCTGGAAGATGAGAAGAAGGAAAGAAGGAGACTTCAAGGTACATTGTATGCTGGAATATGCATCTATTTTCCTCTTAAGAAGGAACCCAACACATTGGAAATTCATCTTGTGGGATGACATTTTAACACCTTTATAAGGAGTCTACACCTCTACCATTTTTTTTTAAGGCTCAAGAGATTTTAGAACCATGTGGAAGGTTTGGAGGGAGGAGAAAGGGCCAAGCTAAGAGCTGTTGGTGGCATCTGAACCCATTTCTGGTTTATTGCCTTTAACAACAGGTCATGGGTTGGATATGTTGATGGATGTTTCCAAGTAGCAATCCAGTGGGCTATATTATGTTTTAGATTATGGATTCTGTGTTTATTTAGAAGGTGTTACAAGCAAACAACACCTATGGAGATCTTCATTACAGGTAGAGAGCAGTGGGTATTGCTTGAGTTCAGATCTTCATCACTAAATTTTATGCTAAAATACCATGACTAAAAGTGTTTAATATCAAACAGCAGAATGTGTATCACAATTTTAGTATATTTATTATTTTTACTCCCAATGAGTGGGATAAGGAGTCAGGCAAATTAGATCTCCTCTAAGTGAATACTCTGCTACAACTGACTCATTGATTTACACTGAGCTGACGTAGTCATGACAATCATGCAACCCAAAGAACAAACCTAAGACCAGACTACTCCATAACTTGTGAACAGCTCCTTTGAAGACTGACAAACTGAGGCTCGAGGAGTATTTGACCTGAGAAAAGCTGCAGAGTACCAGGCTATGCCCAGTCCCTCTTCCCCACCTCCTCACCTCCCATGAAATCGCTCCCGTGTTAAGGAGATTTGCAATTGGCAAGGTTCAAATTCTCAGCCTTATGGTCTCTCTCTCTCTCTCTCCAGATCAGGTACACTGCAAATTCAAAGCTTTACCTTTCCAACCTCCCCAACCTTCTCCTCTCCCTTCACCACTCCTTTTGGTGGCACATTTGGTATTTGTTTTTAATCCTTGGCCGATTTGCAGCTCGCAGAACCTGACGCAAAGAGTTACTTGATATTCCGAAGGCGTTATTTTAAGATGAAACAATGTAAATTCTGTTTCGGGTGGCAGATGGCTGGCAGTTCACTGTTTGGCAAACCAACTGGTATGGTATGTTAGAAAGTCGGAGCAGCAGGTAGTACAGCTCAATTTGAAACGACCACAGATGCTCGGAGAGGCGCGGGGGAAGGGCGCAAGCTGGTCAGGAAATTAAGAACAGTAGTCAGAGCTTGCAGAGGGAAAAAATGAAAAATAATAATAATAAAAAATTTTTAAAATGATAGTAATTAGCTGAAAGTTTTCTTTCTCCCAGTCAGCACTTTTTGGACGTGAGTTATTAGAGAGGAGAGCAAACTCATTGCAGTTCATGTGAACGCATCACTCAGCCATTGGGGGCTCATACCCAGATGGCTTTAAAGCTTTTGCAACACTTGCATCCCGTGTGAGTTTATCCAAGACTTGTGCTGCTCTTTACACAGGGATGAACTTCAATCATGTTGTCCAAGCTGGCCTGGTGACACTTTCAAGATTCAGCTGGACAGGGTGTTGAGCCATCTTGTCTAGACCAGGCTTTTGCCAAGCAAGTTTGGAGCCAACGATCCTTGAGATCCCTTCCAACCTGGTGCTCTATGACTCAGTGGGTTTTCACCCTGGTTTCATGCTGGTGGTGCATCCATCTCTGTTCCTATCAGCATCCTGCAGTAGGTGTCTGCCCTCCCTAGACATCAACAGCCCATTCTGCCTCCAGAGGGGAGCGTTTGTCACCTGCTGTCTGCCTTTCCCAAATTGGGAACTAAGTGGGATGACTCTCCCTTTGAAGCAGCCCAGCTTTCTACACTCCTGCAGGCACCCAGTTTGGAAGCTTAGATGTGATGCCTCATTTTCCAGTGGCTAAAAGTAGCTCTGCTGGATCTCACCCCAAAGGATGGGGGCTCTAAACCAGAACTTTGCTCAAACTGTGGACTGAAAGCTTACACCTCCACAACACTACTAACCCGGTGCCAGAGGCCAGCTGGCAAGGTCTGGCTGTGCCCATGATCTCCCACGCTCCAGAACTGGGGAGCAGCATCCAAACTGCCTTTTGAGAATGGTCTCTGGCAGGTGCAAGCTCCCAAACTGTGCTTGGGAAGTGTCTGGAAAGTTCAGTAATGCCAAAACTCTGCCAGGACCACCTGAACAACAGGAAGGGCAGACTGTTCCTGTGCCCTGGCCATGTTTATCAGCACAGATAGAGCCCCAGGCTGCCTCCTGAGAAGCCACTCCAGGCACCAGAAATGCAGACCCATAGCAGAATGTCAGCAAGCCTGAGGGCTGGATGCCTACAAAGTCCATCCTTGCAGCAAAAAGCATGGGAACCCTCCAAGGAAAGATCCTGGCTCGTCTCATTGCAAGACCACTTGGGTTGATTGAGGCTCCACACACTGCACAGGGCAGATAATCAAAGCTGTAACAGGGAGTTTTAAGCTCTCCTGTGAAAACACCTGAAAGGTCGGTCTGTTGCCAACCATTAGTCTTCACCTAACCTCAACCTTCCTCCAAGCAAACAATACAAACTCACTTCTTTCCTCCCTGCAGCACAGAAGCAGCATGTACTACTTGAATTAGCTGATCAAATGCTCCAAAACTCTGCACCCAGGTTCAACTTGTCATACATGATTGTTTCCAGCCTTGATGCTTCCTCCAGGTTTGTTTTTTTTTTTTTTTAACCATGATAATGCTGGCTGCTGCACAGCTCTGGGTGCTAATGAGCTCTGAGTGGTGTTCATTTAAGAAATTCCACTCTGAATCTGAGTGTATTGAGAACGTTACAATCAAGCAATCAACAAAATCAGGAAATGCCACAACCAGAAGCTGCACCTGCACACTCCCCTCTGCCCTTCCAGACAGTGCACATTTGACATGATCTTCCTCCCATCTTGCACAGATTTGACTCTGGTCCGACCCCCCTGAATTTAACAAAATTATTTGTAAGAGGAGAACCTGGTTTATAAGGTGATTCTGCTGTTTTCTGCCCTCTCTCATGTCACAGATCTCCCTACAATACTGGTTAGTTGATAAGGCAGCATTCCTTCATGGTAACCTGACTCTGTTTAACATGATCTCCATCGACTTTAAATGATCTTTCTTCAGTATTTCAGTATTTTAGCACCTCGCATTGTGCTACCCAGAGCTCTCCAACCCCTTTAGGCACACAATTCATGGAAATGAAGCAGTTAAACACAAAAGCAATATACCTGTGAACACACGCAAATTGCAGACTGGCAGATGAGGCAATTAGATACGTAGTTAATTTATATGAAAAAAAACCACAATGCTGGAGAGATGGATATTTCCTGAGATGTGCATCACTATTCTGCAGCATCGTAGGTGTAGAAGATTACATAGGAATACTCTATAGGTTTGCTTATACCCTGCTATACTTTTTTCTGTGAATTGCAGAAAATGCGTATACGGTCCCTCGGATCACTTAGAAACCAGTGTGCCACCAGGAAATTAAAACTCACTGTAAAGCACACACAGGCAGGGGAAACATTAGGGCTGCTTGTGAAATGTTAGCACTGTCACTACTCCAGCACCTAAAATGGCTCCGGAACATTAAAGCTGTTCGCGTGAATTCTTTACGTTATTTATTGAGGTCCTCAGCACCTCAAATTAGAGAGCCATAAAAAGTGAAGATGCTTATTTAACAGCTGGGGGAAAACGAGTCATTCACAGTCCCCAGCTCCAGGCAGGGAGACAGCTGACATCCTTCACCCGTCCGTGGGGACAGGAGGTAATTCCACGTGCCCAGGTCCCAGCCTGCGCCGACAGCAGAGGAGCCCTTCTCTCTCCATTAACTACAGCAGGAACAGGGGCAGACCAGCTGGCTGTTAGCTACCAATATTTGCCTCGTTTTCACCCTTAAAACGACTCCCTTGTTTTTTTGAGCTGGAGGCACAGCAGGGTTTATTGCACCTTATTGACCATTAATAAATAATCGCCAGCGCCGCTACTCACCATTCATCTGCACCACTGAGGATCACCCCTAAACATACATTGTTTCACAATAAGTAAAGTGAAGCAATTGAACCATCTCCTAATTGTTGCATTACCTTCTAAAGGCCTTTTCTGAGGCCTAACACTATTAATTTTGTTTTTGTTTTTTTTTAATAGGACCTGGGAACAAATATCAAATCATCGCTGATAACATTTGTTGAATGGCACAAACTTTGACATCATAATAAGTATTAAGGAGAGTGAGGTAGTCATAAAATCATCTTGGATTCCTTAGTACATTAGGCTCAATCAGCAAGCCCATATTTTAATATAGACATATGACTCTTGTGTTCAGCTGGGAAGAAGGAAAGCAGGAGCAGAGAGAACAAAGGATTACATAATGGAAAATAGCATCTGAAAGTAATTTAGGGGTCACAGTAGCCAAACAGCTTAGCACTACCTCCCATTAGGATGCTGTGATGAAAAGCATTAATGCAATCCAGGGACATGTGCTCAGCAGAGTGGGAGGAGACACTGACTTGATTTTAATTTACAGCAGCATCGAGACTAAGGCTGGAATATTAAGTCTACTCCTGCCCACCACGTTTTTAAAGGCTGTTGAAAAATTGGGGATGGTGTAAGAAGGACCCACAATGGTCATTTCAGCATGTTCTCTGGTTTCCAGGTGACTGGCTTCAAATTCTGTGTGTCCAGGAAACACAAACTCTTATTATATGAAAATCACTGTGTGGTAGCAACAGTAGCCCATGGATTTCCTTAAGATCTTTTTATTGATATCAATTTTATAGTACACATAAAACTATGGACTTCTTTAAAAACTGGGTATAATGTGGTATGTTAGATGGGAAGATAATTACACGAGCTTTCATGAGATCTGAATAAAGTTTGATTTAACAGTCACTGGTGATTTTGAGTGGCTGGGTTACACCAATAACCTTGAACTCAAACCAGTCACCCTCTGAAATAAACCATCAATATGGCAAGAATCTCCCCAGCAGTGCCCTGATCATCCCATCATCCACCTCCTGAAATATCAAGGCTGCTTTGGTTTTGTAATCTTTGGGGATTTTTTATCACTTTGAACCAACTGATGCATGAGACAAAACCTTTCAACAACTATAACATACAAAACAGAATTTAAAATGCAATGATCTTCTGTCTCATTATCCTAATCGCAGAAAGTCCTATGGACTTAGAATGAAAGACTTGATTTGCTTGATCCCATTACTTCAATTTCGTTTTCCACTGGGTATTAGAAACTAAACCCTTCTTTTATTCAAACTGCACAAGGAGTGCACAAATGTTTGGGCTTTTTCCTTCTCTAAAAATAATAAATATATTTCCCATACAGAGAGATGAGTTTGTATAAGCCCATCTGTAAGTCTCACGCCCTCTGAAATAATTCAGCTAATGAAATCACAAGCTTTCCATATTATCTTCATTAGCAAGGAGCAAATCCTGCAACCAAAGTTTATGTGAAGAAAAACACAGGTCAGCACTATTTTTAAATCTCCAGGACAGTGGCATTTGCAAGGCAGTGAGAAAAGGATTCCCTGAATGCCTGAGCCAGGCCTTCTGTTGGCAGCCCTGAGCAGTTCTGATACATGACTTCTCAAAAAAATATACCAACTGAGGTATATAGTTGCTCAGTTAAAGGCCAGGTAACACAGAAAGCAGCTCTTTGCCAGTGTTTCAACTTCTTAGGGTCCCCTTTTTAAACCCCTGCTTCTCCGCTGACCGTATCATTCCTATTTGTGGGCATCTAATATCTCCTTGGAAAAAAAAAAACCCATGAGGTGGTCCTGTCAGAATGCCTAAAGCTCGAGTTTCTTTTTAAGAACCCTTTTGAAGAAGCATCAAGAAACTGCCTCTTAAAGAGATTTGGTTTCTTTCTACCTCCTGTGAGAACTCAACAGTTGAAACAAAGGCATCCAGGGATATGAGACTCAACTTTGTAAGAGTTACAGGTAGCTTCTCCACTGACTTTGATTGACAGAGATGCTAAATAATATTTTGTTCCCAAATGCTTCAGAGGGAGAACTTCTACAGAAAGGCAGAGTTTGCCCAGGGTACAGTTCTGTTGCCTGAAGACAGTCACCTAATGCTATTCCAGATGCACAAAGTCCAAGACCCCAGCACAGGACAGAGAGAGAAAAGAGTCTCTAGAACAGATGCTCCTTCTGGAGCAGCACTTCAGGGTAATTTGGGACTTTTTTTTTCCACTATTATAAATTCTTCCCTGACTAAAGGAAAAGTGATCCATCTGTGTATATAGGGAAATGGCTGAAAATTCTGAAGATGGAAAAACCCCAACACTTGAATTTGCTGAATGAGGATACGGTTTGTCCCAGAGCTTGGTACTTCATCAACAGTTGACTAAGTTTTAAAGCCACTGTTAATGGGGCAGATGAAAAACTTAATGCCACATGTATAAGAGTGATTAGGATCAAACTATGTTCATAACCTGAAATGAACTCCTTACACATGCTGAGGAAACTGGGGTGTATGAGGAATGTTGTCACCTATGGCACTGGCAGATGCTTCACTTCTGCAGGCTGAATTCCCTCACACCCTTGCATGACAGATCACAGAATATCATTTCTAGAAAACTAGGAGTGACATCCAACGTCAGGCTCAGACACCTCTACTGAGGTATCTGCCTGGGCTGAATTCAGCTACCACTTGTTGACATCCAACATCAGTTGTGTTGCCCTGGAGCATCCTAACCATCTCCATAGGGCTGGCAGGTGAGACACACAACCCAGAGATGACCTGAACCCATCTGGACAGGTTGCTGCAAGCCAAGATGAATGTGTCAGAACATCTCCAGTGACACGAGATCATTTAATTTTGGGCAGATCATTTGGTCCTAAGGGAAAAACTGAGTTTGAGTGACACCAGTACATAAAGGTATCTACATATACAGGTGCACATGTCTGATGGGTGCCTCATCTCCTTCTAGAGTTAATTGGGACCCAATCAGTGGGACACAAGAGGAATTGGGATCTCCCTGAGTAGACATTTGGTCACCTGTGTAGTTCTTGGGATTCCACAGGCTCTCCTGACTACTGGACACATAACCCCTCCTGCAGACACTTCAATGCAGAGGCTGCACCTACCCACAGATGTGCTTTCCTAGCATGCCAGTCAGGAAGGTAAACATTTCACATCTGATGCATAATCAGATTTTATAAGTCTGGAAAACGGTAAAAAAAAAATAAAAAATCAGGGCAATGCACCCTAAAGGCAAACAGAGGTAGTCTGAGTAGGAGCACGTGGCAAAGGAAGTCTGAGATGACAAAAACCATTCAGGTCAGGGATTCTGAGGGACCCTGGATAGAAGATGATGTGTAGGAAATGTATACCAGAGAACTGGTGCCTGTTTTGCTCTGTTCTGTTAGGTCAAGTTCTCTCTGGTAGAATATTTGAACTGAACCTTCCTGTAGCACTTGGAGGCATCCAACTACATCCACTTGTTTTGGTTAATAGTCATCCGTGGTTCAGCATTCCCATGTGCCAACCAGAAACACTTAGAAGATGTGACAGGACAAGAAACTGGTGAATCTTCCCTGCAAAGTCCATGTGGAGTTTCCCCCATCAGTTTGCTGAGAACCAGTGCAGAAGAGCCCAATGTGTTGGGTTCCCCTGTGGGAAATCAGTGCTGCCAAAGGACTTCATGAGGAGCTCCCAAAATGAGATGTTTGGTTTTAGAGCCTTTACATCCATGATTTCTTCAACGTTAATAACTTCACTCCAGCATCCCTGCTCTGTTCAGAAGCTGTGAGTGATGGAAGAGTTATTTGTCTCCATCACATATTTCCACAATCAGTTATTTTGGAAGCAATGATCTGATAACCTCTGCTTTCAGAAAACCTATGATTCTAGATCTGTCCATCAAGAGACTCACGTGTGGAAGAGAAACTGGGGAAAGGCTGAACTACTAAATAAATTCTGGTCAGCTATAAGAAAAAGACCAGATGATATAATATCATCTGCAACAACTTAAAACTGGACTTTGAACACAGAAGATATCTCTTCCAGTTCGACAGTAATTATCTTTTTATTGGCCTATTGATACAACAATTCATAATAACCTCAGAAATATGTGGAATCTGAATATTGTGCTCAGAAAACATTGGGGTTTGTCATAAAGTCATAGACTCAGAGAGGTTTAAGTTGGAAGGGAACTCAGAGATCATCTAGTCACGAGCATCTGCCAATTTTAGGTCTTATTCCTGGGTCCTATGAGATGAGAAAGAAACTGTTTTATAAGAATCAGAGTATCTCCTTATCTTTCCAGGACTTGCAGGGCTTTAAAGCTATCTTAAAAAAAAAAAAAAATCTCAATTCAAACGGTTTGTCAGAAGCCAGGATCCCCCTGTTCAGCCTGTCCCCTCTGACACAGAACACATTCATTTCATTTCTTCCTTCCCAACTCTCCAATGCCATCAGCAAGTGAGCACCACAGGACAGGAGCACACACCAGAGAGGGGCAGTGCTACTATTTCAAGGACTATTTCAAAGTGCCCTCAGCAGAAATAAAGACAACACTTTCTTTCTCTTTTTTACGTATTTTTTTAAAGATGTGTGCATTCAGAAGTAAAAAGAGGCTGAAAACACATCACATTGGATTTTTTTTTCCCCCCTCGGTTTAGAAAACAAAGTGCAGCTTCTGGGCTTTGAAGAATTCCAACTACCACGACTGGAGGGATGACACCCTGTGACACTGGCAGTTGGCAAAGTTGTTTCCTAAGGGGCAAAGAAGCAAGGAAAGGGATGAAGAAAGAAGGCAGGGGCAAAGATTACATAAAAAGGATTAAGAGAACAATTTTGTATGGGAAAGGAAGCCACAAATTTTCTGGTGAGACAGGATGAGCACCTTGTTTTCCTATAACCTTTCCATTCACTTTTGCTTTGAGATCTCTATATGAGAAAGGTCTGATCATCCCCAGCACATCATTATTTTCATTGTTCCTGTTGTCTCATTATTTACAGCCCATGGGTTTGCCCAACACAAGGCTTCACTTATTTTCCTGCAGTCTTGAGGAACAACCTCTCCCTTTAACACCCACCCCCTAAAAATTGCCCCTCCCAAACTCATTACCCTGCAAAAGCAGAAACTACCCCCTCTGTCATCTAAAACTCTTAATCTAAACTCTCATCTAAAACATCTTTGACTCCAAGAAGTCAAAAGAAATACTATTGCAGGAGGTTTGCAGAAGATAAAATGATTTTCCTGCAGAGTCAAAGGCAGAACACACCTCCTTCTTTTCATGTGCAACCCCAGGTGCTGCAAATCCCCTTTCTGTACCCAAAATTCAGAGTCCAACTCTGCTGCAGCCCCCAGCCAGGGCACAGCTTTAATTCCAGCAGTAAAGGCTCTAACCCCAGTAGTGACACAGGTGAGAACTGTTTAAATAACACACGGGCAGGTGATACAGAAGTGACATTACTAGGACATGTACTAGGACATGGGGCTAAGCTGCAATTTCAATTTTCAGACTCCCTGCCAACCCCAGGGAATGTATAAATTACCTATCCTGCTGCTAGCCATGCTATGCACTTGCAAGAGATTTTTTTCTTGATTTAGCCTATTAGAGATATCCAGAGTTTAAAAGTCCAGAGTCAGCAGCTGGGTCTCACAATTGGGCATTTATAAGACACAGGCAATGGCCAGAAGCTGGGACTTACAGTTCAAAGTAGAGCTAGTAGGAAAATTCTTTTCTTTCACTAAAAAACTCCCAAACCAGAACAGAAGCAAACAATCAAAAAAACCCTAACAAACAAAAAAATAACCAACCAAAAAAAAAAACCCCAAAACCCCACACCAACAACAAAAATCAACCAACCAAACAAACCCCCCCAAAAAAATAAAATAAAAGCATCACTTTTTTAATCTGTTTTTACTGTTTTTTTCTTAACTTTTATGAAAAAGCCAAAATCCAGATAATGGCTGTTTGTATCCCACATGCACACATTTATATGTCAACATATAAAACAGTCAGCAGCCTAAAATGTATCTTTTCAGATGCTTCAATATCCAAAGATATAAAATTCACCCTAATGAGAAAATTTCCCTTAGTGCAAACCACATTTTTGGTCAAGAGATATTTCTGTGCAAAATGTTCAGGGGAGTCTAATTTAGGTCTCTGCTTTGCTGGTGATACAAATCCTTTCCAGTTCCTTTTTCCTGGAAATCTAGGCTCCATATGTAAAAGGGATAATAAGCCTTTTCTTTTAAAGAATATGCCTGGAGCTGACAGATTTAAATTTAAATCTCAGTAGCTGTAACACTACTCTGCCTAGGAGATGCTCCTGGTTTATGTAGCAACATGTAGCTTGCATTTATCTGAGTAGGATTTAGTGTTGACACTAATTCAGTACTTATTGCTTGTGGCAGAGGTACAGAAAGAATGTGAGGCAGAGAGGAAATACTGTAATTTCAGTGCAAATCTACCCCAACATTCTCTGATCGTCTCATACAATCCCAACAAAATAAAATAGTTGCTGCTCAAACGTGATGTTCTACTGCTCCAAAGTGCAGGGAGGCTGAAGCATGACCCTGGAGTAAATGTTTAAAAATCTAGGTCTGTTTTCTAAAAACCAGCCTGAATTATGTTTGAATAAGACTATGGTAAACAGAATTAATATATAAAAGGTGAACACGTTAAAGGGAGTCATGTATCTGCCACTGAGCTGCAAAAGTAATCTGTTAAGAACACAAAAGGAAAGGATTTGTCTATTCATTTTTTAATTTTTGCCTTTGCAGATTTTCTTTTTAACCCTGATCACTGCCTACAGCTATTCCTGCAAGGGCTGCCCAAGCACGAGAGGAGAAAGGATAAAAAAAAAGAAAAAGTCAGTACACTTTTTTTTTGTCTGAAGAAACTTTTGGGTTATTGACGTGATGGCAAGGTAAGAAAATAAAAGGTATTAATGCATCTCTTTGTATCTGGAAAGATATAATGCTGTGTTCTTTCACTACACACAAAAAATACCCCTGGAAAGTTCTGATTATTTATTTCTATGCGTGCTCTTGAGAAATAAAGTAGACACAACTGAATTTTCCGTGACTTTTGGACTTGATGTCACAAAATCAAAGGGAAAATTATTTCAATAACACAGCCCACAGCCTCCTCGTTAGGGAGACAGGGAACTATCCCTTGCTAAAGGACTTAGAGAAAGAAGAGCACCTATTTAGACACCATTGTAAATGAAGACAATGCATTTATTTCATTGCTATGGTTACTAAATCAAGCACCAAGTATAGAAATAGGGTTCACAAGGAGAAAAGAATGAAGAAAACTAACTGATACGCTGCTTTAGAAACGCAGAAGAAAGATCAAACAAACAGGCTGCCCAGTTTAAGAAACAATTAATTATTAGAACTTTCACAACACATCTGATATAATCTCACTCTACCCTGACTGCAGCCATTCTTCTATCTCACTCGCTTCACTTTCCCCATCCTGCTGGTGCAAAAAAAAGCTTGTGCCTTTTCTCTGGGATGGTGGAGGGGAAAATGATGTAGCACTACAAACCCAAAGGCTCTGCACAGTGGCTTCTGCTGGGGACAGTGCTGGGCTGGGACTCTCTCCATCTCTCCAATTTCTTTCCAGGACCCTTTTGACACCAATGGGTGGAGTGGCTGAGCTAAAGGCTTGCTCACATCCAGCAAATGGGAGAGCAAATGTTCACCTCATATGTCTGGACGTAACTCAAAGTGTTTCCTGGGGTGTTTCCTAAAAATGTACAAGCTCAGAGGGCCAAAGGATCAGATATCAGAGGATACCATCCCTGCACCCAGATTTCTTCCTCCAATGTCCACACAGCTGACAACTGACTCGTGCCCAGCAGGTTTGGTTGGGGCTGTTCCCCAGCAAGAGAGCTGCTTCAGGCCAGTGAGGTGATCCAAAAGTACTAAGATCAGGAGAACAGCCAATAAATATGGTCAACATTACATTTTATTGCTTGGAAATGTTGCAAAGCTGCAGTTTGTATATGGTCCAAGCAGACTGTTTAAAAGGATTTGTGAACCAGAACGAAGACAAGTAATGGCTAAGTCTGTAAATCCCTCTCTCCCCTTTTTTTTTTTTTTCCTTTTAATGACACACAGACAACAATTTAATTCTACTCACTCACTGAAACACTGCTTGCTCCAGAGATGCCAGTCAAATTGGATTTGGTTTGTGCTAACCTCATCAGAACTATTCAAAATCCAAGGCTAAAACCACTGCAGTAAAACTCCTGGGCAAAGTGGATGGGAGGCAAAGGGATGACACTTGGGATAGGATGTACAAAACTCCAGATTAATCCACCTGACGTTTTGCTGCCATGTCCTCAAAGCAAATCCAAACAAATTCAGAAACCAAACATTCAGCAACAGTCTCTATCCTATTTAGGCAAAGCCAGCTACTCGGCCACTTTATGTACTTGGCACGTTTGGCAATCCCTCTGCCATGGCCAATTAGGAAGAAATCTGATTAATTAGGACATCTTCATTTTTCTTCTTTGACCAACACAGAGCAATGGCTTAGTTAGCCCTATTAAACAGAATTCTTCAGCTACATTGCCTAAAAAGAAAAAAAAAAAAAGCTTTTCTAGAGTCTCGAGTCAGAGAAGAGAGCCAAGAAGATCCAGATGGAATAAAAGCATTTAAATTAATACTGTTCCCACACATCCCAGTGCAAGTGCACAGCTGTACCACAGTCATATTTATAAAAGGGAGACAGGCTGGCTCTACCCTGTCACTTAATATCGTGCCCCAGCTTCATGCCACAGTGCATTGGCATCACTCCAGAGGCAGCACGTTGGCACGGGACGTGTCAGTCCCTGCCCCTCTTAGCTTTCAAAGTGAATGTATTTGAAATCCCCCAAGTGAACTTGAAGAGCCTGAAATTTGCTGAGTTGATGGGGGCTGAGCCTACAAAACCAGCCAGGGGGTTGCAGAAAAGGCCACGTCCTGCCCTGCAAGGCATGCAGAGAGCTAAACAAGAGCCCAGAGAAAAAGCACCGAGGCAAGAGGAATAACAAGGACACCAGTACTGAATAAAATTCCTTCTTTTTATTCTCTGACACAAGATACAATCTCTGAAAGGAAATAGGATCAGAAAAAGAAAAGCAACAAAGGGCAGCTCTATGAAAATAACCTTGTTTTATCTGCCATGCCTCCCCCCCTCCCTGAGATCAACGGTCCTCAAGATTAGTAGTTACAAATCTCCTTCAGAAAGCACCAGTGAGCCTCTCCCAGTGAGCCTCAAGAAAAAGAAATTGAAAATTGCTTGGCTGAGGTACTTCTGTCTGACTGAGAATTGGACCTGACCCCATAATTTCCATGATAAGGCAAACAACTGGCTCGTGGATGGCAAGAACGGGAAGCCTGGAGAGCAAATCACAAACAAGAGTGGTTCTGATGGATCAACAACAATCTGGGGAGTTTGGACACTGGGAGCTGGGCTGGGTCAGGTTTTGGTGTGCTTTGCTGCTCTTCTCAAAGGCCTGAGAAGCTTCAGACTCCTTCTCAATGCAAAGTCAAGTGCTGTAATGAACCTTGAGTTCTCTTTCTACAAAAACTACGCACCTGATTTTCATCTCTGCTGTGAAATTGCTGCACTCACTGTGCAAAGAAGCCATAAATTCAGCATGAGAGGATCTTAAGTAACAGTCGTACAATATGCAAAGCATCAGAATCCAGAATGTTATTAGCATCCAAAATCCAGAGATTCAAAGGGAAATGTCAGGAGACTAAAGGGGGGAACAGCAATCCTACGGAGAAAACAATCGGTGCAACTTTGAAACATCCTTTAATGGAAGACGACAAAGAATCACCTTGTCCTAGGGAAAAAGCTACTTGGAAAATGAGCTGTTAGAGGCTGAAAGTCACCAGCTTCCTTGCATAAATGAGCATGAACGTGTATTTCTCTTTCTAGAGGTGGCACAAAGGAAAAGCCAACAAGCTTACTGAGGATTTTGCAAAGACTCGGGTACAAAGTACTGAAAAAAGGAAAAGAAAAAGAGACTTCCTTGGAAGGTAAACTTGATTTCCCAAAGGGGATGAGTAAGCAGCCATTTCCCTGGCAGGCAAATGAAAGCAATGATGAGCTTTCAAAGATGTCATTCACAAAACTGCCCTTAATGGGAGAGCAGAATGACTGAATCCAGGCAGGAAATTAAGAGACAGAGCAGGGACGGTCATTTTGATGAGAAGACTCAAAGAGAACAGAGAAAAGAAACAAGGGGGCTGTGCAGCATTGTTATCTCCTTTGGCTGAGCCCCATTAACACATCAAGTCATTTAAGAGAGTGATGAAAAGAGTGGGAATTTTTTAAAAAAGCTCCAACTTTTTCAAAAGCATTATTTCTGTTTGAGTTTCAGACTTTTTCTTTCCAAATATGCCAAAATACATCCCAGCAGGACAGACAAGCTGATGCTATATGGATTATCTCTTCTGATAGGGGTATTGTCATGGAAACTTGTTCTTTGCTCAGAAGTGATTACTTGCTCCCATTCTCATTCTCTTCATATTTTAATAATAGATTTTTATTTTTTATTAAGTCAGTGACTGACGACGGACCTTTATTTTTTCCTGTCTCCTGTAGGGGTTTCATTCTGGGTTTTAGCTATGTCACTTCTCATTTACAGACAGACTGCAGTAAAGGACCACAGCTACTGCCACAACCCCCAGGAAAAAGTGACCTCCAGTCCCCATGTAGGGACTGTCCCTGCTTTAGGAAAGAGACACAGTGCTCTCTGGCAAAGACAGATGCAAGTTTTAGATTATGAGCCAAAGGATACATCAGAGATGAGAGAATACAACTGACACCCCAGAACATCAAAGAAAACACAAGAAACAGGATTCTCTTCCAGAAACTTTGACTCGGGTATTTACAAGAAGGTTTCTTTTTCTTTAAAGATAATCAAGTCTTATGGCAGGATATGGTTGCCAAAACATAGGCACCTGTAGGAATTATTTGAGATGCCACAAGGAAAGTTGTCCAGCCCCTGACTACCATTCCCATGGCTCAAATCTTCTGTAGGTACCAAATCACACCTCCCAGTTTTCTGTGGACATCTCAGATATCCCAGATCACCTTTAGAAGCATTCAATCTTTATGTGTGGGCAACTTAATTGAGCCCAGTGGAGCCCAGATGGCTCAATTCAACTCCTCCTGAAGTAAACATCTACCTTTGGTCAGCTGAATTGCTCTAAAGGGGTTGAGCTCAGCTGCCCAAATAGACATATCAAGTATCTAGGAAATCCTGAGGGGAGTGAGAGCTGTCCTGGGCAAAACCCTGCAAGGCACCACTAAAATAACTCAAATGACATGGACAAGAGCCACGGAACTGTCTGCTTTCTGGCTCTAGATATATGGCTCCCAATAATCTCACCTCCCTCTTGGAGACTTTCTCCCTCCTGAGAAAGTTCCTCCTTCTTTGGGAGAAGAAAAACTTGAAGTTAGGAACAAGCAGATGTTTACAGTGACACAGATGGCCTATTCAAAACAAAATAACCTTGCATAAAAATGGCATCATATGTTACTGCAGGGATTGAGGCTGGAAAGAAGAAGCCAAGTTCATACTCACATCAAGTCTGACTGTGCAAAGTAACCCCAAGCCCCAAAGGTTATGTTTAAATGAGTAAACTGAGCAGGGTGAGGACATGGTCACAGGTACTGGTGGAGCAGGGTGGCCCATGGCACCTTGAAGTCCCCAGTGTCTGCCCCAGCAATGCTTAGACCAGGGGTTGCAATGGGCCCAGGACCTACCTCAGAAGACAATATGGACACAGTCAACCTAGTTTGGTTTTATTTGAAAACTGTATGAATGGGACAATTTGGCCTCCAAGTCAAAAAATGGGCCTGATCTTTCTTTTACCACGACAGAGATGATCCCAAATATGCTCAGTTCAATCCTTCCCTTTCTCCTAGGCAAGAGGATGCTTATTACCAGTTAATAGCAGCTTTTTTTTGTGCTGCTGTTCCATCTTCCTGCTCTGCTGGGTTAATGTGTCCCTGGACTTACCATGGAGTGCAGTTAGGAACCCCATATACAATCACTGGTCTACCACCATCCTTCTTCCCCAGTAACACCATTCACCAGGGTTGTGCTCAGCCCAGTCACACCTGCCTGCCTCTTCCTCATTGTTTATGGGGAAGAAATTCACCTCTTTAGATTTTGCTGGTCTCAGGAAAAAAGGAGCAAAGGGGGAACCAAGTGACACCTTTTTTTTTTTTTTTTTTTCCAGAAAAGAAAAAACATTCCATGCCAAGAACTGTGTTCCCAGGATTTCAAGGAAGTGTTGCCAGGCTTCCCACAGCCCCCAGACTATGGCATTCTCAAATTTACACAAGGGCTAAGAGAATGAAAAAATAATGTAAAGGTGATGCAGTGGGGATGGGAGGAGCCAGAATCATCTGATAATGAACTCCAGGAGGTTACCCAGGTTTGCAGGTGGAGCCTGGTGACTTTGGATCAAATCTCAAAAGATGTGCAGGGTTTCAACCAGCTGGTCCACACCTTGTGGGACCACCCAGCTACCACTGCTACCCCTGACAGGCATCAGCTCAGAGGAGATGAGGGTGAAGCCCAGAAAAAACGTGCACAGAAAAGGCAGGAAGAAGAAAGTCTGAAGAAAAGTGGGTGAGAAACATATAAAAGCTGCCAGGTTGGTAATCAGAGCGGATTTCAGATGGAATCAGGGCTTCTAATTACAACTCCTCCTTTATTCAAAGTTCTCTATGAAAGGCAACAACATCTAATCCAGTTATGCAGTGTATGTGAAAATGCCACTGGCTGCATCCGTGCAAACCCAGAAAAACTGAGGAAGGCTGTTTAGATTTCTCTCTTATATGCATCTGTGTCTGCACTCTCAAGATGCATTATCTGAAAGTGTAGAGAAACACATTTTCCTACGTGTTTGGTTTGTAGAGAAAGCAGTTGGGCTGACAGGTACAATGACTTCAGTGGCAGGAGAGCACCCAGAAGGTTATTGGAATGGTCACTGATGAGCCTGGAACACAATTTGATAATAGTATAACACTGAAACCTGTTGTAGAGCAGAGTTAATTTTTGAAAAGGGCAAAATCTATAGTCAACTGCCCTCTTCCTCTTCCCTCCACCCCTAAACCCCCCAAACATGGGGTCTGGCAGTTATTCTGATCCCTGGAGTTTGATGCATGCTTGATTCACAGACTGCAGCATGTCTGCACCAGATGGCCCCGAGTTAATGAACACAAACTCATCACTTTTACTCACGAGGGAAATGTGCAGCTCAATCTGATTTGTACTCGACAACTAAAAATATTTTAGTATTTTTAGTGAGCATTTTACTGTTACAAAATGGCATTTGAGGAAAGCATTAAAAGAACACAGCCTACCCAACAAATGTACTTCCACAGATGAAGAACAGCTCTGCTGCTTTTTCCCCCTTCTCATCAGAGCTAAGTTAACATATTCCCAAACCTTAAAGCTGCAAGCAGCATGGAAAACAAGCTGTAAGATCTGGGGCCTTCTCAGGCACCATTAAGCCATTTGCAAAAAGTCTCCTGAGTTTCCTAAAAGCAGGATTGGGCTCCAAGTTTGTTACCACAGCAGGTTGGAAAGGATATGGGTCATATTCTCAGTGAGCATAAAACAAAGTGAATGTCTGGAAACCACCAGGGCTGTGATTATTTATACCAGCTAATGATGGGTCGGCACGAGGTCACTGTGCTTTTCATGTGTAGTGCACAAGATGAAACTGCAGGAGAATATAAAACACATAGAGAAACCAGCATTACACTGCCATGATATACAAAAGATTTTCCCCCAAGGAACCAAGAGACATTTGTTAAAAGATGAAAAACAGATCCCTCGGTCTAGGACCCAGAATGGGATTAATTGCTTCCCTTGGAGTCAATGGGCATTGCAAACACATGGCAGGAGACACAGTCCCAGAATTGAAAGGAATCTTGATTTCATCTTGCACGCAAAAAAGCTGTTGGGCACGCCAAAATGTTAATCTCCTTTTAGCCTGGAATGTGACTTCCCTTCCACACTCGGTGATTTTACATGCTTGGGTGTGATAGACACTGCAAGATCACAAGATACAGTTCTTAGAGAAACCATAGAGCTATCTGAAAACTTGTAAGAGGAATTGCATGCTGATGCAAATATTCAAATGAGTTGGTATTTTGTTCACTGTGTACATTTTTTGCTTTTGCTCTCAACTGTCATGGTGCTTTCTCTACCCCTAGTTTGAAGACCTCAAAGAATAAATCAGATTAAAAAAAAAAAAACAACTTCAAAGAAAGTAAAGGTCTGACCATGACTATTGACACCACATTCTTCAAGAAGTAAGCTGGCCAAACCAGGTCACATAAGGATTGACTCCCAGATGCCATGGATACATTGCTCAGAGCTGGGCACCTGGGTCCTACAGCTGCCAAAGTGGTGCCAGTGGTAGGCACTTGCCAAACCAATCTATTGGAGGCCAAAAACATTTCCCATCGCCTCTGAAAGAAAGAGGCAGTGCCAGGAGAGAGTATTACTGTATCATGACTGATTTCTTACCGAAGAAGAAGGCAAACACATCATGTGTGCTATGCCAGCTCCCCAGCACTATTCCCACAGTCCATGTGCACTCTTTGCTTGATGGGCTATTTACTTCCCTCACCACAAATCCTGTCAGCTGCACCCATCTCCATGAAAAAGTTGTGATACAGTTCTTAGTTCTTCAACAGTAAAGAACCAACACAACACCACCTCATAGAAAAATCAGGATATTTGCAATGCCTGAGCTAATAAAAATGAGATAGGAAAACCAGAGGATGCTGAGGAGGCCATTATGGTTTCCTAAACCATGGATAAATCAAGTGAGGGAAAAACCCATCAAGGTCCCATTTATCACTAGATGCTGGGAAGGAATCCCTAATTAAACCTTTACTTCCTGCTCTTTGTGCTGTCTCAGCCAACGTTCTTCTCTTTTGCAGTTCTCCAGTAAAGCATCCGTGTTCACTAGGTCAGAACTGAAATACTTGCTTTTCTCCACAAAAACATATTAAGGCAGGGATCACCTCCCATTGGGTGTTAATCCAAGGCAGCAGGAGATCCCACCTCCCCTGGTGGTGGGATGATCCCTATCCCTTGGAAAACCATCCCACAGCTAACTGGGCAGTAGGCACAAAGCCTGAGGATGTCTCTGTTAACTTACACACAGATTACCTTTTCGAATTTAATTTGGTTTAATGTGAGATAAAAGCACACACATAAACCTTGATAACCTTCATAGTTTTGAAGAAACAGAATCTGTTTGCTGACCTGCCCTAAATATTCTACAAAGTAGAAGAGAAATGTTGAGAATAAATCTGTTCTACTTAACTGAAGGAGTAAAAATTCAATTCAGAATGAAATATTAAGTGCATTTTTACTTCTGCATTAGGATGTGCTGAAGCTACAACCTGAACACATTTGGAAATCTTTCATTCAGGCTCCTATAAGGATCCAAATAGCTCTAGCAAGTGTGTATTCATCTCAATAATCTCCTCTCCAATACCAACTTTTTGCTGTGCAAGCTGCTCATGGGTATAAAAAAAAAAAAGGATGGGCAAGGTCTTGGATGAGGGAGCCACTTATCTCCCCCACAGAGCAAGAAAGTCCTCACTTCTTCCACCTGATGCTTCAAGTTATCACCTTCAAAACAACGGGGAGAAACTTGCAGTCCTCTCCCATGCTGCCAGGGAAAACACTACTCTGGATCAGGATTGCTTCTGGTTTGCTTCTGTCTGGCTAATTAATAACCAAACCATTTAACTGCATTTCAGGAAGCCTCCTGTTCACGCTGCCTTGCCCTGCAGCTGCAATGCCATTTTATTAGTGATGGTGACAATGAAGTTCCTCACTTTTCATATGTGTGGACCAACTCGAAGGCAGGAGGGCTCTGCAGAGGGACCTGGACAGACTAGAGAGCTGGGCCGACTCCAACGGGATGAGGTTCAACAAGGCCAAGTGCCGGGTCCTGCACTTTGGCCACAACAACCCCATGCAGCGCTACAGGCTGGGGACAGAGTGGCTGGAGAGCAGCCAGGCAGAAAGGGACCTGGGAGTCTGGATTGACAAGAAGCTGAACATGAGCCAGCAGTGTGCCCAGGTGGCCAAGAAGGCCAATGGCATCCTGGCCTGTATCAGGAACAGCGTGGCCAGCAGGTCCAAGGAGGTGATTCTGCCCCTGTACTCAGCGCTGGTGAGGCCACACCTCGAGTACTGTGTCCAGTTCTGGGCCCCTCAGTTTAAGAAGGATGTAGAGGTCCTGGAACAGGTCCAAAGGAGGGCAACCAGGCTGGTGAAGGGACTCGAGCACAGGCCCTATGAGGAGAGGCTGAGGGAGCTGGGGCTGTTCAGCCTGAAGAAGAGGAGGCTCAGGGGAGACCTCATTGCCGTCTACAACTACCTGAAAGGAGGCTGTAGCGAGGTGGGAGCTGGACTCTTTTCACAGACGACCTTCAACAAGACAAGAGGACACAGTCTTAAGTTGTGCCAGGGGAGGTTTAGGTTAGATATTAGAAAGAATTTCTTCACGGAGAGGGTGATTAGGCTATGGAATGGACTGCCCGGTGAGGTGGTAGATTCTCCGTCCCTGGAGACATTTAAAAAAAGACTGGATGTGGCACTCAGTGCCATGGTCTAGCAACTGCTCCGGTGGGTCAAGGGTTGGACTAGATGATCTCTGAGGTCCCTTCCAACCCGGCTAATTCTATGATTCTATGATATGTCCTAATTGCAGGGCTGGTGTCCCCCATCCCAGGGAAATCTCAGCACGTGGTTTTAAGGATTCCCCTGTTCACCTTCTCATTCTTTCCTTACTCCTCTTCAGTGGAAGCCAAGGAACCAGCTAACACTGCAGCTATGCCCATGCACCATTAAAACTGGGCATGCAGCACTCTCCATGCATAATTCATCCTTCCTGAATTTCCAGTCAAGACGCCTTCACTTTGCAAGTGTAAAGTGACAATTCTTGCAGATTTGGGAAATAATCTTTTACATCTGTTACAAGCTAGCAGACAGCATTTGGCAAGTGTTAAAAAATACCATATAGGACCAGGAATACGGCGTTCTGTTTGATTAGATGCGTTTTTGAGCTAGAAGTTCTTAGGAAAAAAAAAAAAAGAACTGAATGTTTTTTCCCCTCTAATAGAAATATTCCAATTTTCCAGCCATTTATTTCTCCATTTGCTTTGTGTATTATGCCATCCTTACTCCTCACCCTTTTTTTCTTTTCACACGCATCATTTCACTGGATTGTCTTGTTTTGCAAATATTGGCTTTTTCCTTTTTTTTTTTTTTTATTTTTTTCATTTTTTAAAATGCAAACACTTCAGCCATCTTTATCATGCCAGACTCAGAATAAGCTTTCATTCCCTTCCTCCTCAGCCTCTTCTGCCCTGTTCACATAGCCCAACTCCCCGGGGCCTCTCCCCATCTAACATTTACTCTCTCTCAGCCTTTCCTCACCAACCCACTCTTTTCCATCAGCCCAGTTCAGCCTCTACCCTGCTCTCCTTTCCCATCTACCTCATTTAGCTCTCTACTTTTAACTCTGATTAGTCTTGCATCAGAAGCACGAGGACTAACGCTGTCATAACAAAGAGAGGGAGAGCTCCGAGGTCCACTTTCCAAAGTGATTTAGCAGGGTGAGGAGCACCTTGCTGCATACTAATGCTGTTTTAATAATGCTGCCCAAACACCCCAGTGACTGTGCTAACAGCATGCAGGCTCCAAATAAGCCAGGAATGTGTGCACATGAGGAGTTAAGATAATGGGTGAATGCACGTTTCAACCAAGTTGGCCATAAGCAGTAACATCCCCGAGACTCAATTCTTTCCTCTGCATTTCATTTAGATGTTTTCTCCTACAACAATACCACCCTTTGCTCTCGAGACTTAAATGCACTCCATTTGCATTCCAGCCCTTCATTTAAAGAAATAATACACCCGATGCTATCCAGAGAGCTAAAGAAAGCAATATCTATTTAATTAAAATGATGCTGACGCCGCAGCTCGCCTCAAAATTCACCACTGCTTTTGCACCCACTGGCAGAGACAGTCAGCAAAAAAAAAATAAAAATAAAAAAATAAAAAAATATCTCCAGTGCTTCAGGGAGCAAATCCTGCCACCTCATCTGAAATTGCAAATTTCCTTCAGTATCTCTGGTGCATCCTCCCACCCTCGCCAAGAGCTCTGCCCTGCACCGGGGCTGCTGAGTGCTGCCTGGGGGGTGTCCTCTAGAAAATGCCCTCACCCCCGTGCTCCAGGGCATTTGAAATGGTCCTCAGCACCCCTGGAAGAATTTGGCTTTGATGAGTATGGTGCTGGCAAACCAGCTGGCAGAAATGTACACCCAGAGTAGAAACAAATGGGTTTTTAAGAAATCAGAGTTAAGGCGTGAAGGGGAGGGAAAGAAGTTTCTAAGTGGTTCAAGTTTTGGAGGTGAGAGCCTAAAACAACAGATTTTCTAAAATCATTAACAATAGTGGAGGGGAAAAAAAAAAATCACTGCCAGTGAGTCCTTTCTCAGGCAGTTTTTGAGCAACTTTAGAAATGCTAGATGAACCATATTGATTTTTCTGTTTGTGGCTCTGATGGGAATTTAATTGAAAATCTCAGTACCTTGGGTTTTGAAGGTTGTTTGCACAGAGTGTTCCACAGCAAAATTGTGAAATAAGAAAAAGAAAAGAAGAATAATAAAAAAATAAAATAAACCCACATGATTTTTTTCTGGTCAGTCTGAAGAGACAGTGAGAGACCAGCTACAGATTTTATATTCTCATCTCCCAGAGTTTGAAATCACACACATTTTATTCATTGCCTATAGACAGACATCACAACTTGTCAGTACAGCTCATCCTGAAAACCAGGCTGCTGGCAATTAATTTTTTTTCTTTTTTTTTCCCTCGTTTTTATGTGATTAGAAATGGTCCTGAGACTTTCCAGCAGGATCATTTCAATAAACTGCAAAAGGAGGTAACATCCTGGCCCTCTCCTTTATGGTTTATTACCTTGATGTGAAACACTGGAAAAAATCTTGAGAAATCTGAAGTTGTTCTGCTCACACATCTTGGATTCAAATATACTTTATTGTTTCTAGATCAAAAAATGCAAAGGAAAAGCCTGAAGAAGCAAAGAGTATGTGGCAGAGTGAATAGCACACCAAGGCACCAAGGTACCTATTTAGCTCCTAATAGGTAAGAGTGACACATCCTACAGTTCTTCTCTACCTATTTTTCAGGGAAAAATACCTGCAAGAAGCTTTGGTGGTGTCACTGTAATAATTTGGCAGGGTGGAAAATGATGCTTTAATTTAGTTCTGGCCCAGAATGTGACTTTTTTCCCAAACTTTACATGGAAACTTTTTCCTGCTAACTGCAAGCCTCATCCTAGTAAGGCTGATTACAGTAATGGCTTTTCCCAGAATTAGAGCCTGAGCTCAATTAAGACCCAAGCTGGGAGATAATACAGCTGCTTGTTTATTTAGTGGTATTTCAACAGATTTGTGTTTTCTCACCTGGAAATATTTTCAGTTTTGGATGATGGTTAGATATTCACTTTTAGCTGCAAAGCCTCAAACAAAACTGGCTGCATTTATGCCTTTTTCCTTCCATCAGCACCAGAAGATCCTACAGCTTGAAGAGGGTTTTGTGATAGATCTGAGGAGGATCCTTAACAAAACGAGTATATTTTAATCCTATGGCAAGAACTGACTTTACCAAGTGCTCTCAACTTTCAGAAAAAGCTCCTGGCTAACTGCTCCGGCACTTTGGCCACAACAACCCCATGGGGAGCTCCAGGCTGGGCACAGAGTGGCTGGAGAGCAGCCAGACAGAGAGGGACCTGGGAGTCTGGATTGACAGGAAGCTGAACATGAGCCAGCATGTGCCCAGGTGGCCAAGAAGGCCAATGGCATCCTGGCCTGGATCAGGAACAGCGTGGCCAGCAGGTCCAAGGAGGTGATTCTGCCCCTGTGCTCAGCCCTGGTGAGGCCACACCTCGAGTCCTGTGTCCAGTTCTGGGCCCCTCAGGTCAGGAAGGAGATTGAGGTCCTCGAACAGGTCCAAAGGAGGGCAACCAGGCTGGTGAAGGGACTGGAGCACAGATCCTATGAGGAGAGGCTGAGGGAGCTGGGGCTGTTCAGCCTGGAGAAGAGGAGGCTCAGGGGAGACCTCATCACTCTCTACAACTACCTGAAAGGAGGTTGGAGCCAGGGGGGGGTTGGTCTCTTTTCCCAGGCAACTATAACAAGACAAGAGGACACAGTCTTAAGTTGTGCCAGGGGAGGTTTAGGTTGGATATTAGAAAGAATTTCTTTATGGAGAGGGTGATCAGACATTGGAATGGGCTGCCCAGGGAGGTAGTGGACTCTCCGTCCCTGGAGACATTTAAAAAGAGACTGGATGTGGCACTCAGTGCCATGGGCTGGGAACCGCAGCGGGAGTGGATCAAGGGTTGGACTTGATGATCTCTGAGGTCCCTTCCAACCCAGCCTATTCTATGATTCTATGATAGCTACTCAATACATGGCAATAACATGAATTAAAGAGAGGACACACCATTTTCCCCTATCTGTGTCACAACTCCAAGCTATGCACCATATGGTATCACGTAGCTGATGGCCTAACAGTGTGGCACTTGGAAATGTAATTGCATTACAGTACAATGTGATGATATGAGTAAAATCATCACATGACAGGTTGTCCCAGGATGATAGTTTCTGTCCTGCATTCTATTATTTGGGGAATAATAAAGAGTAGATGTAGGAAAAGACTAAGCCAAAATCAGCTTGGTCATCCCACAGAGCTCATGACAGATGGCAACTCGAGCTCTATAATCAAAGCAATAATTAACCTAGTAGTTAAAAAAAAAAAAAAAAAAAACCAAACCAAACCACATTTGCAATCCAGTTCTTCACATCAGTTGCAATATCCAGCAGTGTTTTCAGATACTCTGACCATCCCAATTAAACACAGTTACCAATAGGAAACCTCTGGTGCTGCAGAAGACACTGTGGATCACCACTATCTACTCCTTATTTCAAGTGAGACAAAACAGAGCCTGAAAGTGGAAATAAGGATTTGTTCAAAAGATGTAAAGATCCTTTTGCATCCACTCACAGACTATCTGGCCAGTTCACTCTACAAATACAGCCCCTTTGGTTCTATTCATTCAGCAGCTGTGAAGAGGTTAATTTCAGCATTTTACCTGCTTGTGCTCTGGCTTTACAAGTCATGGGTGGAAACAAATTCTTAATCTATAATTTGTTGTGAACTAACCAGGGCAGGACATCACTTCTGACAATAGTCTTTAAAATCAGGGCTCTCTGCTTAGGGTTAGCAAGTTTAAACCTGCAAGAATATCACCACACTTGTTTTTATTCATGTCTTCCTTAAGTTCACCAAGAACAGAAGTGATGGTCAGCGTTTGAGTTTTCCATACTGGAAATTCCATACTGTTCCAAACAACCTGGGGGTATTTTATGATGATGTTGACATCACACATAGGCAATTGCAATCTGACTGGCTGTCAGCATATGAGATCTGTAGCTTTCTAACATCATCAGAGCACTCTCTGGCCATAAAATTTGGGGGTTTTTGTGTACATCACATCTTTTCAGTACACCAGGCCTTGCAACTTGTGACATTTAACAAACTGCTGTGAATGCTGGGACGTACAAAAGAAGTGTACCAGAGGGTCCAGGAAACTAAATATTCCTGACCAAATTAATGATTCTCCCAATGAATGTACAAATTCATAAAGAGAAGGCATGGGATGCAGTATAATGGCTTAATGCAGTCCCAGCTCTTTTACAAGAGGGAAAAATCAAGGATAAATGAGTTCATAAAACAGCAGCACTTGTCATTGATAAGGCCACAGATCTGAAACCTCTCCCCCTGTGTGATCAAATTCAGTTTTCTGCCACTGGAAGCTCCCACACGTCCTGCCATCAACTTTGCAAGCACTGTTGCATAAAGCATCAAGATTTCTTATGCCCTGTATTCTGTTTGGGCAGCTGTTTCAGAACCCAGATGCTCTAATGAGTATCAAACATCTCATTTCCAAACCTAAGTGCAAAGATGGCCAATTTATACCCACCTGGATTTGTGCTAACATTGTTTTTTACCTTAAACAGCTTTTCCCCCTCTCCCTGATATTTACTCCTTTCCTATTTGTAGAAAAATAATATATTCTTTTTTTGCTCAGCTTGTTTGCTAGATAATAAATCACATTCTCTACTCATTTAATACTTCCATGTTCCCTGATCATCCCAGAAAGACTTTTCTGCATCTGTCCTGGATGAATAACCATAAAGCTGCAGATGGATCTAGACCAATGTCTCCCACATCACAGCATTACAGCCACAGTTCTACAGAAAACAACTTGGCTGATAGATCCCAAATCTACCCCTCTCTACCTCCCTGATGCCTCAGTGTCACCCAGAAGTATCCTCACTGCTTGGAGCATCTGAAAACCATGAACCACCAGAGAAGGGAAACTGATTTTGTTAAACATTTCCATCAATTTTCTCAACAGGCAGAGTGACACCCAAGCATTATTTAAAAAAAACGGGGAGAAAGACCATTCCTTGATTTCTCTGTGATCAAAGGCAGCAGTGTAAGTCCTCCTCATTTACAGAAGTTATTCTCCATGTGGAATGGTTTCATTCATACTGGAAAACAAATTGTGTCAAATCATTCATTATTCATTCTGCAGCCCATAGGCCAGGAGGTGCAGCTGGGCTCCCATCCAAGCAACCAGAACCTCTTATTCCCAAGGGTCTGGTCACACTGAAACTGCCTCTTAGGAACTGTCCTTCACCTTGTCACCCACAGATCTCTCCTGGGAACTGCTCTGGAGATTGTAAGTGAGACAAGGTTAAAACCATGCCAGCCACCATGCTAACAACTGAAGAGAGAGCACAATTGCAGGGCAGCACTTGGACTCAAATAATTGAGTTTAGCACAGAGTTATCAGCATGGCTTTCATGTGCTCCTCTCATAGACACCAAACAGCACAGGAAGAGACCCCAAGGAAGTTCTAGAGTCATAGAATGGGTTGGGTCAGAAGGAAACTTAAGGATCATCCAGTTTCAAACCACTGCCATGATTCCTCCAAGCCCCATCCAACCTGGCCTTGAACACCTCCAGGGATGGGGCAGACACAGCTTCTCTGGACAACCTGTTCCAGTGTCTCACCAACCTCACATTAAAGAATTTCTTCCTAATTCTCCCCTCTTTCAGCTTGAGACCTTTACCTCTTGTCCTGTCACTCCATATCCTTGGCAAAAGTCCCTCCCCAGCTTTCCTTCAGGTACTGGAAGGTGCTCTGAGGTTTCCCTGAAGCTTTTGCTTCTCCAGGTTGAACAACCCCAATTCTCTCAGCTTCTCTTCATAGGAGAGGTGCTGCCATGGATCATCTTCAGAGCCCTGTACAAAAGTCTCAGACATCCTGAAGCATCTCAACTGGTACTAGGTGCTAAGTTAGGCAACTGAATTTTTACCCTAGCATCTACTACAGAGTTATCAAGCCATCAGACCCTTGTGTCTAAGGTTCAGGAACTGGTGTGTGTCATCCAGGATGGCTCAGCCAGCCCCCAGCACAGGCACTTACTGTATTTTTGTACAGAAAAAAGGGTTTGGGGGTTTCAGTCTGAGGCACCATAAACTGAACCCAAAGAGAGAAGACTGCAGAAGGCAGAACCAAAGGGCCATGCTGAAGGGGAGCCTGCAGGAAAGTTAGGGCTGTGGCCAGAAAACCATAGCATGGTTTGGGTTGGAAGAGACATTAAAGCTCATCCAGTCCAACCCCCCTGCATGGGCAGGGACACCTCCCCCAGCCCAGGGTGCTCCAAGCCCCATCCAGCCTGGGCTGAGACACTGCCAGGGATGGGGCAGCCACAGCTTCTCTGGGCAACCTGGGACAGGGGCTCAGCAGCCTCAAATTAAAGAATTTTAATTCCTCATGTCCAACCTAAATCTCCCCTCTTCCAGTTTTAACCCATTTCCCCTTGTCCTCTCCCTACCCCCCCGTGTCCAAAGCCCTCCCCCAGCTTTCTTGTAGCCCCTTCAGATATTGGGAGGTTGCTCTGAGCTCACCTGGGAGCCTCCTCTTCTCCAGGCTGAACAAGCCCAATCCCTCAGCCTGGCTTCCCAGGGAGGTGCTCCAGGTGCTTGTGTTAACAAGCAAGACTTCATCAAAGGGGTAAAACTGCTCTTTCTCCACTCCATGCACAATATTTCAAAACCCCAGTGCAAAGGAAATACCTTTACCAGCAGGGAGATATTCTGTGCATCAATTCTCAGCTACAGAATTATTTCATTTTTGTCTTTTCTACCACGGGCAAACTCCAAAAGTACAAGTCTAGATGGAGAAATCCACAGAGGCATTTTATTGCAGGTTGCAGCTTTATATTGAACCAGCAGCATTAATAAACATGGCAGAGCTTTCCGAGGGGAAGACTTCACAGCCCCTCTGTGCTCTACCTCATTACCTTTTCATTTGGTTTTGTTTGCTTCTTTCTGTCAGGATGAACATGATGCATTGTCAGACGTACAGCAGGTCAGGTGATGACATTTTTTAATGTTCACATAACAACCTGACCTCCTGGCTCACATTCCCTGTGAAGAAAATAAGGAAACCTCCTGTTTGAAGTTTTAAATGCTAACTAGATTCTATATTTGATTTGTTTTTCCTTCCCAGCAGCACTAATTTCCAATTGAACTGCTGACGCAATTAGGAAAATGTTGAAGTTGTTGAGACCTTGTAAAATATTATGTCCCATTAACAAAAAGGAAGACAGGAGTAGGTTTATGCCAGTAACTAAATCCAGCACCAGATTTATAATGGGCTCTTTTATTTAACCAAATTAAATTAATCATGGCCTCTGCAGAATGATGAATTATGCTGTTTATGCCTTGGTGACAGTGACCATGACATGGTGGAGTTCAGTCCATTTTATAAGGAAGAAGAAGGACAACAACCCTGGACTTTCACCGGGCTAACTTTGTACTCCTTAGGGATCTACTTGCAGGAATCCCATGGACTAAGACTCTGGAAGGGGAGGGAGCCCAAGAAATTTGGTCAATTTTTAAATACCACTTCCTTCAAGGCCAAACTTGGTGCATTCCCTTGAGTAAAAAAATTAGATAGAGGTGGTAAGAGACCTGCGTGGATCAACAAGGAGCTACCAAAGAAAGTTTTGTGGAACACAGAAATCCACAGCTCCTGGAAGAAGGGACTGGTCACTTGGGAGAACTATAGGGATGTTGTCAGACCTCTTAGAACTCAAACTAGAAGAAGTACAAGGAAACAAGAAGAGCTGCTCCCAAGAGTAAAGGGAAGAATAGGGAAAATATGGGCTCAGTGCTGATAAGAGATGATGCAGAGGCCATGGACTTGTGTGCATTCAGTTTGCATAACTGATCTCTAAACCCAGACTTCACTGACCAGTAGGGAATCTTTCCTCCTCCAGGCTTTCTCTCTTATGTCTAGGGTCTGGAGTTCACATGGGCTGAACTTCGGAGTAAAGACTGAAGCAAAGAAGGCACTCAGCAACTCTGCCTTCTCTGCAAAATGGAAAAGTTGCAAGGTGCAGACACAGCTGGGTAGTAGAGCCACACAAAGGGCAGCAGGCATGCCTGAAAATGCAGAATGGTGTTCACATAAGATGAAACACGTGGCCTTAGCTTCCTGAAATGCCAAGCATGAAAGCAATGAGAAAAGAGTTTTCCAAGAAAACAAACAAAAGAACCATCGTGGACATGGAAAGGACTTGTTCATCAGCTAAAAAAAAAATAAATAAAAATTAGAAATAGCTATCCAGAGTTCTCTGAAGTCCATTCAGCCCTTACTTTACCCCACCAAGCCAATAGCTGTCTCTCTGGAGACATGTCAATCCCAGTATCATCCACATGTGATTCCTGCCCTTGGTTCTACCAGATCCAGGAAGGAGGAGTGATCCTCATCTCTGACAACCTTTCCTCTCAATTTTGCCAAGCTCATATTAATTTTACTAGAGACTCTGAGCTCCTGCAGGCTTAGCCTCCCACGTATGAGCTGTTCTAAAATAAACTTGTAATGGTGTAACATGATCACATTGACTCTGAACACAAGATGTTTCAGAGCAGCAATGCCCCGTGGTAAGTGGTGGCCCACGAGCCAATCCTCATTTTTTTTAGTCATGAAACACAAATCATGTTTTGATTCCATTACATAATGATTTTTTTATTTTTTTTTTAAATGAAGGAGAAGTGGGATCTGTATTTTCTTCACATTCCCTGTAGCTGAAGTGAGCTCAGCTCTGGATTGTGGTGTTTATACCTGGAGGGATGGAGGAGCAAAGGAGCCACTAACAAGATGACAGGATCCTAATTCCAGCCTCTTAATGAATTCAGAGGCAGAAGAAATCAAAGAACTGTGCTTAAAATAAAATAAAATAAATAAATGAAACCAAAAGCAAAACAGAAAACAACAAGCAACAGGTGTAGATTGTGAACTGGCATTAACCTCTCTCTTTAAAAAGGGGATGGTGATTCTAGTGACAAACTAGGTTATAAATAGACACTTAATTATAATATTTTAGGTCTAGCATCTGCATTTTTGCCAGCTGAAAGGCAGAAGTTGAGAACCATTTGCTGCAAAACTGGAGACCCAAACAAGACAAAAGGAAACATGGGCTGAAGTTCAACCAAACCCTCAATCTCCTGTTCTTCACAACCTCCACTTCACTATTGTCCTTTGGCCACTTCATGATGGAGGAGAAAGCAAATGGCCCTGGCCTGGGATGCCCCAAGAGATGCCAGCATGGGAATGACCTATTCTTAGGGTACCCTCTCTGAACACATCCCATGCCACCAGCCGAGGGCAAACAGCCATCATGCACCCCAATCCAGCTACTTTGGTCTTTTCCTTCCCTCTCTTCCCACCTGGTCCATGGGTCCACTGGTTACAGCAGCTACCATAGAAACCAAAGTGCTGCTCTGCAGCACAGGGAGCAGATGTCACGCGAAGCGAGATGGATGCGAGGTGGCGAGGGGGGTGGATGCAAGAGGAGGAGGGAAAGCAGCATCACAGGTTCAGAATTAAATGTTCCCACCAGAGGGAGTGAGTCATTTTTGAAGTTAAGTGCAAAGCTCCAATCTTTTTTTTATTTTTTTAATTTTTTTTCCCTCCACTCCCAACGTGCACCCGGGAGCACGGCCGTACAAATAAATTGGGATTTCAACTCTTCTGCACAGGTGCTCCAGTTGCCCGTGCCCCACTCTCTAATGAAAGCTGTGATTTTCTCAGGAGGCTAAATTAATGCCTGACCTAAAGCAACTTTCTGAGCCAGAGCTGTGCTGTCATTTCCAAAATGCCCTGGCACAGCTTTTTTTCCTTCCTCTCCTTACAGGATGGTGCAGAAAGATGAGATTGCAGGAAGTCAGTATGTAGTAGGCAAGAATTTTACACTCAGTTTTTCAGGCTGTCATCAATCAGACCTGCATTGCATTTTAACTCAAAGTAAAAACAACAATTGATCTGGAGGCATGTTTGATTCCCTCTGATCTTACTGTTTGAAATGAGCACCTTGGCCTAAAGTTTTGTTGTTGGCTTTTTTTTTTAATGTACAAATGCCACTCTTAATATTATATGGCTCCCAAGACAGGTGTTATTCCTCCTTCTTTCTTCTCTCCATATGTCTTGTAGGGATCTGATTCCTAATTCACCATACCTAATACCCCTCACTGCTACATTTCTCTGGAGACACTCAAAGCCCACCTGGATCTGTTCCTGGGTGGTCCTGCTCTGGCAGGGGTGCTGGATCCAATGATCTCTTGAGGTCCCTTCCAAGCCCTGACACTCTGTGATTTATTGGAACAGTATCTTGCAATGAAATAAGAGGGAGAAAAAGTCACATGCTTTCTATTTGCAAAGTAGGAATTAGATCCCATTGATTCCTTTGGTCCAGTGTCAAGAATGACTGTGAAGAGTTCACCCCAAAAGGTGTTGAGTGCTCCTGATTTCCATGGGTGTCAACATGGTTGAAGATGCTCAGTAAGATTAAGAAGAACACTTCAACACTCCTAATGACTTCAAGGTGGATTTCACACCTCCAAGGAGCAGCCCCTGTGGGTGCAAACAGAGATTTCCACTCCAAGGTGGAAGGATAATTTTCAGAGAGGGGGGATGAAACATTTGCCAAGCCCTCCTTCAGCCCCAGTGATGAATTCACAATGAAAATTTACAAGACACAGCTTAAAAATGATACAGGCTACTTCTGTAGGCTGTATCTATTTCAGTGATGGATCACCACATATGAGCATCCCTCCCAAAACTCACTTGGTACATGATGTTGATACAGGCAATGTGTACCTTCCTCTTTTCCACAGCAAAACAAAATCCCCTGATGTCCTCAGTTACAAACACCAGTAGAGGAATTCTACTTTGTATGATATTTAAACCAGCCCTCTGTGGTTTACAGAAAAATAAAAATAAAAAAAACTTTAAGGTGCTCCACTGAGCAGAAACCAGATGGTTTGTGTTGAACACAAAGAGAGAGGAAAACGAGCACCTGCATTTCATGCCATTGCAAACCTGCTGTGGGGACACTAGAGGGCAATGAAAGAAATCAGGTTTTCCTCCAGCCCTGTTAAATCCCCTGGTTCCACACTGAAGGTTTTTTTTTTTTTCCCTATAATAATAAACCATGGGATAATGGAAAAATTTATTTCCTATGATTGCTGGCACATAAAACAGCAGCCACGTATATATATAATGGCAAGAAGTGTTGGCTGAAAAATAATCATCCGAGATATAATTAGCTGATTGAGACAAAAATAAAAGAAGTACAGAAAGGGAAATGAGGGAGAAGATATTAAAAGCTGATGCTTGTGTGTGTGTGTGGAGAAGCAGGAAGGATGCCACAATCCCTGACCACAGTTCTCTAACTCCTCTATAATTTCTCCAGCTTCACAACCCCACCTTTTGGGGCTGAAAGTTCCCAGAAGCTTTCCAAGTTTTCTAAAATAACTGTTCAGACATTTCTGAGTCTTTATAGGGGAAATTGTTTTATTTTGCCTTTAATAATAAGAGCAGCAATAGTAATAATCTGGGACACTTCCTTTAAGCAACTCAAAAACTGACTCCTGAAGTTTGCAGTTGGGAGTTCTTCAGCACGAAGAAGTGGCTAACAAACCCAAAGTTGTCTCATTTTCCAATACTTCAGGGAAAAAAAAAGTGATTTTACATGCTCAGTGAATGGTTACTATTGAATATTCCTAAAGCAGGAATGAGCTCCAACTTCCTGCAGCACTTCAAAAGGGACAAGTAAGACAACAGAGGCAGCACTGTGCCAATTTGTACTTGGTTAAAAACAAACAAAATAAATGAAACGACATTCCAATGGTAAAGAATATAATTAGTGCCAATCAACATGGGTTTGTGGAAAACAGGTCATATCTAAACCCAGCATCTTCCTTTGATGAGATTACAAGTTTAGCTGACAAGGAAAACTTTGTATACATCTCAGTTAACATTCCCCGTTTGATTTAGTACCATACAAGTATTTAAAGAAATAGAAAAAAAAGAAGTGCAACATGGCAAAAATAGAGGGAAAACTGGATTAAGGTGGACTTGCAGCAGAACTGTTAAGAAGTGCATTGATCAAGACTTAGAAAGAATGACAAAAATTAGGTAAAAGTGGGATACCACATGAAGTTCAGAGTTACAGCAAATGCTGGTAGTCTTGGGGTCCTCACACTGTGTAGCTGAGACCATTGTAACACAGCTAAATCTCAAATTCTACTAATAGGAAAGCCAAATCCAAAATTTTACATCTAGGGCCAAAAAAAATGAAGGCCACACCTACAAAAACATGATTCCCAGGAGGAATGAACCTAGGGAGATAATTTGACCTTTATTTAAGTCATTGATAAAGTTCATTCTGGGATGAATATCTTTCTGGTATCCATATTTTAAAAGAGAAAAAAACACCAAACCCTGATTTTAAAAGACAAAAACTTCAAAAAAGCTCAAAACTGAATTAAAAGATCTTTTGGGTGGAAGTCACTGAAATGAGAACACTGGTGTGTAAAGGTATGATTTTGACTACACATTTCCTGATAAAAAAATTAAAATAATAACAATAATAATAATACTTTAATAGAATAATAAGAACTATTCTCCTGAAAAGATGGTTTAAGCTAGTTTAAGCTACTGGCTAAAAGTCTTCATTATGGCTTTCTTTACTAGCTTACAAAGTGCATTTATGTGTAAGAGTTTTACTTCTATGAACACCTTAAATATAGGTGCTTTGGAAAACTGAAAAAGACATGGTTTAACTGAGTCACCTAAAAATAACCAAAGGAGAAAGGAGCAGTCAAAATGGAAATATCTCAACCTCAGGAAGCTGGTTGCTTGGGGAAAGGTCAGGGCCAAAAATTACAGAGCAAAAAAGCCCTGTGTCACTGAAGATGATTTCCCAGTCTTTGAGGACACTTTCTGCACAGGCCCAGCAGAACATCCACCTGCTGCAGGAGGGATCTCAGGATGCTTTAGGTACCAGGAAGATAGAAGGTATTTTCTCCACCTTGATATGCCAGGTAGTTAGATTTACTATATACCATTTAGACACAGACTCTAAAAGTAAAGGTCAGCTAGAAAAAAAATAAAAGTTCCTCTTAACAAGGATAGAAAGAAGATTTTTCTGAAACATGGGCCTGAGGAAGAAAGTGGAGAATGTTGAAATTGAGGAAAATGAGGAAGCAGGAAGAAAGGGATGAGGGGCAAGGTCACAGAATGGTTCATGTTGGAAGGGTCCCTAAAGATCATCCAGTTCCAACCCTCCTGTCCTGTTCTGGGACACTTTGCACTACACCAGGCTGCTTCAGGCTCCATCTAACCTGGCCTTGAACACAAAGGTCAAATGACAGAAGATCATGGAAAGCCAAAGAGCCAGCAAAAAATGCAGGGAGGAAACAAACAATAAAGAAAAAACTGAAACAAACTTGTAGTGTGAAAATAAAGAGAGAAAGGCAGAAAAACTGCTTCTTCTCCATCTTCTCAATGGAGAGCTGCAATGTGGGCTTTGCTTAATCTTGCTTTTCCCCACTGCATGGTGTGAATGGTGACATCCAGCTAGCTGGTGCCCCACCAGTCAGGCCTGGAAGCCCAGCAGGAGATTCCAGAATTATTGGTGAGAGAATCACTGAAGAAAATCAGGCTCAGTCACAGAAGCAGAGATGTCTGAACTGAAATTTTTGTAAAATAGGGTTGAACTCAGGCAAAACCCTCCCCTCCATGTCCTCAGACAACCCTAAATATTCTTTATAGCACCATCTGCCCAGCATGTTTCCTCCTTTTTCTTTCACAGCAGCTCTTAACAAAATATCTTTACATGTTCCACTACACCTGTGTAAAAATCTGATTTATATACAGGCTTAAGCCCATTGACACCCCCTTGAGAAAACACTTCTGTCGGTATCTGTTGTAACTCCATGCTTTCTGGGACATGATAGATATGCATTAACATGAGGAGAGATCTCCTGGCTTTCCTTAGCCTGGTTGGGTTTAATGTCTGCAATCCCAGAAAGTTCTGATACAAGATAATCCAGTTGATGGTGTTGCCCACCGACCCAGAAGCCCATCCTGACCTCTCTGCAACATAACTCTTCCTGAAGTCACCCTGAATCTAAAAGAAAACAGGATTAGTCTACAAGCCATCTGGGGAAGTCAATAAAGGAGAAAAAGCTCTCGATGAAAAAAAGATCACAAGATCTAAACAGAAATGACAATGTTGCTTGCTAAAACATGCTCTGATCTTTCTCTCTAGGAAGTGTTGACTTGTTTTCCCCAAAGCTGAAAGCTGCACTTGACTGAGAGGCACACTTCAAACAGAACACAATACACGAAATCTTCTGACAATTCACTGGGGACCAAAAACACTGAAATCAAAAAGAAATTCCTGGCCAATTGCATTACTGGAAATCCAAAGTAATTCCACCCCGATTCCAATGGTGTTGGCTTTGGATTTGCAGCTGTGCAGTTGGTCTGCAATGGGTCCTCCAAGAAAATCTTGATAGCTATTTAAAAAACCCACTGACTGCAGATAGAAAGCAACCCCATCAGGGTATCACAGTTGTTGATTCATGCAGCATTACATCTGATTATCAAATTGTTTGAACCCCAGTGCTTAAGCAGATCCTCCTATATCCATATTTAGATACCCAAGCAGCACATTTTATAAATTATGAGTATCTGTCACTTCCATGTGTGAGTTCTGTGGAGCTCAGAACTTTTTGAAGTGCCATTATGTTCTTCTATCTGACTGGAAAAGCCCCGTTTTAGATAAATTTTTGGCTTTATATTTAAGAGTTGGATTGACAGTGGAAAAATGTTCCATGAGTACTCACTTCAGTTCTTAATTAAATTTACATTTTTGTCACTGAGAAATCTTGAGGTGTGAACAGTGCTCTTTTGATTCCACAGCTTTGCACTAGGGATAAGCAAAATTTTTGGATAGCAGAAGTAATGTTCCTAGACTTCACCATGCCATTAAAAATCCATGTGGCATTTTTTGGTTTTATTAAAAAAAAAAAAAAAAACCATATACTTTTTGTTTCATTTCTTAAATTTGTGTGGAAATTCCAAAGCAGGCCATTCCCATTCTCCCTCTCCAGGTGAATGCAAAGGATTCCACTCCGAGCCTCATCACTTGGACACAGACAAATTCAAAGGGCAGAGCACAATGAAGACCCAACACTTGCCACAACTCAAGACTCATCACATCTTAAGATGATTTCTTGGTTCTTGTTTCCTGAAAATTTTTGCTCATGTCAATTTTTAGGTCTACATTTAATCCAAAGACCACAAGATCTGACAGAGGAAAGGGCCAGCTAATCATAATTATCTTTCTTTTGCCTTGATCTTCCTTGTCATGTCCTCCACAGAACTCCTCTCCTAGTTAAATAAGCTCCTTGAGAGCTTCCTTACAAGAAGAAACTATACCCAGTTCCCTGCAAAATACTGCATAAACTTAAACCATCATTATTAATATCATTACTCAATGCATGCTCTTGACATTTAATATGCTTTGGAAACTTTTAGAGTGCTATAACAGATGCACAATCAAGAGCAAGAAATTCAAAAACCTGAATGAGCAGCTCTCCAGAATGATCCTAGATACCACTGAACCCTGCAAGAACACATTCCCAGAATGAGGTCAAGGTATTTATTTTATTTTATATTATTATTATTATTTTATTTATCTTCAGTGTGTTGCCTCACCACTGGAATGACCTAGGACACATGGGAGATCTGTGCCCACCTGGAGTGGCAGCTGGAGGCCACGTCAAACAGGGAGGGACATCTCAAGTGACACCAGACTCCTGTAGGAAAGTCAACTCAGCCCTTTAAATCTTCATCTTCTGGAGCAGCATGCAGATCTGCCCCAAAGACTGAGAATACATCTCTCTCAGTACATGAAAACTTGATGTCTAGACCAATTTAGGATGTTTTTACATTACTGACAAGCTGAACAGAGCAAGCAATACAAAGCAGGAAATGTTTTATTTACAACCCGTTCGCCCCGTCAGATCTATTTGATATTTACATTAGTTTATTGCAGGGCAATTTCTAATATTAGTTTAAATGTCCAATATAAGCCTTAGCTGGAAGCACTGGCTTCACATTCACAGCACAATAAAGCAAATGGCTTCTTGGCTGAACTGCATGACCTCCCAGATGAAAAAATGATTGTAAACTAGAAAGTATGGTTTCATAATGTTGTTCATAGCCCTAACTTCAAATGCATGATTAGCTCTATTTGCAACAGTCAAAGGGCTAAGTGAAATGCCCAGCCTTTGATCAAATGAGCAGCATATATGTAGAATCAAAAGCTAATAAAAAAATCTTGCCTTCTCTGGTGTTGATAAAAGCAAGTGACACGTGTTGCTGCTGCATCCAGAGGAGCAGAAATGGTACAAAATTGGCAGCACACTGCACCCAAGGACAGGATGGTGGCACTTCTCTGCCCCCACGAATTTTTCAGAGGTGGCCTTAGTCCACCCTTGCGCTCCAGGGATGCTCAGCTGTGTTCTTCCTACACCCTCTACATTTCATTGCTTCAAAATAGAGTCATCCAAGTGGGGATGTTAAAGTGTTTATTCTCCTACATGAGATGCTCCAGCACAGCAATGGAGGAAAAATTATTAAGAGAGAAAATTCAGATAAATAATAGCGATCACGTTGTGTGAAATCTGAAGTTACATGTTATGGCTGCAGAGGAAACCACGGGGTGCTGACAATCATAAAAGAATTCTCTGTCCAAATGGGGGGAAAAATAGCTGTATTCATATATCTATATATATAATCTATATTCATATAGATGCATTTGAGCACAAGCTCCATAAAGAAAGTACGAGTGGGTTGATAATCACTGTTAATGATAGGACAAGCCACCTCACAGAAGTATTTATTCTGAGAAACTCAAACAAGCCAACTATAGCATCCTAAGCTCGTGCCATTAAAGCTTTCATCTTGTTGCCACTCTCATCAAGAAATGCAATCAGAACTGTGTGCTAGTTCTGAGCTATCTTTCTGCTGCAAAGTGACCAAATGTTCTTGGACTGACAAAAAAGTCGAATTGTCTGTGGTTTAAAGTAATAAAAAAAGAGTTAGCAACTGTTCACACAAAACCTCCTCATCCGAACACAGCTTTCTCAAAGAGGAATGAGCATAAAAAGGGTATCTCTGCAGCACAGATGAGTGACTACAAAATAAATAATGGCCTTGCTTATCAGATCAGGTTTGCTTATTTTCCTAAGGACTACCACCATCAATCAGAAATCAAGTAGCTACTATTGACATCAGAGTGCAACAAAGACAATTTAATATGTAAAGCTCTCAAACAGACATAATTTGAAGAGGAGTAAGCAGGTGGTGTGCTTTTTTTTTTTTTTTTTTTTTTTTATAGACTCCATTCTATTGCTTTAATAACAACAACCTACTTTTTAAAAGAGCTATTTCAGTTTTCCCAGCCAAAAAACACGTGAAAAACTGTCTCCCAGCCAAAGCATGTCCTAAACTCACGCAGCACGTTACATAAAACCACAGCTGAATGTTGTAAATTCTCCCCACCAGGCATTCCTTCGTGCAATTAAAATCTCTGAACTGGTCGATCCTGTGGGTCTGGGAACAGTCATTCCCCCAGCCCTGGAAAATGCAATCCTGACCACTTCATTTCCTTGCCCATTTCTGCAAAGTTCATTGCATTGGGCAGGAAATCCCAATTTTTAAATGTATCCTCTTTTCTATGATACCAAAGATAAAATACACAGGGGGGTTGCCAGGCTATACCCACATCATGTTTTTACATGGGCTTTTGACACAGGGGTGTAGTGAGAGTAACTGTTTGCAAATTTTTAGTCAAGAAGAATAAGCCCATACCCCATATGCAAATATTACAACCCTGTGAACCTGCAGTTGACTCAAATTCCACAGAATACCAAATTGTTTGCAGAAAGAGGAGGCTCTGAGATGACCTTCCAATATCTGAAGGGGCTATAAGAAAGCTGGGGGAGGGCTTTGGACACGGGGGGGCAGGGAGAGGGGAAATGGGTTAAAACTTGAAGAGGGGAGATTGAGGTTGGACATGAGGTAGAAATTCTTTAATTTGAAGGTGCTGAGCCCCTGGTTGCCCAGGTTGCCCAAGGAAGCTGTGGCTGCCCCATCCCTGGCAGTGTCTCAGCCCAGGTTGGATGGGGCTTGGAGCACCCTGGGCTGGGGGAGGTGTCCCTGCCCATGCAGGGGGGTTGGAACTGGATGATCCTGAAGGTCCCTTCCAACCCAAACCATTCTGTGATCTGTCTTGGGTCAGGGCAGAGGTGTTTTGGACACAGGTAGGGCCACAGGGGTGGCTCCTGTGAGAAGCTGCTGGAAGTTCCCCCAGTTCCAGTCCCTGCCCCTCCTCTGCCCAAGGTTGAGCAGATATGGGAAGCTGGATGCACAAGTAATATATTCAAGAAAGGGAAAATGAAACTGCAAAAAAGATTATAGGAAAGATCTTCGGGGCAGGAGGTGAGAGAGCAGTGTCAGAGAAAAGACATCAAGGTCAGTGAGGAAAGGAGGAGGAAAGGTGCCCAAGCAGGGGTTTCCCCTCAGCCCGTGGTGAGATGGCAGCTGTGCCCCTGCAACCCATGGAGGAGCACGGAGGGGCAGAAGTCTATTTGTAGCCCCTGAAGTGTCACAGGTGGGAAAATGTGGAGCTGAAGGATGATGGAGAGGGGCAGATGTGGATCTGCAGCCATGGAGGGCTCTGCTCCAGGGGAGGTGACAGTTCCCACAGCAGCCGTGACTCTGTGGGCAGCCCCGCTCTGTTCCTGAGGGACTGCACCCCATGGGAGGGACTCATGTCCCAGGGGTTCCTGAAGGACTCTCCCCCATCAGAGGGACCCCAAATTGGAATGGGGGAAGAACGTGAGGAGTCCTTCCCTGAGGAGGAAAAGCGGCAGAAACCCCGTGTGGGGAACTGACCCAGAACCCCCCCTGCCCGTCCCCTCTGCCCTGAGGGGAGGCGGCAGTGAAGCAACGCGGGAAGGGGGGGAGGTGCTAAAATCTGTCCACATTTTCTCTTTTTCCTGGTAGATTAAATTATCTTTTCTTCCCAAATTGGAACTGTCTGGTTTTTGCCTGTTACACTGTAATTGTAGAATGCAAACCTCCCTTTGGGTGGGTTTTCTCCTCCCTGCCTCACAGTGGGGTTGGGGGGTGATTGAGCGGAGGCCTCGTTGGTTCTGGTTGGGTCCAAACCAAGCCCATCCCACAGGAACTTCATGAAAGTTTCATAGTGTCTGTCAGGCTGCTGAGCTGTAGAAACTCTTGCCTCTACTTCTGACCAGTACAAATTCACTGTTGCCTTTATTCTGCAGAAGCCACCCATCCATTCATCCATCTATCCATCCATCCATGTCTCCTTAATGTAATGGAAGTTCACCCACCCATCCATCCACCCACCGATCCCCTGGTTTACACTTAGTGAGATCCACATGTGAATTGGGTATCTGAACTTCCATTACATTAAGGAGACATCAGGGCTATGCCTAAAATCCGCTACCTAAATGCAGGCATTTATTGCTACTTGAGGTATTGATATATATAAAATTTATTTGTATTTTTATATCTGCAAAATATACACACAAAAAATGATCTGATGGCTGCAACACCTCTGCCATGAGGAAAGGCTGAGGAGCTGAAGTTGTTCAGCCTGCAGGAGTCTCTAAGGAGACCTTAGAGCAGCCTTTTAATATTTAAGGGGGGCCTACAAAAAAGATGGGGATTGACTTTTTAGCAGGGCCTGTACCAATAGGACAGGGGTGATAGTTTGAAATTAAAAGAGGAGAGATTCAGACTAGATATTAGAAAGAAACTGTTTATGCTGAGGGTGGTGAGAGACTGGCCCAGGTTGCCCAGAGAGGCTGAAGAATGGCAACATTCAAGGTCAGACTGATCCAGTTGACGATGTCCCTGCTCAGTGCAGTGCAGTTGGATGAGGTGACCTTAGAAGGTCCCTTCCAACATGGTCATCCATGATTTATCATGTAACTATTCAGAGCTCTAAAAGTTAAAAAAACAAAACAAAAACACCATAAAAAAAATCCACCTCATCCCCCCCATAAAAAAAACCCAAAACAACACAACCTCATAATTCTAAAATCAATGCAGAATGAAAACACAGAAGCACAGAGAAAAACCAATGGTGCTTCATGTTCAGATGTGCCAACACCTTCATCTGTGAAGCCAAAGATTACATTTGAAGTTACTGGTTGGAGGATTCCCTTCTCAACAACCATGCAATAAAGCATATGGGTACAACTAACCCACTGTACAAATATATTAACTCTTGTGGAGTTACACCAATAGAGAATTCAGTTCAGCACAGTTATATCTTGGTTGAAAAAGACATTTTAAATATTTGGTCAAATTAATTTTCTGCAGCCCAAGTCTTCTCCAAATGAATGGAAAATTCTGCTTGACAAAACACAAAGAAAATCACTATTTGACCAAGTAAAAGACAGTGCAGTCATTTAACTGAGCATCTTCTTCAGACTTTCACAGAATATATTTGCTGTGGCTGCAGTGTGATCAAGTCCCTCCTCTGAGCATCATACAAGATGCTGTTCCCTTCAGGAACTACAGCAAGTCTACCCACCTACAGTTTTATAGGTCCCAACATTTCCAAAGAAAGACTGTTCTCCAGACTAACATATTGAGCAGTGGGTGAGTTTCAATTGCCTGGATTTTTTATATTTATACTAAATTTTAATTTAAAATTTAATCTCTTCACCTCCACTTAAAATACTTTTTTGCACTTATTTAGCAATTATTCCTTTTTTTTTTTTTCTAATTTTGGCTTTAGTGCAGTTCTTACTTGATTTTTTTTTTTTTCAATCTGTTGACCAGCTGGTTTAGATTTCAGAGAGGATTTCTGTCAGCATCACAACACACTCCTGCAGAGAAACTTTCAAAGATTAAAGCGTTACAGTCCAAATCTTTTTTATTTACATTTACTTACATTACTTCTAGCAAAACTCCATCCATTTCCAAAGAAAAAGAGGAAAAAAAAAAATCCAAAACAATTACTTCTCTACTTCAGTATTTCATCTACATTTCCTATATATTCAGTAAAAAACCACTCCCTTCTAGTTCTCTGGACTTCAGTAAAGGCCACATTTTTAATGTCTTTATAAAATCTCAACATTTCTATATTCCTGTCTCTTTGAGCCCTTATTAGTCACTGCAAATTACAACTAGAAGAGCAAATCACAGCCCCTCTCCCCACCAACTTCTCTTTACTCTAACAAGTCATGAGCTTGTTGCCTGCTCCATCATTCCCATCAAGAGCTCAAATTCAGTTAATTTATAACCATGCACAGTGAGGCCCTTCAGATGCTTTGTGGAAGGATCTTCTCCATCCAAATATTTGCTTTTGTAACCTGTTTTTTACCTCTCTGTGCACAAGGTTGTCAGTGCTGTCCTACCTAGGATGCAGAGATGGTGGCATTTCTGCATCTTACTTTAATATAATAATCCAGACATGGGGTGGGGGACTCATGATATGCCTGAAAACTCAGTGTTAGCACTTGACAAAACAACTGCAAGCCTCTGAGTCAGAAAGAATAAATGCAAACTTCTCCCGACTCTGATTTCACTATTTGGATTATTGCCTTGAGAATTCATGTGAAAACCAAACCCAGCCTAACAACTGTCTTGAAAATTAAGTAACCTCAGGTTCAACTGTATTAAAAAACATCCTCTTCAGGCAGAACTGATGAAACAGCTCATTCATGGTACCTTCACCAAGCCTTGGCCCTCATTTTATTATTTTTTTTCTGATTACATTTACACTGTGTTACCCTTTACTGGCAGCACTATTGTATTAAAATCTGCACTTCCACTAGCTGGCTCTGACTGCATGCATCCAGCTTCTTCAACAGGCAAAGATGCATGGCTTGATGCATATTCATCACTTTCTTGCCACTTCTCAGCTGTTAAAACAGCTGCATGAATCAGCAATAAGTTTCACAACTTAAAACAGATGCACATGCACCCCTGCAGGATACTTGGGCTCAATGCTCATGATGATTCCTACTTTTGGCTGGTAGGAGAGAGGGCTGTGGGCCACTTAACTACACTATTTCTCGCCTCCAGCACAGCACTACCCTACAGGTGTAAGCTACATCAGGTGTGGGTGCTTAGGGACATGGTTTAGGGGTGGACTTGGCAGTGTTGGGTCAACAGTTGGGACTTGCTGATCTTAAAGATCTTCTCCAATCAAAATGATCCGATGGTGAGTGTTTCAGTTTGGAGCAGAAATGTGCTTTTTAAATGCATCTCCTGATGTTTATCACTGATCATGCTTTGGTTCACCTCACAGAGGGCTCTGGGGATGGATGAACCCAACTGCTTTTGACAGAACTAAACCAGAAATGCACTGTTGACTTCCATCTGGTGGTGGCACATGGTTCAGAGAACCAAACTCCAGTGACTGAAGAGCAAACCATCTTGAGATGCACTTAGTGTGCTCTGAGTCCTCAGTATAAACTGCTTTGTTCTGCAGATCTGCTTCTCTCAGCCCATATTGGGCTGAACATGACAAGAAAGGAAAGAAGGAAAGAAGGAAAGAAGGAAAGAAGGAAAGAAGGAAAGAAGGAAAGAAGGAAAGAAGGAAAGAAGGAAACAAGGAAGAAGGAAGGAAACAAGGAAAGAAGGAAAGAAGGAAAGAAGGAAAGAAGGAAAGAAGGAAAGAAGGAAAGAAGCAACAAAAAAAACCCCAAACAAAACACAAAACAAAACAACAACCAGACAACCCAAACCATCTAGCAATCACACAATTTTCTACCTGAAAGGCATTCTTACCTTTATTCCAGGTCCTCAGCTCACAAAGATATCTAAGAGCACATCTCAAATTATATAAATACCTCTCAATTTATTCTTTTTCTGTGCCAAACCCTTTACAGTCCCTCATACTTGTTGCAGGTATTGTAGTTTTAATTTTTGTTATTCCTTCCCCTCTTTGGGGCGTGCACCACTGCCTATCCTGGAAAAATCCAGTGTTATGTCAACCCCAAATGTTTTTATCTGTCATTATCAGGTTCATAGATACACGTGTGGCTGCCAGAAGAGCTGGCATTTATGTTAAATGACTGCAGTAATAAGGGCAGTGGTTGTGTTGCATTTACATTAAAATAATGTAATGCAAAACATTGAATAGGAAAAGGGATTCCTGAGCATATTGTTTGCTCGGTATGATTCCAAGTACAACCATTCCATTGCTACTGCAATGCCAGAGTAGATAATATTGTGGATATTGTTGATAATAGATAGAAGCCACAAATCCTCTAGGAATTTCAGTAGAGCTTTGCCCTGTTTTCTTAGTTGGCAACACAGTCCCTTCCTTCCTCTTTCTTAAGTGCAAAAACAAACTCTGCATGCGATCACTTACACAGTTCTGCCTAATTATATAAATGTACTAATTACCCATACCGTTCAAATGGTGATAGACTTCAAAGTAGGTAAATTTTAAATTGTGCCATTAAGGAACTCTATTGATGATGGAAATTGCTGTAGTATCATATTGCAATCTTCTACATCATAATTTTGCTTTGAAGTCCGTATTAATTTAATGTCATAACAGAGTTGGTAAAGCAAACTGCAAGCTGTAAGATTTACCATGTCATATTGGTCAGCAGATGTTAACAAAAAAGGATGAAAAACACTTTGGAAAAGCAACGGATTGAAGGGAAACAATGAGTGGAAAGAAGTTCTGAGTGCTAAATATGAACACCGACCCTCCAGAAGCCGCTCTGTTAACAAACACCAACACTTGCAAGACTGACTTATCCCCATGTGTTCAGCTACTCCTGAGAAAATATACATGTCACCGAGCACTTAATTTACATGCACAGCTATCACACTGCTAAGGAGGACTTGCAAATGAGTTACTTGCTGTTCAGAGGATCTCTTTGCAGGCAGAGGAACACCAGCTGCACCCACAAACCGGCCCGAGAAATGCACACCCAGAGCTCACCCCACCAATGTCAGGCAGGCATTTATGGAAACCAAACTGGCACAAGACCTCAGCACGTGCCCCTCCTTTTTGTACCTTGATACGTGCTTCTGATGGAGAAACCCTCACTCCTCAAAACACAGTTACCATCAGATATTCAGCACAAACCCTGGCTCTTCGACATAACCCTTCAGTGAAGTCACAGCACAAGCAAACACATGAATGTTGATGTTCTTTTAGCACTCCTTAATAGGTTGCCTATTGCCCTGATGTCCTGGATGTAGTTTATTTCACAGAAGTTAAAAGAATTGATGTCTCTCTGCTGTAGAATCTGGATCTTGCATTGTCAAGGCCATTAGGCAGATCAGACAGCAATTACAATGAAGCAACACTACAGGACACTAATCCCTTTGCCTTTAGTTAAATAATAGCTTATGTGACAGGGAAGAGACAGAATCCATTGTCACTGAAAAATAGGACTGTGTACAGAAAGGGAAATGGTCAATCTTCTCTCACACAGATCTTGGTGTCAAAACAAATGGTTCTACTAAGTCACAGACTGTCACATTTAATCACAGACATTTATGGAATGGCTTGATAGAAGCACCTTGTAAGCAGCAGGTGGATATTTCTGAGTTACCAAGCTCAAATAATGATCAGAACTTCCCCCAAGTGTTCAAGAACTCTTGGATCTGAGATTTTGGCTACACCCTTCAGAGGATGGAGTCCAGATATGTTTGAATTGGTTTAAGATCAAAGACTTTTGCTCTGGTGCACCCACACTAAAAAAAAAAAACTCTACAAGAGATTAAAGCAATCTCCACACCAATAGCTGTTTTTCTTTCTGCAATGCTAAAAAAATGACTAACACAGGTAAAATAAAACAAAACAAATATTTCATAGACATTGGCATTTAAAGGAAACAGGATGGAAGTTCACTACTGGGATAAGGAGTTCCAATAGCAAGACAGAGACGACGCACAGCACAAAAAATGTTTTGGTGCTATTGGGTGACATCTTTGACCTCAGGTCATAGGTGAAGCAATTCCATACCCTGCCCAACATTACCTTTTGATATTCTTCCTTAGATCTCAAGGCAGCTTCCATCTGTTCCTGAGAAAAGGTGTAGATGACCGAGCGATACTGGGTGCCAACGTCGTTACCTTGTCGCATCCCTGGGGAGAGAGAACCCACAGCACACCATGAGGAGCATCCTCCCTACCTGGGCTGCAGGTACCAATTCATCAGACCTCAATTCAGAACTTCTACATGCCTGGATTAGTATGTCTTTTATGTGCATACTCAGTAGGTACTTGTAGGAAGCCCACAAACTCTTTCTTTGGTTAAATAGTCCTCCCTCTAAAGGCCATGCAAATGAAACATGAGCATTTTACATTTTGGTGCTTCATACAGTAGTCAAATACACATGTAAAACCTTAAATAATCAAGCTGCAGTTGCTGTAATCAAGATACTCTTATAATATTTGTTTTAAAGCATGCAAATAGCTAAAAAAAAAAAAGTTTATTTACTCAGTTCTTAAAAATTTTCTTCCGTTTCATCTCAGTGGGAGAAAGGTATAAAATGCCCCCAGAGATAATTAATTGTTCTCCTGTATTCTGAAAGCAATGATCTTGCTGAAAGACTAGCATGGATGTGTTGCTGAATTAATTCTGTTCCTACCATCACCAGCTATGGAGAGAAGGAACGACTCTCATGAAGGTCTCAAATCTGAGCTCCAAAAAGGACTCTGATAGAGGTGCTAAGGAGAAGTGGAGAGTTCTGTTTGCTCCAGCACTGTTACAGAGTGAGTAATGCTTCAGGACACCAACCCTTTCACATCTGGGCTGTTTAAGTTATGTTTAGTTTTGGAGAAATAGAAAACAGAGGTATGTAATCTCTTAATAAATTCTATTTGCAACTTACATGTGGGTAATATAAATAGCAAAACTATATAATACTGCTTATATCTAATGTTAGGAAAGCAAACCAGTCACACATAGAATCACAGGCTGACCTTTAAAGGCTGTAATATTCAACCCCCCCTGCAGTGAGCAGGGACATCTTCAAACTGATGGGGTTGCTCCATCCCCTGCTCAACCTGACCCTGAATATTTCCAGAGATGGGGCATCTACCAACCTCTCTGGGCAACCTGTCTCACCACCCTCACAGTCAAGAATTTCTTCCTGGTATCTCCCATCTTTCAGCATAAAACCCTTCCTCCTCGTCCTGTCATTCTTGTAAGAAGTCCCTCTCCCACTTTGCTGTGGGCTCCTCTCATACATAGAGACTCAGTAACTCTTTGAAATTGTACCAGAAATGAGTATTTTGTGTACAAGGAGTAGCCACTTCACTGCTGATACACATGACCCCTCCAAAAGTTAGGAAGTTGCTCAGGTACACATTTCCATGACAGGAGATGGATTCCACCCACAAAACTTTAAAAGAGGAGGGAAGTTTTCTATCCCCTTAGGTGACTTGCCCAGAAATGCTTTGGCATTGGGCAATCCAAGGCAGTCACTCTGGCCAAAATCATTGCTGTCTCTCATCTCTTTCCATCCCCAGTCCCTCAGCCAGCAGTACCAGCCAGCCTTGCTGTGGAGCATACCATGAAGCCAAACAGCAGCCTTGGAGAGGAGCTTTAGCATTAAGAATGATCTGGAGGTGCAGTTTCCTACTTTCCAGTTATGCACTTTCTGCCCTTCGTAACTTTCTTCCCCATTTTGCATTCTAGAACTGAACTTCCCACTTTGCTGCAAGAAAATGTCTTAATTTTGAGCCCGTCTGGTGTTTTCCATGAACTTGGGTGAGTGAAAAAGCTGGAGTGACTGCAAATTGAGAGAAACTGGAACACATCAGGATTTGTCTTTTAACTGCCACTAGGTTACAGCAGCCCTTTTGAAGATTACCCTCAACTCTCAGAACTGTGGAGATGAAACAGAGAAAAATTGTAGGTCCTGCTACCCCTCTAGCAAAGGGCAGGGGGTAGAGAAGGAGCCTGTGGTAGTGGGGGGAAAAGATGCAATCAACATCATACTATTCATTAAAATATGATAACTTCTATCCCTTGTGTGCTTTCCCAGGAAACAGAAAACTGGTTTAAAGGATAGTATAATAAACAGCAACACAAAATGTGGCTGAAATATTTATGATCTAAGAGATGCAGAAATTTTTTCCAGGGGCATTTGGACAATCCAGTGACCAATGGGATATTCAGAAGTGAACTTTATTCTAAAAAAAAAAAAGAAAAGAAAAGAAAAGAAAAGAAAAGAAAAGACAACTACATGCTTCATCAATACTTAACAATGTGGTCTGCAAGGCAGAGAATATTTTGCTCATTTCTTTGCAACTTATTTTAGGGTGGTAAAGAGTTCTAGTAAAGCCAGTGCTACTAAAAAGGCATAAATGAATACAGGCCAGGAAAGCATTAGTTTTGCCAAGATATGTTAATGCTGATTGATGTGTCAGCTTAAGCATTAGCATTCTACAACCCTATTTATTGCTTAACAAACCACTTAACAACCGACTCGGCAGTAGATTACAAAAATCTCTATAAATGAAGGCTCACTAGATAGCATGCCAGTTTCTAGCATGGATTTGAGGAGTATGAGCTGAACAGGAGCTCATGTGCACAGTGAGAAGACAAACAAGATGAGTTAATATATGCACGTGCCACCTTTACACAGTAGCAGGTCAGCTTAATTAATTTAACGAAGAGAAGGTTAAGAAGAGAAGTGATTTTGATTTTAAAATACATATACAGAGAAACCATCTGAGAAACAAGGCTCCCCACTCTTGCCAAAGAGCAAATGAAAGCCAAAGCATACCCAACCCAGATGGGAAATCAGATTTCTCACTGCACAATGCACCCAAAGCCACATCCCTTTCCTGAGGTCCCCATATCAAGGATATACATTATCCCCACAGCTTTACCAAAGCTCAAAGAGCTGTACAAGGTCAGGGATGAAATTCTAGAGTTAGAGTCAAGGAGGGAGCCAGACTCTGCAATAACAACAGCCTCTCCTAGCACTTAAGGGTTGGCTGGCACCATTAAACTATCCACTAGCAATGAAGAAGACTGAACAGGCCCTGTAAGCATGACCCCAAACTGCAGCTTTAATGTCATCAATCATCTAAGCTAAAATGTCATTTGTTTTGACTCATTTCTTAAATCTATTTATACCTAAATCTCCCTCAAAGTACCAAGTATGTTGTCATAGACTCAAAGACTATGAGATACTGAAATCAAATAAATTCCATGAGCATAGATAGGATCATTGCTAATGTTGATGTTGTTATTTGTAATGTACTTCATATGTGACAACTTACTTCTCAATGGTCTATCACTGATTTTTTTAAAACCCTCTGGCAAGTATTACTTGTTGAGATTCACTAACTCAATGAGGAGCAAACTAGGCAAGGAATTTGATTTAATAAAAAACTGTGTAGGATCATTCAGCTTAACAGTCTTGCCTCTGTCTGAAAGAAAATATACCAAATAAAAAATTCTCTCTGCTTGGCTACCTAACAATTCCATGATGTTCCTGTAGTTAAGTTTCCTTCCTTTCCTGAACTGTCTTTCTTTCTTTGTCTGCCATGACATTCTGTCTCCCTCTTTTAATGGAACAACAGTTACACATGTCAGGCTTCAGAAAAGAATGAGGAAACATAAATAATTCACTTAATAAACATGCTATAGATACTGTAAGAGACGATGTACTGCTGAATCAAAAGCCACCCTTACAAGGGACTGGGGGTGGTGAGACAATGGAATGGGGTGCCCAGAGAAGCTGCCCCATCCCTGGCAGTGTCTCAGCCCAGGTTGGATGGGGCTTGGAGCACTTTGGGCTGGTGGGAGGTGCCCCTGCCCATGGCAGGGGGGTTGGAACCTTTTTATCATCCCAAAGCATTCAGTGACTTTCAACACTGCTGCCGTTGGTTCCAAGTGACATCGGATACAGATGAGACTCTGAAAAAGTTTTCTGCTGAGACCAAGAGCCAATTGCTCATTGGTGTGCACCAAAATGGTTCCTCTGAAGGCAAGAAATGTGGTCCAAGTTTATAATAAGGCAAGCAAACCCACAAATAAACTCCCCAGGCATTGGGTTATTCGCCTTGCCTACAAGGCCTCAGATGATTAAATAAGACTTAAGCATATTAACCACCCTTCAAAACTGGTATCTATTTCAAATTGTAATCATACCTTATAAAAGCATTGAGATTGGAAGTACTTTGAATGACTACTGCCTTTGTTACATTTTCACAGATAAATGAATAAGCTTTTTGACATTATGGATTGGATGGATTAAACCAATATTTATTATCCATAAGGATAGGTTTTGGAATCAGATTGCTCATAAAAATTCTCTAGTAAGAATTGTATCAGAATGAGATGGTTTTTTCACCCAGGCCAAACTCCATTTTTAAGAGACGTGCATGATTTTGCTTTAATTCCAAACCAAGCCAGTGAATCAGGTTTGTCTAAACCTTCACTGCTGAAAGAAGGAAAGGTTCCTACAGATCATCAGCTGCACATCAGCTGAGCAGCTGGATCTTCTAGGCAGGGGAATATCATAGTGCCTACAAGACCTCTTCTGCAAGATGTTTTGAAGTCTCTGTGCAAAACCTGCCAATTTAGGGACAAAATATAGTGTAGGTCCAGGAGATAGCTTTGTTCCTCAATGATATAACATAGGGTGAAGTCTGTAAGTAGGGCATGATGGAGCAAGTTTTTCACTCTAGGCTGAGATGATAATGTGTTTGCTTCCTAAAGATGATAACAAAATATACTAAGGGATAAGTTACCTGACAGGACCTGACAAAGACCTTCACCAACTCTTTCAGAAACATCAACAAAAGAATGAAACAACACAGAAAAAGTCTTCTCTAATCTCAATAACAAAAGACAACCAGACAAATGTTGAAGGATGCCCTGGTTTCTGAAGACCAGGATAAAAATTGCCTACAGCTATACTGACCTGAGAGCTTCTGGGATCAAACCCCAGCTGCTGCCAACTTCTTGATGGGAAAGGCTTAAGGGGGCAGGAGAACCTGAGCTTATGGGGAGGAGAGGATGGGTCAGGTGACTCATTTGGATCAATCACAATGCTCCTTCCCATGGTGCTCAGTATAAAATGGCTCCTAAGAGAGTGATCTTCTGGATGGTGTCCTTCAACAGGTTGGGGCTGGTGTTCTGGCATCTCTGCTGTGGCTCCTTGTATCCTTGGAGAAGGAGCCACATATCTTCTTGAAGATAATCGTTCATTGAGTCTGGTTGCCTTCTCCTGCTTCCTCAAATAGGACTTTTATGGACTTTTACTGGGACCATGGACTCGGGCACCTCCATCTGCTGCTAATTTCAGTCTGGGACTTTGCTGGTCATGAAGTAATTCCCAGCTGAGGAGCACAGGTTCCACATTTCTGCATTTGTATGTGTTTGTAATTCACTATCATCATAATTCTTCCTACTCCATTCAACCTATTCTAGGGGTTTTTTCCAACCTTGAATTCCTTCTCTCTTACTCCCCTTTCTACCTCTCCCTGGGAGGGCAGTGGGGGATAACAGAGAGCATCTATCACCCAGTTACTGGCTAAAACTGGGATCAAAGGCTACCTGAAGTCCCTGGCATGTTGTGCAGGAACCCAAAGCCTGGGTGCTCTACCTGATTTGTAACTCCTGTAAGAAGGTTCAGAGCAGACACCCACGTCAGGTCCTTCAGGATTCTGACACCCAGTTGGCAAAATCCCCCCACCTCATCTTCTGCTTTACTATGGTCAGTGGTATAAGGCAAAAAATGCAAACATCTGTCACCCTGACCAGATGATCAGGAGCATGTCCAACAGCAGCAGGAACAAATTTATCCTGGAGTCACAGAAATATGCAGTTTCAGATACTGCTCCATGGTGCCAAGGAGTATGAGCCCAAAGCACAATGCCTGTGTGAGCACTGGCCAATCCTTGTAAGCTCTTGTCTCTGAAGCAGAGACATTTGAAGCTCTAAATGTGTTTAGATCTTAGGAACTTCACTTTGGCTGACAAAAGCACCTCAGTGGTTCCCAGCCTGGACCACTCTAAAGAACCTAAAATTTCCTCACTATGCCAGCAGAGACCAGAACATCAATTAATCAAAACATGTCCTCTTGCTCTGACTTATATGAAGCACAAATCTGTGGCCATGGGACAGTAGATGGAAAGGACAGGGAGCTGTGATGGCCTCCTGGATGCTAGAAATGGAACCATTCCCAGACTGCCATGCAATACAAACACATTTTCACTGGAAAATCCATTATTTACCAAAATGGAGACAGCAGTCAAAGAAATGGCTCTCTAAAAGGTCTTTGTATCAACACTTTGGTTCCTTCTGATGCACCTGGCTAGGAACGACTTAGTCTTGGTCTCCAGCATCGAAGTAGTGAATACCACTTCTGCTTCACTTTGATTATATTAAATGCATGAAATTATATTAAATCATCCCTGGTTTTATTCAGCTGGTCAGTGCTTTTTCCTTGATAGTTTTCATACCTTGCCAAAACTACAGAGTCTTTGTGACTGGGACAAAGATTTACCCTCTTAAAGCAGTTACCAGGTAGGTTACTGCCAAGTGTTATGCTACAGTCTGAGCTTTTGTTGAGAAGCATCTTAGGTACATCATTGTCCTTCCTGTCTCACTCTAGGCTGTCTTTAGGTCAGTAAGAAATAGGACTTTCTACAACATTAATATTTTATTTTAGTTTTGCTTTAGAAATGCAGAATTAAGTGCAAACAAGCAGATTTGTTTCAAAATGGGGATTTTTTTTTTTTTCATCTATTACCTAAAGACGGCCAAAGAGAAACACACTTTATTTACTAGATTGTTGAAATCAGGGATTTCTTTTGAAGACCCAACCCCCTAATTACTTGAAAGTAATACTTATACAACACTCATTATATTCTCTACATTGAAAAATAATAAAAAAATAAGTAATGGCATCATTCGTCAAGCTTGCAATTCTCAAGAGGATCCCAAGCATAATGGAGATAAATGACCAAGGTCTGCTAGACTCTTCTGTGCCACCCAGTGAAATTTTAAAGGGCAGTTCACATCTCTTATTTTTATCATAATTTTTTTCTGTGATTTATAGACTTTTCTGCAGATGTCACTTATTTTCTTCTACCCGCAGAAACCTGATGCACTGATTGGTCATTTTCTTTTCCCCAATCAATCCTAAGACTAATAAAACTCCTTCTTCCAGCTCATCATATAATTATTTAGTAAAAATCAATTGCACCATGTCACCCTGGCTTGATGTCATCACTCACTGTAATGATTACATCTATACAGCTTAAAAGTTGCCAAGGGAAAGTAAAACTCTTTATAGCATATGATTAAAGGAGAAAAATGTTAATAGAGAAGAAGTTAAGTTAGACTGCTGTGGATTGAGAGTTCTTGATGATTTTCAAGGCTGGGGTGCAGGAAGGATAAATGCAATATAAAAGAGTTTCTTCAGAAGGTTACAGTACATTAATGAGCTTGTACAATTTAAAGAAAATTTTATAGTGTCAATAAACAAAAAGGTTTACAAAGCTCTCTATATCTGTGGCTTTCAGGGTCAAGGACAAAAGTATAGTTTTGGTCTTCCCCATTTGTTTTGGGATCAGAACAGCAAACACGAGTTTTCCCTATAAATTCTGACTTGAATGTACATATTTTTAAAAAATGTCTACAGCAATGTTAATAATTTGTCAGCTGCAAAAATATTGGTCTCTTTCTTCAAACCACTACATTACAGGTTTTCTGCTGTAGCTTTAAAGCTAAATGAGAATCACAGATATTCATTGTGAGTCCCTTCATACTGAATATTCTTTCTTTTCCATTCCATTCCATATTGAACACAAGGAAAAAACTCTTTGCAAGACAGTTGTGAGCCCCTGGCCCAGGTTGCCCAAGGAAGCTGTGGCTGCCCCATCCCTGGCAGTGTCTCAGACCGGGCTGGATGGGGCTTGGAGCAACCTGGGCTGTGGGAGGCATCTCTGTCCATAGAATTATGGGGTAGAACTCAACAATCTTTAAGGTCTATTCCAACCCAAACCACTCTATGAGTCTATGAGTTGACCTGACAGTAGAACAATTAATTAGGTGTGGCACTGTTCAACAACTTCATTGGTAAAGATATTGAATAGTATTGGTCCAGGAACCCTTGAGGGACACCACCTGTTACTGGTTCCCACTTGAACACTGAGCCATTGACTGTGACAGTTCTTTTCTCTCTCTTGTTAACCCTTTCTCTCCCGGTGAGGAGCTGCCAAAATTAGAGTCATACAATCATGGAATGTCTCAAGGGGAAGGGATCCCAAAGGATCACCAAGTCCAACCCTCTGCTCCTCGCAGCACTACCCAAAACCAAACCATAGGACTGAGACCATCACCCAGAGTCTCCTTGAACTCTGATCAAGTAGCTGGAGGTGAGACAGAAAACTGCCAGTCCCAACTTTCCTTCTTTTCCTTCAAACAGAACTGACCATGGCCCTGCCCATGGCCCCTCCAGGTCCCCAGCTCCTCCAGCCATTCATCTTCCCCCAAACCTTCTCCACCAGACCAAAGGACTGACCCCAACCCCGGCAGCCCAGGGACACACTTGGGGACAATTCACAGCCCTTCCTCCATCATGGGCCCCTCTGCCTCCTCCTTGGCAGTCCCCTGGGGCTCCCTCCCACCCCAGCTTGGCAGGGAGGTGACCACCACCATCAGCTCAGCTCCAAGGGCCTGGGCAGGAGGGGCAGCTGTGGCACAGGGGCTCAGGAAGGCCCCGACACCTCAGCTTGGGGACACCTTGGTGGCTTTCCCTCAAGAGGGAATTTCAGTGGGTGCCCCAGGAGACTCTCCCAGCCCCCAGCCCACCACATCTCCCACCCATCCCTGCAGGTCTGCAAATGGCTCCACGTGGCAGCAGCTTCAACCCCCAGGTCTGCTGCTTTGAGTGGGCAAGCACCCACCTGCCTCCATCAGCCACCAGTTCACCAGCCATGGCCTTGCTTCTCCTCCAGCTCCTGCCCTCTGGGGACCCCAGGACTGGGGGGTCCCCCTGCTCTGGGCAGACCCAGGGGCTCCCCAGGGCCAACTGCAGCTCTTGGGGCCCCACAGCTCTGAAGGGACAGCAGTGGCCTCAGGTTCTCCAGTGCTGTCACCATCCATCCCTGGCTGCCAACACCTCCAGGGGCAGCAAAGACAGCAGAGCCTGTCCAGCACAGCCAGCCCCTTGGGGACACCCCTGGGCAGTGGCAGTGATGTCCCCATGGATGAGGACACCCTTCCAGGTGCTGACATGTGACATCTCCCTGGAGAGTGATGTCCCCATGGATGAGGACACCCAGACATCAACATGCCCCAAAAACAGATGTGTCCATGCAGGACTCGTGGGCACAGTCCCACCTAGAAAGCATCACTGATCCCTGCAACCCCAGAGCCATTCCAGGCCAGGTTGGATGGAGCTTGGAGCAGCCCAGTCCAGTGGGAGGTGTCCCTTCTGTGAATTCATCTAACAGATGAAAAATTACTTGGGTGGGGGTTAAAATCAGCACTACCAAGGCAAGAATATTTTTGTCCTAACATTACCCAGTTCCTCTACACTTTCTCCTGGAGGTTGCTTGCTGCTGCTCTACTAGTCCAGCAGCTCCAGATGCACAAACTGATGTCAAACTGACAATATCAGCATATTGTCCAGCATGACCAAGTGCCAGGACTGACTTGGGACCCTAACGCTTTATTGTCATGTAATCTTCTATAAAATGAATTGCTATCTCTGATAGTGATAATCTGGACTCTGAAAGATGAAGATGTCCTCCTGGTGGACATACTAAACTTACTGGAAGAGAGGTCCTTCCTTCATACCTTCCCTTCCCTCCCTCCCTTCCTTTCCTTCCTTTCCTTCATTTCCTTCCTTCCCTCCCTTCCTTCCTTCCTTCCTTCCTTNTGTTGCATGGTGCCCAGCCCACCCAGCCTCCCTCTTTTTAACTCCCCTGGAAATAAAAGAGAAGTGTCTCTGCACATTGCCAACCTGGCTCATCTCCCACCTGGTGTCCTCATTTGTAGCTGCTTGAAGCAATTGCAAAGTGGGTGCAAAGTGCTGCTCTGGCAGGGTGCTGAAGCAGCACCAAGACTCAGACCCTGAATCAAAACCCATGGAGCTCCTCCCAGCTTTTCAGTGAGTGCTGGTGGGACAAGGTGGGATCTGAAGGGCTTTAATTCCTGGTCTGAGAAACCTGGGGTGTGGGGAAAGGGAGATACTTGGCTTGTGCTGCTGGGGTGGTTGGGGACTTGTGTGGGTCAAGTCCTTAGCAGCAGAGACTGTTAATGTTGGCTTTTGGTGGGTTTTTTTGTGGTTTGAGGTTTTTTTATTAGTTTGTTTGTTTTCGGTTTGGTTTTGGGTTTTTTTGGTTTGTTTGGTTTGGTTTTTTTCTTCCGTTGATAGCAAAGAAGTTGAAGAAAAATCTGGGGCTGCTCAGCATTGCTGCACTTAGCTGACATGTCCTGCTCAGTGAGATGCCTGTGGATTTTGTGGCACGGCAACAAATTCAAGGCTCAAAATGCAAATAACCATCCCTGCTTTCCAATAACCATCCCTGGTTTCCATCCCAACCATTCAACTAACTCAAAGGAGGCTGGAGAGGGGAGGGAAACAGCCTCTTCTCCTTGGTAGCCTGTGACAGGACCAGAGGAAATGGATGGAAGCTGCACCAGGGGAGGTTTAGGCTGGATATTAGGGAACATTTTTTCTCTGCAAGGGCTGTCAGACATCGGAATAGTCTGCTCAGGGCAGTGGTGGAGTCACCATCCCTGGAGGGATATAAACAGCCTGTGGACCTGGTCCTTAGGGACACGGTTTAGTGGTGAGCTTAGAGTGTTGGTCAAAGGTTGGACTGGATGAGCTCGAAGGTCTCTTCCAACCCAAGACATTCTGTGATTCTGTGATTCTAGTGCTGCACACCTTGTACCCTTGGTGAACCTTTATGCAAAGCCCTTCACAAGTGCTGAGCACACAAAATGCACTGAGGCACCCTGAGAATCAAGTGAGGGAGATGAGGATTTAATCTTCCAACACTCCCACAGGACACTCTTTGTCCCTACAGGACCATCCATGCCTGGGGCAGCTACTGGAGTGACCCTGCTGATGTTCCAGGGGAATTATTGTATTTTGTCCTCAGGCTGTCTTCTCACCTACACTCCTGAAGCTCCTCCATCAGGATTTAGTCCTGAAGTTACTCAGAAAGTGCTGTGTGATCCACCACGAGCACAGACAAAGACTCATTGCTAACAGAGGGATAAGCCACATTTACCTGCCATGCCCACATGGGAGGAAGCCTGTGGTCAGGCATGACTGGGAGATATCCATGAACACTGATGAGACAGCATCCCACATGCTCCTGAGGGTGATGAGGAACTGGCCCAGATTGCCCAGAGAGGTCATGTATGGCCAAGCTCTGAAAGTGATGAAGGTCAGGTTGGATGGGGCTTGGAGCAACCTGGGCTAGTGAGAGATGAGCCTAACCATGGCAGGGGGGATGCAAAGAGATGATGTCTGAGGTCCCTCCCAACCCAACCCATTCTGTGAGTCTATGAGTTGACCTGACAGTAGAACAATTAATTAGGTGTAAAGCTGTTCAACAACTTCACTGGTGAAGATACTGAATAGTATTGGTCCAGGAACCCTTGAGGGACACCACTTGTTACTGGTTCCCACTTGAACACTGAACCATTGACTGTGACAGTTCTTTTCTCTCTCTTGTTAACCCTTTCTCTCCCGGTGAGGAGCTGCCAAAATTAGTGTCATACAATCATGGAATATCTCAAGGGGAAGGGTTCACAAAGGATCACCAAGTCCAACCCTCTGCTCCTCGCAGCACTACCCAAAACTAAACCATAGGACTGAGACCATCACCCAGAGTCTCCTTGAACTCTGATGTCATTATCAAGTAGCTGGAGGTGAGACAGAACACTGCCAGTCCCAACTTTCCTTCTTTTCCTTCAAACAGAACTGACCATGGCCCTGCCCATGGCCCCTCCAGGTCCCCAGCTCCTCCAGCCATTCATCTTCCCCCAAACCTTCTCCACCACACGTAAGGATTGACCCAAACCCCGGCAGCCCCGGGACACACTTGGGGACAATTCACAGCCCTTCCTCCATCATAGGCCCCTCTGCCTCCTCCTTGGCAGTCCCCTGGGGCTCCCTCCCACCCCAGCTTGGCAGGGAGGTGACCACCACCATCAGCTCAGCTCCAAGGGCCTGGACAGGAGGGGCAGCTGTGGCACAGGGGCTCAGGAAGGCCCCGACACCTCAGCTTGGGGACACCTTGGTGGCTTTCCCTCAAGAGGGAAATTCAGTGGGTGCCCCAGGAGACTCTCCCAGCCCCCAGCCCACCACATCTCCCACCCATCCCTGCAGGTCTGCAAATGGCTCCACGTGGCAGCAGCTTCAACCCCCAGGTCTGCTGCTTTGAGTGGGCAAGCACCCACCTGCCTCCATCAGCCACCAGTTCACCAGCCATGGCCTTGCTTCTCCTCCAGCTCCTGCCCTCTGGGGACCCCAGGACTGGGGGGTCCCCCTGCTCTGGGCAGACCCAGGGGCTCCCCAGGGCCAACTGCAGCTCTTGGGGCCCCACAACTCTGAAGGGACAGCAGTGGCCTCAGGTTCTCCAGTGCTGTCACCATCCATCCCTGGCTGCCAACACCTCCAGGAGCAGCAAAGACAGCAGAGCCTGTCCAGCACAGCCAGCCCCTTGGGGACACCCCTGGGCAGTGGCAGTGATGTCCCCATGGATGAGGACACCCGTCCAGGTGCTGACATGTGACATCTCCCTGGAGAGTGATGTCCCCATGGATGAGTACGCCCTCCCAGGTGCTGACATGTGCCATCCAAGCCCTATGGATGGGGATTGGAGCTTGGAGCAACTTGGTCTAGTGGAAGGTTCCCCAGCTCAGGGCAGGAGGTAGGAACTAGATAATCTAGCAGTAGCTACAAACACAGAGTGTTATCAGTCCCAGAAGCGGAAACTGTCTGAGAAACTTGCTGTTAATTTCATCAAGTGCAGCTACTTATAAGAGACTTAGCTGAAAGCAAAATTACAAGACAGAAAATCACCTTTATCCTGGCCCAAACCAGGACAGTTCACTATGGTTTTCATGTGCCTTCTCCTTTCTCTTTATTGATCTGTTGCTCACTAACATCTTAAGACTGATGTCTTAATTTGGATGTGTGCTAATGCTAAGAATCTAAACCTGGTATGATCTGCCAGGTGTTGTTGCAATAGTAATAAAAATAATTAGTGATAATAAAAATAACTGTGTTGTCATTTGCTTTTCTCAGCAGATAAACTCCTGGGACACTGCTCTCTCAACACAGAGACAAGTATGCTCTTCTAAATATGGGAGAGAAAATTGCAGGCAGAGAAAAACAGCCACTCACTGAAAATATTGTTGTTCAGAATAGAGTCAGCTTTGACCTCTTGTACCTAATTATACATGAAAACAAAGATTAAAAGCCTACTAATAATCACCATAAACTATGATTAATGATGCCACGCTTCAGCGCCTCCGATTTCTAGACCCAACTACAGTAAATTCTCTGGTGGGTGATTTGAAGAAGAAAAGAGGATTTGGTATTGCTTTGTTGTGATTTTTCTCTGTTGCTTTCTATATACAAAGACAAGGAAGGGGCTGCTAAAAAAAAGCTGCAGAAAAAGATCTTCTGAGGTTGCTCTTTTCACATTCTGTGAATACCTACACGAATCCAGCTGCTGTTACTCACCCCACATACCCATGAATATTTGGCCTCCATGGGTATTTGAAAGCTTCTGAAGACAGTGCTAAGCATTGAGAAGTCCAGATTTTCCTTCAGAAGTTAAAAAAAGTCAAGTTTAAAAAAAATCAACAAGCCTGAATTAAAAAGAAGATTCCCTTCCTTGTCCCTTCCTCTCCTCAACTACGAACAAAGCTCTGTTATAATTACAAAATAACCCAGAAGTGATCCCAAGGATGACCATAATAGAATAAAAACATTTTCCACGGCTGTTCTTAACAGATACAGGCAAGATGAACATGAGGAATCCCTTCAGGTTAATGGTGGGGTCACATTTGTCACAACAGAAGAGTCACAGTGTCACCTGCCCCAGAACAACAGAAGATGCCATGGCTTTTCTCATCTCTGCAGAACCATTTCATTACTGACTGTAGCAATACTGAAAGATAAAGGTAATTTTCAGCAGTTCTGGAGAACCAGTGAAGGCATCATTGTCACATATAAAACAAATAAGCAACAAGCATTTTAAAGGTAAGAAAAAATCAGAGCCCAGAAGGATTTTTGCCCTTGAGCCAGATTTGATTCAGCACCACTCACTTCATAAAGCAAACTATTCAGCCATCTCAGCAACCCCTGCACTGCCTAATAATCCCCTTCATTAAAAAAGATGCAGAGTCAAATCTCAGCTTCTCACTGTGATACAGAAAAACATCTCCTAAATTGGAAATATAGGTCAGAAAAAACTCTATCCTAATTCATATAGATAAAAAAAGAGCCTGATATGCAAATTAGGTCATGACAGGTAAAATTCCTGGGGATGCAAAACAGCCTAATAATACATATTTATTTTTTAATGCATCTTCAGTTCTAGAAAAAGGACAAAGAATGGAACCAACGTAATGTTTGGCATTTCAGTTCAGGAAAGCTAGGCAAGTTATATTCTCAAAATGCACTGTTGGATAGCTACCCTGGCAAAGAATCTCTTGGCTCCTTTGCAAAAAAGTACAGACCAGAGGTATTTAGGAGGTGATTATGGGTAAGGAACCACTGAACTGGTTGCTGGCAGGATGGTGAGACACCCATCAACCACGTCCCATCCCTGGGATTTCAGTGCTGAGAGCAGGAACTAGAAGAACCTGAAGGCAACAGAAGACACTGATTCCTATCAAACAGCTCAGACTGTGCATATTTCTACTGGAGAGTCTTCAGTCCTGCATGAACCAATATACATTTATCTTTATTGTGTTTCAGCATATTGATTTCTGTGGCTTTTTTCATTTATCTGCACAGAGCTGTGTTTTATTCCTTTCCTCCAAGAGCCTCCTAGCAGTGTCTTTACCACAGATTTAATTAGCATCCTCTCCACTATATTCTCCAAGTCATTAATGAAAATATTGAAGAGTATTGGACCAAGAATGGCTCCCTAAGGGGTCTTTAATTCTATTTTGAATATATTTAATATGTCTGGTGACAATAGATTTTGTATTTCTACTGCTTTTGGTTACACCTTGTAATAATGCTGAAACTCTTAATAACATTTGAAATACAAGACAAAGGTGCTCTGTGCTTTAATCTGAGACATGCAAATTTCATTCAAATTATAAAGGGAAGACAGCTACAGAAATATAAAGAAGACAAATCAAAAAATGGTTATATTTTACATGGAGAGATTACTTTTTTTTTTCCCCTTTAATCTCTAAATGAAGTTACAGGCCTGCAGCAGAATACATAATGCTGCTTTGGGGTTGCTGTAGCATTTTTTATGTGTACAGCTGTTCTTCTACTGGTGTAAGTAGACACATCTGCTCATTAGCAATACAATGTCATTTCTAGTGTCTAATTTTAATTATTTGCAGATGATAGATTCCTTATGCAATGTCTAAAAAAAGTGCAGTCCTTCAAAACTGGGGAGAAATAAATATACCCTCTGCAACTAAAATGGGTCAGCACAATGAAAAACAGATATTAATCTGGAGAACTCTGGTACCAGCACTAAGGCTAAATGCCAAACTGTTTGGAAGGTCACAGGGAGGAGAAACAGCTCATACATCTCTTCTTTATCATGGGTACACAAGACATATGGACTAAGAGATGTTCTGAATGAATCTGGCAGGTGATGAGTTTGTTGTAGTACAGATGGTCCTCAGCTGCTGAAAAAATATCAGTTCTGCTTACATATCCTGTACAAACACAGGCAAGATAAGGACTTCTTCATGACAGGAAGGTGGAACGAGACTACTTACCAGCAACTTTGATTCTTTATATTCAGACTCAAGGAAACAATAAAGCTAGAAGCACATTTCCAGAAGCTCCTGGGTGCTGGTGGCCATGGGGGCCTTTGCCCTTCACGCCACTGTCAAAGAGGAGAAAAAACTATGGAGTCCTGGCTTCCCCTCAGCTCATTCCACCAATTGAAAAATCCAAACAGAAAGCCAGAAGAAGCAGTGAAAAAGGATGGGAGTTGGGTAGATGATCCCAAGAGAGCTGTAGTTGTAGCTGAGTTATTGGTTGTGGGCTGGAAAGGATCTCGACACACAAGGGGAGAAGAACTGCCTGAACAAGCATTCATTTTGGGTCATATTCAAGAGGGAAAAGAGTTAAAGGAGGCAAGTGGATTTTCCATTGCCCCGAAGATGTTTTAAAGATAAAGAAATAGGAAAAATATGTTTTCTCTTCTGTTTGTCTTCTGTACAGCCACTGAAAGCAACAAGGAGCTTTTCTTCCAAGCTTCCTTGGACTGGGCTGAAATCACTGACACACACACAGATCTTCAGGAAAATTAGGAACAATAACATGCTTCATAGGAATCACATTTGCACCATGACAGAATCCACAGGAATCAGATTTTTCCAAAGGTTTGGAGAAATAGTTTCTGACATCACACCAAGAGTGGCCAAACTTTCTGACCAGGTAAAATAGGAGATGATCTTCCCTGGAAGCTCAGTTGGATTTTGCAATTGGCTAAGACTCTAGGACATGGTTAGTGTCAGAAGGGTTGTCCCACAAATGGCCATGCTCCTGGCAATTTAAGTCCTGGCTGATAATTGTATCTCATTTCAATTCATGCAGGCTTAATTTTCAGCTTGATCAGAGAAGTTTGTGATGTGTCAACACAAAGAAAGTGGTTGCCTACAGGCAAGTCAGAGAGAAAGAAGAAAATTTCTCTTCTCCCTAATAGTTAAGTCAAAGATGAGCTGACAGCAATCATGAAACTCAAGGCTGAGGCTCAAGACAAACTGATGGTCTGAAAGTCCACATCTTTCTAGACACAGAGGTGCCAGCAGAACCATTGTCAGGGTGCAATTTCAAGGAGAGGGTCAGGTTTAAATCTTTAAAATCTGGAAGGCTCTGAGGATGGCCGCCTGAGTGCAAAACCAAGGCAGAATCTGTCCTTCACCTCTGTCACCCCCTATATGAAAATAAAATTAGGTACCAAGTGAACAGCCATAAGATTCTTTCACAGGATTTTCAGCATATCACATTCATTCTCTTTTTCTGTGTCAATGACACAGAAGCAACCACCTCAAGCACTTCTGGAGCTATACAGAGCAATCCTCTTCTCTATAAGATCATTCCTGGGAGAGAAGGAATGCTGATCTGTGTGTCACAGGCTGAACAAAGATGACAACCATATGTCATTTGGCAGAAGCCAGGGTTTGTTTGTTGCTTTTTCAGTATCCCAAATGTCATGAATTAATAAAATTGAGCCTAAATTAATAGTCAAGGAGGACTTCATCAGAGCCCCACGCTTAGGAGATGCTCATCTGGGAGAATCTCTTTCAACTCAGAGATTGTTTGACTTGATCAAAGGTTCTTGCTTTTCAATAGACTTTTGTATAACACTCAGACTGAAGAACTTCATGAAACAAGAGCCAGGCTGCTTCCCAGAGAAAATTCAAACCCCAGTGAGATGTCAGTCTCATCTTGAAGGCAGGAGATCCAACTATTTCAAAAACAGGAACTTTTGAACATCACATGCTCGTACAACAATGAATGATAAACTGCCAGTCTATATTTTTTAGCAACTTGGTACCATCTAGACTGGCATTTCAAGGGGCTTTAACTGCAACAGAATGTACATATTTGATGTTTAATGCCATTAGTACCATTAGACAAATCCACTGTCTCTGCTGGGTGTAGGGGAGCTTAAATGGTGTTAACCCATCTGCTGGAGTAAAGACAGTGCTACAAAGCTTTTATTATTTTATAATTTATAATTTGCTCATCTGCTGGCTGTATGAAACACTGGATTCATCCAAGGACTGTACTCAGTTTCATGAATATGAAATCTTCCTGATTTATCTGGTAGGGCAGAGACATAACTCTCACTTTCATTATTTTAACAAAAAAAGCATAGCAAGTTAAAAATGAGGAGTCCAAACAGCTCAAGGTAAAGAAACCATTCTAACTTAAGGATCTTCTACTGCTAACTGCTCAAACTTGAAAGGATGTATAACCATACTGGCTCAATCCTAGTGATTTAGGTTTTCCCCAAATCAAGAAAGTTGGTAGAGATGTGAAGAGCTTTACAAAGTTCTCAAATGGAGATTAGCATTCAGCAATGATAAAAATTCATAGGTAAGGCAACCTGGCCAGGTCTGGGGTGTACAAAGTCTCCAGAGAAGACTGATGTCTTCACTGTGGATAAAACAATAATCTCAATTTTGGCAAATGATTACAGAAGAACCATTTGGAAATTCTTGAGGTATGTTTACACCAAGCACTGCAGTGCCACATGGATGCCTGAGACAGTTGTGAATGACTTGGGTATCTAGAGAGCACATGCAGAGATATTTGTTCACATCTCAGAAGGAATCCAGCCACATTAGTGTGGCTCTGTTCCCAGGCTCATTAGGTGACATTCCCCAGTTGCCAGAAATCCAAGAGTGAATCATACATCTGCCAGGCTCCAACCTTCATCTGAAAGCACAGGCTGGAACTATTTTGAAGCTCAGTTATGTGAGAATGCAAGGTGAATATTAAGACACAATGTCACCACTTCACTTTGGTTTATAGCCAGAAGGAATCATAAATGTAGTGACAGAACAAGGGGTAATGGTTTTAAACTGGAAGAGGGGAGATTTAGACTAGATATTAAGAAGAAATTCTTCACTGTGAAGGTGGTGAGGATCTGGCCCAGAGAAGCTGTGGCTGCCCCATCTCAGCCCAGGTTGGATGGGGCTTGGAGCAACCTGGGCTGGGGGAGGTGTCCCTGCCCATAACAGGGAGGTTGAACCAAGATGATCTTTAGGGACCCTTCCAACTCAAACCACTCCATGGTAAATTCATCTGATCTGACCTGTTAACACAACCACTAAACTTCATCCACGTATCACTGTGTCCAGCACATGATGTTCAGTCAGCCTCAAGCTCTGAGGTCCTCCACAGAGTGAACCACTGGCAGAGCCTAACCAAGAAATGGTTGAAATGTCAAAGAAATGTCAAAGAAATGTCAAAGCCAAGAATACAGACAGGGCAGACGACCTGTTAGGTGGTAATTACTCAGATTCTTTAATTAGAAATCAATTCCTCACATTGCTTTGGAAGCTGAAGAATCCTATAGTCCCAGTCATTAGTTGCCAGCTCTGGCAATCAGGGTGAATCCCAAGACATGAGCAAGACACATGGACCAATTCTCTAGAAATAGGATTCCCTGCCATATCAAAACAACCAATCCACAACAAAGAAGCCAAAATCTGGTGATGGCAATCACTGTCAAAGAGATAAGAACAAGAAAGAACCTGAAAGCAACCACTGGTAGGAGAAGGAGAAAATCTCCTTCCTGATGCCTACAAGCAAACCCCTACAAACAAACAAGGCCCTGATCTGAAGATTTTGTCTTAATGAAAAAAACTGCAAGGTTTTCTAGGATGGTGCAGACAAATTACTCTGAACACAACTGTAAAGGAAGGAGTTGAAAAGGGAGGTTGATAAATCAACAGATCTCAGGACAGGCCACCACACTTGACACACAGACAGAGGATTTTTTCTCAGGACCTAAATCAAGCACCTCTTCTAAAATGATAAATGATCCCATCCAAAATATTCCAAAAGATGTTGATGGAAAAAATATTCCAATGCTTAATTGCACTGAGAGCTGCAAAACTATTCCAGTGCAGGATGGAACTCTTTAACATTCAGCTTCCAAGCACTGGAAGTTTTCATGGCTTACCAGTGGTTGGGTCATCAGCAAGCATCTGCCCCTCACAGAAATACCTGAAAAGCTGACTTGATCATAGTGTTGTGTCTCTTCAACTACTTGAACATGTTTATTCATAGCATCAGAAAAGTTTTCTAGGCTCTAGATTCCTTTTCTGTCCCTCCTTTGAATCCTGAGCAATTTCTCTGTAGAATTCCTGCTAGGTCAACACAGAAACTGCACTAAATATTCTGAAATTTTACTGACTCTGCATATAGAAAACAACTTTCATACTCCTGACTAAGGATTCCCTTTGGATACAGGCAGGAGTTGCAAGGTTTTTTTTTTTTGTCTGGGGTCACTGGAAGGCACAAAAGCCTCTGCATCCTTCTCAGAGTCCCTGCTTCCCAGGGCAGAGCCACATTTGGAAGGTATCATCTGCATTTTTTGTCCTCAGATGTAGTAACAAGTGGCATAATTATGGTAGCTGTTAAAATATTGAAATGAGTTATCGTGTGTAATATTTCTGGGAAATGATAGGAAGGATGATGTTTATTGAAACTATATAAACATATAAAATGTTTTCCAACACAGTTTCCCATTTATGTTTGCACAGATGTGGGTAATGTCACCAAAAAGCCTTTTCCAAGAAAGATAAATTAAATCAAAAGGGTTGAATAAGGCAAATAGCTAAAATGCTCTGTTGGTACCTCTACACACCACCTCTTACCTTCTTCTTTTTTTTTTCTCCCCTTTTTTATCCCTTTTTTCTAAGCATAAAAAACAATCACTGCCATTGAAAGTTAGAAAAAATAAATATATTTCTTTAAAAAGGGTAAATATCCCCAGCACGGATATGACCACCTCTGAAGCTGTGAAGAAATATGCTTTAATTTAAGAGACAAAAGATAGCATTGCAGAAGGAATTGTCATAATCAAAGTTGAAAAAAATTTTCCTATTGTCTACTGTGCCCCTCTGTGGGAATTTTCCCAGCAGAGGCAGCTGTAAAGGAGGGTAATTGTGAGCTTCTGCACTCTCATTCTCTCTTCCTCTCTTTCTCTGTCAATAAATGTCTGCAATCATATTCTTGAGCTCCAGTGTGATTTCAAGGTTCATCTCTTCCATGCAGCTCAAACACTAATTATCCCAGCTGTAATTAGTAAGATAATTAAATACTGGCTCACTCATCACTCTACCTTGTGTCGGGTCATGATTCTCCCAGAAGACCTTGAGCAGCTTCTCAAAGCTGATGTTTTCTGGCTGATATACCACTCGAACAGTCTCTGCGTGGCCAGTCCTCCCTTCAAAGACAAAATAAAATCAGATGTTATTAGTGAGAATTAGCTAGTGCATCCCTAGGATTTTACACTGAGACCTAAGGCACCAATTTTTTGTTTTCCTTTTTTTTTTTCTTTTCTTTTCTTAAAAGTGTTTGGGTTTATTGCCATTTATATTTAAGCTTTTTTATACAATATTTTATATACACGCCAGCTTTAAGATGTCCTGTTAGCTTGGATAAATCCATCATGAAATAAAATAACCAGAGAGACAATAAGGTAAGACAGGGATGTTATTGCAGT
>JAAWXA010000043.1:4239855-4382524 GCA_038090715.1 Florisuga fusca
GTGAAAGCCCTGACAGATCACTGTCCGCTTGCTCTCTGTCTTTATCTCAAGCAAACCCAAAATTCCCAACCTGGGCTGAGGCAAACCTCATTATTTTCACTGATAATCCATATTAAACCATGAAATCTGGAATAAATTCCACCCCTGATCCATGCTGGCCACCAGGTCATGCCTTAATACAGAAAGACCATTTCACTTCATTATTAAGCCAATTATCTGTGACTTGTGTTTTCCTTCTACTGAATGTATGATCCCTTTTTGTTAACCCATCATCAGAATTTCCCTTTGGCTAATGAGTTGCTTCCATGGACGTCAGTAGTGGATGTGAAAGAGGAATTGAGCCATCATTTGCTTGGACAACATCCTGGTGGACAGGGTGGCATGGGTCTGGCTACAGTTTACATCAAACTTGTTCTTTTTTGTCTTTTAATCTCAGTGAGCAGATCTTTGTTGTATTATGAAGCACACTAGATAGGAACCAATTTGATTTTATCAAATTTTTTTTGCAGATATCTCAGATGTGTCCCCTTTTANTAATTAAATACTGGCTCACTCATCACTCTACCTTGTGTCGGGTCATGATTCTCCCAGAAGACCTTGAGCAGCTTCTCAAAGCTGATGTTTTCTGGCTGATATACCACTCGAACAGTCTCTGCGTGGCCAGTCCTCCCTTCAAAGACAAAATAAAATCAGATGTTATTAGTGAGAATTAGCTAGTGCATCCCTAGGATTTTACACTGAGACCTAAGGCACCAATTTTTTGTTTTCCTTTTTTTTTTTTTCTTTTCTTAAAAGTGTTTGGGTTTATTGCCATTTATATTTAAGCTTTTTTATACAATATTTTATATACACGCCAGCTTTAAGATGTCCTGTTAGCTTGGATAAATCCATCATGAAATAAAATAACCAGAGAGACAATAAGGTAAGACAGGGATGTTATTGCAGTAGTCTGTCAGCTTTCTGGAGGAAAAAAAAAAAAAGAATAGTTGTTAAATATTTGTAACCAACAACCAGTAAAGCATTTTAAATATTCCAAATACAACATTAAAATTTGGAAACGTGGATGTCTCAGCTCTCTTGACACTATTAAACTGACCTTCAATTCCATGAGGTAAGATATGGGTCAAGTAATTGATTATAAAAACAAAATTTCAAGGACACAAGATCACACAAAAAAATTTCAGACTATTTCACATCATCCAAACCACTGATGCCAATGGGCTCCAAAGGGGCCAAAGAGAGTCTGACTGAATTTTATAACAGCAGATGAAGTTCAAGGAAGATTAGCAGGTGCTGCAGCACACTGAAACACATTGTTCTCAATTTTCAGTGACATTCTAGGCATGATTTTTTCATTCCTTATGTGTCCAATCACTCACATTCTCAATGAAAGACTCAGCTTCACAAAATGTGAAGGATCTGGCCACATCACTCACTTTAATTGTAGCTAATAGTTAGATTGATGAGTGCTCAGATACCTCAGGGTGAAAGTCCATTGCACTGAGTGCTCAGCAAATATTTTATATTTTATTAATATTATAGACATTACACCAAATATTACATAGCATACATTTTATGAATTCAGGCATATTTGTTATAATATATGCACGAATGTGGAAAAAAGTTATCCTGTTTTTCAGTTAAATCATAAGAAATGAATGCTAAACAAAAGTAAACTGGACAGCCAGATCTGCCCCATGGCAGGCATACAGTAAGCTCCTTAATCACACTAGGCCAGATTTATTTCATTTATACCACCATAAACTTCAGATTTACTCAACTGATTTCAATAGAATTGTTATATTTTATACAGTGCAATAACCAGCTGAATCTGGCTCAGATGTGGGTGCTGAACGAGCTGTCACCAAACAAGAAAATCAGAGTCTATGAGTAACAGAGGAGCCTTCAGTAGAAGCACCAATCCAGTACCAGGAGAAATTTTAATTTAAAAAAAAAAATTATAGTAGAAAGAAATAAAAAGGATGCTGGGGTATATTGAAGTGACATAACAGGGAAAAGTATGACAGCTTTATATCTGTTAATGGGGCACCTGAAATGAAGGGAACCTAAATGGGGCACAGAGGGGTGGGCTTGCTATTAAAAGGGATTTAAAAGCCTGGGATTAAATTTAGTCCAGAATGCAGAGGAGTAAAAGGGGACACATCTGAGATATCTGCAAAAAAAATTTGATAAAATCAAATTGGTTCCTATCTAGTGTGCTTCATAATACAACAAAGATCTGCTCACTGAGATTAAAAGACAAAAAAGAACAAGTTTGATGTAAACTGTAGCCAGACCCATGCCACCCTGTCCACCAGGATGTTGTCCAAGCAAATGATGGCTCAATTCCTCTTTCACATCCACTACTGACGTCCATGGAAGCAACTCATTAGCCAAAGGGAAATTCTGATGATGGGTTAACAAAAAGGGATCATACATTCAGTAGAAGGAAAACACAAGTCACAGATAATTGGCTTAATAATGAAGTGAAATGGTCTTTCTGTATTAAGGCATGACCTGGTGGCCAGCATGGATCAGGGGTGGAATTTATTCCAGATTTCATGGTTTAATATGGATTATCAGTGAAAATAATGAGGTTTGCCTCAGCCCAGGTTGGGAATTTTGGGTTTGCTTGAGATAAAGACAGAGAGCAAGCGGACAGTGATCTGTCAGGGCTTTCACAAGTCTACATCATATAACTAAAAAGAGATTAAGGAGTGGCTTCTGGCCTTAATTCTCTTTCTCTTTTTTTCTTTTAAGCCAATGTGAACCTAATGAAAGGTTCTTAACACTCAGGAGCAAATTGCTTGTCTAAGATGACTACCTTTAGATCACAAGAGAGTTTTCTCAAAGAACTTCAAAACAACAGAGGCATTACCTTCCCTCTCCGTTGAAGCAGCAATTACATCTTGTCAACACTGTCTGCTCTGACTAATCCAGAAGTTCAAAGAATTGGCTTTCTTTTTTCCCTCTGAATAAGGAAATAATGGTGATACTCTGAGAACTGTAGCCTGACCTCGAGGAAAAAAAAACTCAGATGTGTGGCTAACAGAGTCACAGAACCTAGAGCATATTCAGCCTTGGAGGAAAGCAAGGAGGTAATGCTGCTGGTCCTGCCTCTCATTTTCCTCTAAGCCTTTCCACAACCTAGTGTACATTATGTCAGGATACACCCTGGCTACTTCATAGAATCATAGAATCATAGAATTAGCCGGGTTGGAAGGGACCTCAGAGATCATCAAGTCCAACCCTTGATCCACTCCCGCTGCAGTTCCCAGCCCATGGCACTGAGTGCCACATCCAGTCTCTTCTTAAATATCTCCAGGGATGGAGAATCCACCACTTCCCTGGGCAGCCCATTCCAATGTCTGATTACCCTCTCTGGAAAGAAATTCTTTCTAATATCCAACCTAAACCTCCCCTGGCACAACTTAAGACCGTGTCGTCTTATTGAAAGTCGTCTGGGAAAAGAGACCAACCCCCCCCTGGCTCCAACCTCCTTTCAGGGAGTTGTAGAGAGTGATGGGGTCTCCCCTGAGCCTCCTCTTCTCCAGGCTGAACAGCCCCAGCTCCCTCAGCCTCTCCTCATAGGATCTGTGCTCCAGTCCCTTCACCAGCCTGGTTGCCCTCCTTTGGACCTGCTCCAGCACCTCAATCTCCTTCCTGACCTGAGGGGCCCAGAACTGGACACAGGACTCGAGGTGTGGCCTCACCAGGGCTGAGCACAGGGGCAGAATCACCTCCTTGGACCTGCTGGCCACGCTGTTCCTGATCCAGGCCAGGATGCCATTGGCCTTCTTGGCCACCTGGGCACATGCTGGCCAAGAAGCCACTTCTACTACACACTACTACACTTCTAGCCACACACTACTTCTACTAGGAACAAGTTTAGTAATTTCTGGTGAGCACTCCTACTTCCCCATCATTTTAGTGGAAATTAAACTAGTCAACTGGTTACACATGAGCAAAGAGCCAGGTAAAATGCTCCATTCTACTGAAGGCTCCTCTGTTACTCATAGACTCTGATTTTCTTGCTCTGATTTTCTCTCCTCACAGCAAGGATCTGAAGATACCAACAGGTTACCCCAAGTAGCACATGGAACCTACCAGCTCACCAGTGCAAAACATGATTCAGCTGCAGCCAAAGTGGTAAAAGGGAATTTAAAATGGGTTCTCCCTATTTATCTCCTTGTTTCCCTTTTTGCCTTAGGCTAAAGTTTGACTATAAAACCAGAATAATTCTGTTTCAGTTTTGGTTTCAAACTTCGGGTACCCTACGGTGCCAAAAGATCAGAGCAGGCATCAAACCAGCTAACCACTCCTCAGTATTGTATGTACATATATATATATATAAAATCACTGAAATATTTCTAATATTTTTTTTTTTTTGCAACATTTCTTAAAATGGAGAGGTAGTAATCAAAGAGAAACAATAAACCCACTTGTTCTCCCAGAAGCTGCATGGCTTTTAACAAGGTATTTAACAGGCTAACACTGAACAGCTGAAAGGATTTAAAATGATAGGTGATAGACACAATTCTTTTAGTAATATTCAGTTCTTCACCTCTGTGCCTCTTTCAGAATTTCTCAGGAAAGACCCATTTACATTAAGTCAGAGAGTCCGTGTCCTCACTTCACCTCTTGCTTTTAATTAGCTGATCTTTACTATTCCACAGGAAAACCATGCTTCCAGTTCCAAAAGTTTTAACAAGAAAAACACTTCTAGAAGCCCTCTCCCCCAAAAAAAGCCTGAAGTTTGAGCTGTGTTTTTTAAATAATTTACTGAATCACTAAATATAATTTCCTTTGCTGTTAACTGTGCAAATAGCAACCCTGTATTTATAGGTGCTATTATCGGATTTCCAGTTCTGGTGCTCAGTTCTCCTTCAGCTTTAGAAGGAGCTTAGCCACTGGAGAACCTCAGTGCAGATGATAAGACTTTATTACACGGTGGCAGAGAGGGCTGTGTGCCAACAGCAGATTGTCTGTTTATCCTATATCCATTTCATACTTAGGAAACACAGCCACTCTCCCAGGATTAGCTACAGCGAGCTCTTTCAGTGGGGATTCAAACTCTGGCAAAAAAAAAAAAAATGTTCCTGTAAAGAGCCATAAAAAAAGACATCTGAGTGACACCTCGGTGCTCCTTTTCAATTTTTCAATATTTTTTTTTTTTCCCCTCTTCCTAACAGTGCTTAGATTTTCACCTTCTTAATCATCTCCCAGGTGAGTGCCCAAGCCGAGGGATTAGAGAAGCGAACTCATTCTTTTTAACTTGCTGGATCCAGTAAGCATTTAATTCTTTCCAGCAAAGTGGAACAACTTCAAAGGGCTCGTTTGAGAGCACCTCACCTGTGAATCCCCACCCCAGGATGTGTGGGTCTCCTCTCTACCTCCTCCAGCCCCGGGGGTGGAATTATAAAATTCGAGCAAAGCCAAAACTCTTCTCTTGTGCCCCATTTCTTCATTAAAAAAAAAAAGGACTTGCTTCTCTTGACCCACTGAAATGAAGGTTTTAAATCCAAGAAATGCCTAAGTCTAATTTAAAGAAGCAGGTGGCAGATCATCAGCTGATGCACCTTTCAGAGCTTATTGATTTTGGAGCTAAAGCCATTTGTGCCCATTTGTGCCCAGGCCCTAGTGAATATGCAAATCATGACATGAAAAAAAGTAATAGGTCTTTTTGAGCATCTGCTTCTCCTGGCCTGGGAATTTTTATTACGTTGTTGTTATCAGTAAAAAAAAAAAATTCCATCTTCTTCCCAGAATAGCAAGGTGTTAAATAAACAAAGGGTTCAGCACTAACACTCCTAGAACTCCCACTGTGGGGATCTACTTAACTTTTGGCTTTTTTTTACATTTTAAAGTAAAGAGGATGAGAAGAATGGCAGTAATCACAGATTGATAGATTTTTAAGGATCCATTATGAGAATTTTATTTGAATTCCTGCCTAACATACATGAGAAAATTCCTCTGGCCCATGTTTTGAGCTTATAAAAGTACCATCTCCTGACTCACAGAATCACAGAACCACTGAGGCTGGAAAGGACCTCTGAGCTCAGCAAGTCCAGCCTGTGACCTAACAACAGACTTGGACTTGACCCAATGGGCAGAAAATCCACCAGCAGTCAAGGTAACTTCACCTGTGTCTTACTTTTAAAACAAGGAAAGAACAAAAACAAACACAACAGACGTTTTATTTATTACCTGAGTTTATTATCTTTCTGTGCAAAGACTACTAGGAAGTCATCCCTATTTTTTTTTTTTTCTGAATATTTCAACTGATTCCATCTTTTTATTTAATGACATCCTTGGCCACATTTTTTGTTGATTTTTTTTGTTTGTTTTTTCTTTAATTTTTTGAATTTTTTTTATTTTTTGAATTTTTAAATTTTTTAATTTTAAAATTTTTTTTCTATCATAAAAATGTACTAATTCAGACCCTCAGCCTCCCTTTGGTCATGGCCACAAGCAGATGGATAGAGAAGGATTGCAAAAGCAGATATGATGGATCTACTACACTGTATGTGAAAATCCAACTGCTTTTATCTGAACCTGGCTTCCACTGTTGCAATTCTTCTTGGAGAGGTGGTGAGGAGTCCATCCCTATGCATTCACCTCCTGCAACTGATGATTTCCTGACCACTTTTCACTTTTGCAGGTTTCTTTTCCCACTGTCTGGAAAAGTCTGTAAAATATATCAGGTATTCAAGGTGGCTACTATTTATTTTTATTTTTTTTTTACCTTCTTTATATCTCAAATAACTCCCATGACTTTGTTAGCACTGAACGAGGAGAGAACATTTGCTTCATTACCCACTGTGAACTTCTGCTTTACAAAATGCAATGCTTCACCTTCTCAGTGTGAGCCACACTCTTTTATACAGTTGTATTAAAATATCCCAGTCTCATGCAGCAAGAAGCCAATTTATCACTGTGGGCTGGCCAATTCTGCAGTTGTTCATCAAAATAAAATTTTCCATAAATTCTAGAAGCTTCTACCTGGAAGGCAGAAACTTCTGCCTGGACCACAGGAAATCCCATCTCTAATAGTGCCTACAGAGAGAAGCCCAGAAAGCAGCTGCAATGTGGTGCATACATCTAGAGAAGAGAATTTTCTGAGCTTTTATTTATTTATTTTAGCAGAGGGCAGATTATTGACACATGAAATGTAAATTTTAGAAGATAAGAAACGTGCTTCTGGTGACTGTTAAAAACACTTTGGGTTTTAGCCCATCAAATCAAAGTTAAGAGAATAAAAGGTGACAGTGAAAATTGGGGTACACCATGCTATTATGGATAATTTTTAAACAGAAATACAGTCCTATTTTTCAGTAAAACTAGCTGAATTAATTTAAAATTATATAGGTTGTCAGTTTAAACACAGAATATTGCCTTTTTCTACAAATCTGCAGAACAAAACTACTAAATAAGCTTTTTTCTCATTTACAGTTGTTTAAGATGCATATAGTATAGCCAGTAAATATTCTTACTTTTGTTTGCTAAAATCCTGTGTTCTTTAGCAGCAAATTGGGTTTGATAACCAGACACTGAACAGAAGATCTGAAAACAAGACCACGACTACTGACGCTTTTTTTCTTCTATTTTCATAGAATGGTTTGGGTTGGAAGGGGCCTTAAAGATCACCCTTTAAAGGGCTTTAAAAAAAATCCCTGCCATGGTCAGGGACACCTCCCCCAGCCCAGGGTGCTCCAAGCCCCATCCAACCTGGGCTGAGACACTGCCAGGGATGGGACAGCCACAGCTTCCTTGGGCAACCTGGACCAGTGTCTCACCACACTCAAATTAAAGAATTTCTTCCTAATGTCCAACCTAAAACTACCCTCTTTAAGTTTAAAGCATTTTAAAGATATTTTTAAGACGTCGAGAAACCAATAGAAGGAAAAAAAATAAAACCAAAACCAAAACTAAACCCCCCAATTATATAGAACATTAATGAAAAGGAGACAGCACCAAGTCTGTTCCTAGAGAGTATGTTGTGATTTAATTTGATTCAAAAGGATCATCAGGTTCAGAAAACATCCCAGTGGTTTCTTGCAGATGTCATGCACCGCTACAGGCTGGGCACAGAGTGGCTGGAGAGCAGCCAGGCAGAAAGGGACCTGGGAGTCTGGATCGACAAGAAGCTGAACATGAGCCAGCAGTGTGCCCAGGTGGCCAAGAAGGCCAATGGCATCCTGGCCTGGATCAGNGGTGGGTGGGTGTGTCTCACAAGACTATAAGGGGAGAACCACCTCCCTCCACCTGCTGGCCATACTTTTTCTGACACAGACCACACTTCTTTTTATAATTCTACAGATAAATACTTATCCAACATACTGCAGTGCCACCTCCATTCACAGCATCCCATACAGAGCTTGTCCTCTACAGAAGTCATACCCTGGAGTGCTTTGACACTATTAAGTTACTGCCACCATTGGAAATCACTGTAACAGATCAAATGTAATTGTTCTTCCATTACCCTACACTTAATCAAGGAGAGAGGGACACCAAATGCAACCCCAAATGCATCAATACACAGAAATCCACGACAGAATATTCCCAACCCTTTTGTCAGGGTTTAACACTGGCCCAGCAATTAAACCCAATAACAGATTTTTCTATTAATCCCCCTCTCCTCCCTGATAAGGAAAGGAGAGAGAATAAGGGAAAGAGACTTATGGGTTGGAAACTAAACTACACAACTTTAATGAAACAGTAATGATAAATAGGAAAAATTCATAAATATATACAAATATACAGGAAAAGATTGATCCCACGTTCCTCTCCCCTTTCCCCCAATAACTCTCACATCACCACCGAGGCTGCAGGGCAGCCCTGGGAAAGTCCAGGCTGGAATCCTGGGGTCAGGAGCAGTTGGGAGCTGGAGGCAGGAACACACAGATTCAGGCTGGCATGGATCAGGAGCACAGGCAGAGGAATGGATGGAATCTTCCCAGGATGCCGAAGCACACAGGGAACCAGTGAAGGAAGGGCAGAAAGAGCAGGAAGGGGCAGGAAGAAGTCTGACCCTCGTGATCCCTCAAATTTATACTGAGTATGAGGTGTATGGGATGGAATACTCTGTTTCGTCAGTTCTGGCATCTATCTTGTCTCAGGCCTCCCCAGAGGAGGGGTTCAGGTGGGACCTCTTTACTCCTTCTGCAGGGTAAAATGTTGCTCAGAGCTGAGCAGTGTCCTTGGCTCTGCACACCAGTCTCTGGCAGTAACTATAAACATCCAGTGNTTCCATCTTTTTATTTAATGACATCCTTGGCCACATTTTTTGTTGATTTTTTTTGTTTGTTTTTTCTTTAATTTTTTGAATTTTTTTTATTTTTTGAATTTTTAAATTTTTTAATTTTAAAATTTTTTTTCTATCATAAAAATGTACTAATTCAGACCCTCAGCCTCCCTTTGGTCATGGCCACAAGCAGATGGATAGAGAAGGATTGCAAAAGCAGATATGATGGATCTACTACACTGTATGTGAAAATCCAACTGCTTTTATCTGAACCTGGCTTCCACTGTTGCAATTCTTCTTGGAGAGGTGGTGAGGAGTCCATCCCTATGCATTCACCTCCTGCAACTGATGATTTCCTGACCACTTTTCACTTTTGCAGGTTTCTTTTCCCAGTCTGGAAAAGTCTGTAAAATATATCAGGTATTCAAGGTGGCTACTATTTATTTTTATTTTTTTTTTACCTTCTTTATATCTCAAATAACTCCCATGACTTTGTTAGCACTGAACGAGGAGAGAACATTTGCTTCATTACCCACTGTGAACTTCTGCTTTACAAAATGCAATGCTTCACCTTCTCAGTGTGAGCCACACTCTTTTATACAGTTGTATTAAAATATCCCAGTCTCATGCAGCAAGAAGCCAATTTATCACTGTGGGCTGGCCAATTCTGCAGTTGTTCATCAAAATAAAATTTTCCATAAATTCTAGAAGCTTCTACCTGGAAGGCAGAAACTTCTGCCTGGACCACAGGAAATCCCATCTCTAATAGTGCCTACAGAGAGAAGCCCAGAAAGCAGCTGCAATGTGGTGCATACATCTAGAGAAGAGAATTTTCTGAGCTTTTATTTATTTATTTTAGCAGAGGGCAGATTATTGACACATGAAATGTAAATTTTAGAAGATAAGAAACGTGCTTCTGGTGACTGTTAAAAACACTTTGGGTTTTAGCCCATCAAATCAAAGTTAAGAGAATAAAAGGTGACAGTGAAAATTGGGGTACACCATGCTATTATGGATAATTTTTAAACAGAAATACAGTCCTATTTTTCAGTAAAACTAGCTGAATTAATTTAAAATTATATAGGTTGTCAGTTTAAACACAGAATATTGCCTTTTTCTACAAATCTGCAGAACAAAACTACTAAATAAGCTTTTTTCTCATTTACAGTTGTTTAAGATGCATATAGTATAGCCAGTAAATATTCTTACTTTTGTTTGCTAAAATCCTGTGTTCTTTAGCAGCAAATTGGGTTTGATAACCAGACACTGAACAGAAGATCTGAAAACAAGACCACGACTACTGACGCTTTTTTTCTTCTATTTTCATAGAATGGTTTGGGTTGGAAGGGGCCTTAAAGATCACCCTTTAAAGGGCTTTAAAAAAAATCCCTGCCATGGTCAGGGACACCTCCCCCAGCCCAGGGTGCTCCAAGCCCCATCCAACCTGGGCTGAGACACTGCCAGGGATGGGACAGCCACAGCTTCCTTGGGCAACCTGGACCAGTGTCTCACCACACTCAAATTAAAGAATTTCTTCCTAATGTCCAACCTAAAACTACCCTCTTTAAGTTTAAAGCATTTTAAAGATATTTTTAAGACGTCGAGAAACCAATAGAAGGAAAAAAAATAAAACCAAAACCAAAACTAAACCCCCCAATTATATAGAACATTAATGAAAAGGAGACAGCACCAAGTCTGTTCCTAGAGAGTATGTTGTGATTTAATTTGATTCAAAAGGATCATCAGGTTCAGAAAACATCCCAGTGGTTTCTTGCAGATGTCATGCACCGCTACAGGCTGGGCACAGAGTGGCTGGAGAGCAGCCAGGCAGAAAGGGACCTGGGAGTCTGGATCGACAAGAAGCTGAACATGAGCCAGCAGTGTGCCCAGGTGGCCAAGAAGGCCAATGGCATCCTGGCCTGGATCAGGAACAGCGTGGCCAGCAGGTCCAGGGAGGTGATTCTGCCCCTGTACTCAGCGCTGGTTAGGCCACACCTCGAGTCCTGTGTCCAGTTCTGGGCCCCTCAGTTTAAGAAGGATGTAGAGGTCCTGGAGCAGGTCCAAAGGAGGGCAACCAGGCTGGTGAAGGGACTGGAGCACAGATCCTATGAGAAGAGGCTGAGGGAGCTGGGGGTGTTCAGCCTGGAGAAGAGGAGGCTCAGGGGAGACCTCATCACTCTCTACAACTCCCTGAAAGGAGGCTGTAGCGAGGTGGGAGCTGGACTCTTTTCACAGACGACCTTCAACAAGACAAGAGGACACAGTCTTAAGTTGTGCCAGGGGAGGTTTAGGTTAGATATTAGAAAGAATTTCTTCATGGTGAGGGTGATCAGGCAATGGAATGGGCTGCCCGGTGAGGTGGTAGATTCTCCGTCCCTGGAGACATTTAAAAAAAGACTGGATGTGGCACTCAGTGCCATGGTCTAGCAACTGCACCGGTGGGTCAAGGGTTGGACTTGATGATCTCTGAGGTCCCTTCCAACCTGACTAATTCTATGATTCTATGATTCTATGATTCAGTGGAAAGCTTCTTCTTTAGCACTGGTGTCAGGAGAAGTGTCTGCATGCTGGGGACAGGGGTTTGGCTGGGCTGGGTGAGGTGGGATATCTCTCCTTTGAGCTGGCTTGGGTTGCTAGCAGAGATCACTGAGCTGCAGAAACCACATCAGCTCAGGGATTAATCTGACATTGCTCCTGGTCAGTGCAACTGAACATCTCCTGTGGCTTTCAGCTGAAGAAAAAGTGTTGAGGATAGGAGTATAATTAATGCCCCTCAACGTGGTTGTATGGAATATAGGTCTTGTCAGCCAAATTCGATTTCATTCTCTCATGAAATTACAAGTCTAGTTGTAATAAATGAAGGATGTAATAGCATGGATGTAATAGACTTAGACTTTATTAATGCATTTGACTTATTACTTCATGACAGTCTGATTAAAAAATTAGCACCATACAATATCAATAGTGCACATTTTAAATGGATTAAGAATTGTCTAAATGAGGGGTCTAAAAAAAATAGTCTAAAGGGAACAAGCTTTGAATGGCAGCATTTTTATCTGTCCTCTGCAGGGACTGGTATAAAGTCTGTCTCTCTCAAAGTCTTTCATCAGTAATTTTAAAGAAATAAAAAGTCTGAACGTACAGAATCTGTGGATAACTCAGCTGAGAAGGCTGATGGGATGGTCTGATGAAGTGATTTGCTGAGTTGGGACCATTCAATCAAAAATATGTTAAAAAACAATTGTACCTAAAATTTCTGCTTAAGGGAACAAGTGCCACACACCATACCTACCAGTGAGGAAGAGTCTTGGAGGGAAGTGCAAGGGTGGCAGCAGATAAGCAAATAAAAACAGCATTTCATTGCAATATTGCAATAAAGTGGAAGAGTGACTGAATTGGGATGCCTAAGTAAAAATGAGGTTGGTAGGAAAAGCTCTAGAGATCAATCCTGACATTAAGCAGATCCTCAAAAATAGTTGCAGTGACAGCCACAAAGAGCATATGTTTAGCTATTCAAAAAAGAAAACCTGGAGGTTTTTAATTAAAGGATATAAGCATCTTCTCAGGAAGAGAATGATGAAGTGCAAAAGGGGCTTTTTGAACAAGCAATGAAAAGGCACATCAAGAGGTAGTGGTGGGAAGGGAAAGCAGGGGAATGCAGTTGGAAAAGGAGGCACATCTTTTCAATGCTGGAGATGGTTTCCTCCTCCAGAGCCCTGCACTGCTCTGTTACACCCCTGGATCAGTCAGTGCTCCCACAAAACTACTCTCTGGAAACCAAGGGAAGGGGTCAATTCCTCATCTCCTGATGTTTTCAAATCAGATCAGGTTTCCTTCTGGGACAGACATTTCAGACAAATGCTGGGGAAACTTAAAAGGGAAAAGCTATAGGGCTTAATAAAATAGGAACTGGATGAAACGTAATGACCTGTCATATAAAAGATGTCAAATTAAATAATGCAGTGAGCCCTTACCAGCCTTAAATGCTGTGAATATAGGAGTGAATTGCCCCTCTTTTTCCTTTGTTCACTTAGCTTTAACAAAGCCTTTCTATCCCAAACACTGCTCTCCACACAAAGGGTTGGGACTTTTGTATTATCTTCTTTTCATCACAGTTGATGAGGAAGGCTTAAACCCAACCACAATTTCTATACGATCCTTATATAGGTGAGTTGAAATCTTTCAGCTACAGTGTCAGGAACAGAAAGACACCATATTGCCAGGTTTACAAAGTCCTCATTTCAAATACCCCAATTTAACCCTAAACTTCCACATCAGATGGACAAGAGCATTCATGCACCAACAAATTATATTTACTGGCAAACCAGTTCTACTTGGTACCAAGGAAATGCAATGCCAGGATTTGGATGTGAATCTGAACACCAGATTAGGTGACAACAGAACAAAACAAGTGGTCATGCAAGTGAGAAATGGTAGCTTTAGGTTTGGATGCACTAGTTATCAAGTTAATAAAATGAAGGAGTAAATATGGGAGGAGTAACAGGAATCACAGAGCCTTAGCCTGGTAACTAACAGCAATCCTGGATTTTGGTGAGCAGAGTACATTGCTGTGGAGCCAAGAATTCGGGCATAACTGGTTAATAAAGTATGTTTTCTGTAGAAATAGCATGCTAAAGTAACCACTGCTCTCACAAAAATTTAGGCTTTGCTGCTGGGGAAAAAAAAAACCAAACACAAAAAACCAAACACGTAACTTCATGGGCTTTCAAATACTGAAAAATCTCATGAAAAGCAGTTTGGAGAGTGGGAAGAAATGAAAGAAGGTCAAAAATGTGGTTATGTGAACACACAATGGGAGAGTGAAGCTACTGCACTGAAGATAGGGGGGTTTGAAAAATGTCACTGAATTTGTCACTTTCCTGTCTGGGTCTGAAACACTCAATAACAAAAAGAAGAACAGATCATTCCATTTTCTTCTCTAAACTAGGATCTAAATTTTGGAAGAGTACAACAAAATATGGAGCCTATATTTTTTTATTCCAAATACATTTATTTCTATCTCCTCAAAGATAGCACCAGGAAATCTGCTGCTTGTTCCAAATCATTCCAAAAAGCCCAGCAACAGCTCAATACACAGTTTTGATTTATACACCATTTCTTGTGTTTAGATGATGTTTATAAGATGAGCTGAAACCCACAATACAGCTTTTGTATTTTCCCCACTCATTTTATGTGGAAGATAATACAAGAATTTTCTTTAATGTCATCCCCTGCTACTCTGGCATTACTCAGAGTTGCTGCATTTCATGTGTGTATTTCTCTGTATTAAATAATAAGCCTAACAGTAAGAAAGAAAAAAAAAAAACACCTCAAAACAAGGCAGGAAAGACTTCTTTTTTTATATACAAAATCTTCCTAGGAAAAAGCATGTTACATGATGAGCTTGCTATCAAAAGAGTAAGATCACTAAGAGAAATTAAAATTCCCAAGAAGTTTTATTTATTTATAGTAAAAATTATAACCTCAACTCATGAAACACAACATGAATGCATAGTAACTCCCCTGATTAAAATTATTCATATTACAGGACAGATTTAGTGGTCTACAGTCTTGGGTTCTGTTTTTGCGGGGAGAAATAAATTTCAAACTGCTCAGTTTAGGTTTCTATTGGAGACTTTGGTTTGAGTGATTTTAGTTCACTCAGAAGCAAAAAAATGTCATTCAGAACTTCAGCCCTTGTGTTCTGCAGTCCTACTCATTCACTTCCACTCAGATTAATTCCTTATCTGACATACTTGTGCTTTTTAGGTCAGGTCAGAAAATGTCTGTTAAGGAATGGAGCAAGGCTACAAAGCTGTGAGAAACTGAAATGCCAGAAAAGACTGTCTTCTAGTCATCTTTCTGCTGTTTTAAACAAGATAACCACATTGACTCATTTATCTGGATTAGGCATCCACGTCATTCTTGACTAACATAAAAAAGAGTAGGGTAACAGAAGAGAACTGGGGACATAATAAAATTTTGGGGCATCCAACTGAAACTCCTCGCCCTTTGCTTAGGGGGTAAGATTTGTGCCAAACTCCCACTCAAACTTCAACCTCTGACTAAAGCACAAGGTCCATCACCCTCCCAGGTGGCATTCCATAGTCTGCTTCTGGCATCATGGATTTCTGCTGTCATCCAGTTATGAATTTAGCAGCTCAGAAGATTGTTTCATTGCAAAAAGCCCTCTGAAAAATCAAATCAGTGAAATTATGTTGGCATATCTTTTCAGAACGGAAAAACACGGTGAAGAAAGATCTACTCAGGAAATATATCATTACCCACGGGCATGGAAAACTTTGAGGATAAAAGATGAATCACAGTTGCACCATGCCTTTGTCCCAGGGACTCCAAAGGACTTTCTAAATTTGGATCCCATTATCCCCATTTTGCAGAGCATAAGCCACGACTACACTGTGCTTTTCAGAATTAATTTTCCATATATGCAAAATAATTTCTCTAGGCAGTCCAAGCCCTTGGCTTTCTTTATAAAAATGCTACCTCAGGTACTGCCTTGGGGGATGTGAAGTCAGACAATGGCTTTAGGGCTTGTATCATGTCCTTCTCTTGCCAAAGACAACATAAAGTCATAATACAAACAGCTTCCAAAGTGGAAGGATGAGAAGATGACTGCAAAAAAATGAGGGAAGATGTTTGAAACCCTGAAATTTTCCATGAAGAGGAATGAATGAACCAAACGTTAACACAGTCCCAAAAAAAGCTCTGAGAGATAAGCAGAGGACAAATCTTTGAAGAGCAGGAACCTTCTGACCACTGCATCTGCCAGGAACAGAGGCAGCTGATTGCAGAGAGCAATGAATGACTGGGGAGCAATTTTCCAGAGCCCATCCTAGTAGCTTAATGGGTGCAAGAACCTTTAAAAAGCCACTAAATCACACCATCAGAAATTATTAGGAGGCCTGAATATTTATGCTTCTTGTAGCTCCTAAAGCATAAAAATAAGAGTCAGAAAGTCAAGGAGTAAAAGTGTTCAATAGCCTGAATATTGCTGTCTCATCCAGAACTTTACTTGTTTGCTTCAGCTGTCAATGTGTTCCTGAGAAAACCAATGGAAACCCAGAATTTGGTTGAAAAGAGAGTGATGTTTTAGGACAACTCAGGAGTCGTGAGCTACAGAGACCCAAGCCTCCAGAAAAGAGTCTTCATAGGAGGCTTGTTCACAAAAATGTCTCTAATATCCCAAATCAGTGTTTGAGATTCTGCTCTGGTACTGAAAACCCATCGATGGAAAAGTGAAGTGTGTATATTTATATATATATATAAATAAATTTCCTGGACTAGTGCTGAAATCCAGCTTCAGACTATAAAAGGAATATTTTTAATGTCAGCTTAGTAGAAAATATGATCAATTCTTTGCTTGAAAGTTCAGTGCTTTTGGCTGCAAAGCCTCAGTATTACAGTTATGCAATACACAGAATTTCCTTAAATAAGTGGGCATGATGGCAAGGAATAATGGGAATGCAAAGAATATGCCATGCACTGAGAGCAACTTTGCAAATGGATAAATGGATGTAAATATAATGCCTTGGAACTTCCATTTATAGCAAGCTGAGTGCAAGGAGTTGAAAAATGTTAAATAATCTGGAAAATGAAAAAGGAGCAAGTGTAAGATATTCTAATATCTATTCTTTTCCACTAGAATAACAAAAAATTGTAGTTTTATCTTTTTCTCTCTAGAGTGATTTCAATAGGAGGTTACTACCCTGAGGAGATCTCTGGATACAAGGTTGGAATTCTCAAATATGCCAATTCTGTCATTGTCAATCTGCACAGCAAAAAAATGCTTGGAAGAAAACTACACATATCTGAATACCTTGGAATTGCAGGCTGGAATGAAAGAAAAAACTCAGGATAGATTGCTGTATTTGTATTCTGAAAGCTTCTCATTCCTATCTAACTTTTATTTACCTAATCTGACACTGATATGACATACATAAGTATGATTGGGATCATGATTTCCCACATGAATTCCCAAAAACAAATATGCAAAAAGCAGTACAGGCAACCTGGTTGTGCCAGAGATTTCTCACCAGCCATCAAATAGAGCAGAGAACTTCATGATGACAGACAGATCTTCAGATATTCCTGCAAAAAGGGTACTAGGATGAAAATTCAGAAGTAATTTATATTCAGCCCTTTTAAATCCACCAAAACTAATACAAGAATTCTGGAAAAAAAAATCTAAACGTGCTCAAGCAACCTGTTTTCTGTGGAATTCTAACAGACACAAACTGTGGAAGTGGGTAAGAGCTTAAAAAGATGAAATTTTGACAATTTTTATATCTAGAATACAGCTATGAGAATAATGGGGAAAAGTGAGTCCGTAGACAGTTCACAGGGTTGTAACACAATGGAGCTCCTTCCAAAACGAAAGCAGAATTACAGACATGACAGGAACCACAGAGAAGCAGCTTGAGGATTGGGAAAAATATCTCCACGTCCAAGATATCAAAATTAAATTTAGTTATTTCATCTACAGTGCCTCAGCAAAACTCTACCTTCTCTCCAGGAACTTTTGACATTCTACCATTTATTTTAAATATAAACTATCACTACTGCCCCTTCTTAAAGTGATATTCCTGAGAGATTATGGAGGGAGGGGCTAAAAATTGTCCCAGTATAAGCATTAAAATTGCAGTAAGGTCAGAGACAGGTAAATCAGAAACATAAAGTCTTTGGTGGGTGGTGTAAGCAACTGTAAAGAGCAAGAAAAGGGGAGGTGAAATCAAAAAAAAGGTGAAGAAGGTTTTTGCCTAACTGATAAAAGAAGAGATTTAAAAATATGATAATAGAAGAGTTTGACTGCAGAAGATGGAACTGGCAAAGAATGACAGGAAACTGCAGAGAGCTCCCCAAAAACCAGGTTAACAATGAGGTTAACCAAGGAAACGTGGTTCCAGTCTAAACTGGCACTTATATTCCCTGTCTCCCAAAGAATCCCCACCTGATGAAGTCAAACCACAGAGCTCTTTGTACTGGTTTGATCTCTGACATCACAAAACATTTTGACAAGTGATGCCACAGAACCACAGAACGTCAGGGGTTGGAAGGGACCTCCAAAGATCCCTTCCAGAGCAGGGTCACCTCCAGGAGGTCACAGGGACACATCCAGGGGGATTTGGAAAGTCTCCATGGATGGAGACTCCACAACCTCCCCGGGCAGCCTGGGCCAGGGCTCCCTCACCCTCACAGTGAAAAAGCTTTTCCTTATGTTTCCATGGAACCTCCTGTGCTCCAACTTGCACCCATTACCCCTTGTCCTATCATTGAACATCACTGGGAAAAGACTGGAACCATCCTCAGTGAGCTTTCCAGGTCCTTTCCAACCCCCAACTTTCTGTGATTCTTAAGGACCCTGTGAGCAATACACTCCACAGTGTCCCAGCTTTCACCATTAACCACTGGGAACAGATCAAACACCAGCTAATGTGTTTCCACAGCTGCATGACCCATATTTGAGCTCAGGTTTAAAACATAAGGCAAGTAGATCAATCTTTAATAAATCTTTACAGATATTTCATTTTTTTTGTGTGTGGCAAATCCTTTAGATGCTATTAATTCTCACCCCAGTTTTAATGAATGGCTGTGCCAAAGTTTAACCTCAAGAAGTCAAGTAAAATGAATTATTACTGATGATTAATTAGGCTGCAATAGCCCAATAAGAGCAACCTTTATTCCAGCCACTGATTAAACTAATTAAAATTTACTCCACTGAACAGTTTACTGTTTTCATTGCTACTTACACATAACAAACAACATTTTTGCTCTTTTTTTTGCTGAAATGTAAATGTTAATACTTCACATTAGGCCAGTGAAACCACTTACCTCCTGCTTAGACCTAATGAACATTCATTATATCTGACTGTCCATTATTTCTATTAATTCAGTCACAAATCAAGACTTTTAAATTACAGGTCACTTGTATCCTTTCTAAAATTCCCATTTAAATAAGAGCATTTAAGAAAAGCAAAGAAAGGATTTTAATTCAAGTGAAATGAGGATTCCTTGATACTAATTCATCCAAAAAGAAATGTCCAGTTTGGATGCCCAATAGTACTTAGAAGACAATGAGAAAAAAAGCAATTGATAATCTATTTTTTTAAAAAAATTAAATAATACAGTCAAGTAATGTGAATTACTGTGCTCTCATTTATGTTTATTGTAAAGTCCCTACTACTGTGAGGTCTATTTGAATACAGTAGCATCAAGTCTGGCAAAATGAGGGCCACAAATTTCTTTCTCCCAGATACCACTCCTAGGAAACATGGTTTTTTCTCCCCTTGAAAGGAGCTCCAGTACTGCTAAGAGGCGTGGGAAGACCCTGTGGTTAAAAGCTGAGGTCAGATAAATTCAAAATGCAGTTTCTTAACAGGAAGGGATAAACTCTTGACATTCTTTATCTCAGGATCTTTAAATCCAAGTTTCTCTGCCGAATTCTACGGTCTGCAGGTGCAGGAGGCCAGCAGTGACCATGGTCATGGTGATCATCCATAGCACTGGAATCCAGGAATCTGTGACTGTGTCCATCATTCCTCTCCTTCTCAAGCTCCACTGAGACCATCACTTCTCTCTCACCCAGCACCCATCATGGTCTCAACTCTTATTAAAACAACAACTAGAGCTCTTAAACTTTGGAGCTTCCACTGCTCAGAAGGAATTATCCCTCATGTCCCTCTGTATACCCAAAAGGCATTTTCTGTCTTTCTTCCATTTTTGCCTTCCAGGGAAGCAGACTCAGGACATGATGGCTCAGGACTCTGCATCTGGCTTACGTGGTCCACACTGCAGATGAAGGAACAGGAGGAGACATTTCTCCATGCCCACTGGATGATCAAACGTTTTGCTCTTGTGTCTTCACCTCCCACTTTAGCTGCTGGAAAGTGAATAGTTCTTCCCTGTGATCATCTAAAAATATTTAGTGAATCCTTTTGCCTCCATAGAGGCCCTGGAATTTGACTTTTCCATTGCCTGCACCCAGCACTACACTCATCTGAGCTTTAATGTGTAACTATGGTAGAATTGTGAAGTGTGCCACAGCCTGAAGGTTATTTGAAGGTCCCTTTAACCATTAACTGTGTGAAACTCTTGCTACACATAAAATGACATTGACATCTTAGGTTTTTTCTGCACAAAGGAGTCTTGGCTGGTGCAAAGCTGCTGAAGAACTGAGTGAGTCCACAGAAAGTTACCAAGATGGCAAGAGGTTTACACCCATGACTTTTGGGTCTGTCAAAGAGGACACTAAAGGGAAAGCTAATTCCAACCTAAAATACTTGATGGGAAGCTACAGTAATGATGGAAACAAAGTCTTCTGTCTTCAGCAGTGGTTGACAGTGTGGCAAGTGTTAATAGGCAGAAGCTGCAATGTGGAGTGTTCAAAGGGGACATGAGGAGCTTTGTCACCAGGAGGAGAGTGCTGTGGTGGAGTGTGTGCACCCCATCCTTGGAGCTTTTCCTCATTTAGCTGGACTGATACCTGGATTCAGTGTTGAAGATGGTCCTGCTCCAGATGAGACTTCTGCACATCCTGTCCAAGCAGCTCTTCTATGACTCTACACCTTGAGAATAATTATGGTAATAAACTACAGCTCGTGCTCTTCATTCCCCATTTTAAATTTATAGACTTACTCTGCAGGGGACAGCACAGCTTGAACACACAGAGAAATTTTGGAATCCTCGTTACCTACGGCAGGATTTAGGACTGCATGTTTTCTAGCTGCATATAATATAATATAATATAATATAATATAATATAATATAATATAATATAATTACTGAGTTGGGAAATAAGGAAGGACCACCTGAACCCTCCCAAAAAAAGAGTTTTAAGTGTATGAGTGATGGATTCCCTGTACCAGGGGTCGTCCATGAAGCAGCACACACTCTTTCAGTACCTCTAATGATGGCAGGATCAGAAATGTTTGCCTTTGGAGGATCTCTACACTCATACCAAATTAATCTCTGTTATATTTTATCTTTTCCTAAGCCTGACAGAAGTCTTGACTCTGCTGTGCCCTGGACCAGCTGTTATCACTCACATGAGAGACTCTCCTTTATAACTGCACTGATCTTGTATATCAAATGCTGACTTAAAGAAGGGATTAAAAATAATAACAATAAAAGAGAGACTTTCATTTAGCAAGCTTATAGTAAAAATTAGAAGATGTTAATAAATACTGTGTCTATAAGCTGGCCTAAATCTATCTAAAACACCCCACAGTGAAGTCTTGTATCAGTTATTATTGCAACATTAAATGCTTTTCTCACAGGCTTACAGCAATCAATTTAACTTTCAGTCATCTTGTAGCCATATGTGCTGCTCCTGTTGATGAAATGGCTATTAATAAAGGAATAGATGGCTATGAATTAAAGCAAGCTCTACTTAATCACATTAATCCAGAGTATGTTAAAGGCTTCAATTTTCTAAATAATTTTGGGCTTAATGCCTCTGAGATGGGCAGACTGTTCTATTGATGCAGCATCTGGTCCAATTTAAGCTGCATTGTGAAGGAGGAATTGTTAGGCCCTTGCAAAAAAGAAGGAAGACTGACAGTTTTCGGGATGCAACCAAAACTGCTCCAGCTGAGACAAAAGATACTGCAAGATACTGAAAAGGACCTCCAACAATTCAAAAGGCAGCCCCCCAGCTCTGCAAATGCAACTCCACTGTTCAGTGAATTGTATATGATTAACTTACTCTTACTGATGGGATGAGTACTCCATACACTTAACCATCACTGTATTTTCCAGTCATTGAACATCCAACAGCTGCTGCTGTGAAATATGTTCACTTACCCATTACATTGGGTTACCAATTAGAGAGGAATTATTTAAAAGGGAATGGCATAACCACTATCCTGGCATAAGCAATAATTTCTGGCTTCAGGGTTGTTTTTTTTTTTTCCCCCAGGGTTGTTTTTTATTATTAATATTATGATTATTATTATTTTGGTTGTGTCAAGGTAGCAGCTTTACAAAGAAATAAGATTTACCTTGGCTTGTAGGACTGAAATACTGCTACAGTCAATTAAGGAGATAGAGAAAAAATGTGTTTAAAATGCTTCTGGGGGAGTAAAAACCTTCATAGAAAAAAAGAAAAAAAAATGGAAAATAAAACCCACCAACTTTGCTTTTGCTATGACTTTTTGGGTATAATTAATGTGACAAAATAACAAAAAAAAAAAATAGGGGTAGATCTTTTATAGCCCACAACTCTTTCCTAAATGAAAACAGAAATTTCAATTAATTTAGTGCATTGGCACATGAATGAAGCCATTCATGAAGCTGCATCCTACAGAGCTGTAAAAAACCCCGTCTGAAGGTTTATTTCAGCCCAAAGTTATGTTCTCATGAAATCTCCAGAACTGGTTTTGGGGGCAGACAATGCATATGCTAAAATTTGGACAAATGTAAAGTGCCCAAAAGAAGATTTTACATGAAACACTACAATATCAACTTTGGAATCCTACATGACTAGAAACGAATCAGAACTTTTAAAAGGAGATTTAAAAGTATGTTTAAACAGCAAATGTTCAGATACATTTCCTTTTGAATGGGATAAAACAATTTGGATCTATAAACACCTAAACGTATCAGTTGTAATTATCTATGCCTAGAGAAGAGAGGATAACATAAAACTTTAGATTTTCCCTTGCTACCTGGGCTTTCCTCCAGCACACACTACCAGAAAAATCCATTTAGATTTATATTTCAAAGCTCCTTGTAAAGTATCCTCTCTTTTTTTTTTTTTACAAATGAGGTCAAGAGGCAGGAGGAGCTGAAGGGCATCTAAGTCAACCTTGGGGTCAGGACCAGAAGGAAATCAGCCAAGTCTCAAGGTAACAACACAGCTGAGGTTCTTTCCTCCTTCTTTCTGCAATATCTTCTGCTCCAAAATGCTGCCAGGAAAAATTTAGTGTTAAAACCACTGCTGAGGAACATGAAAGGCAAGAGCAACAAAAGGGAAGAAAAAGCCCAAGATGCTGATGCCACAGGAGAGAAACTTCTGTTCCCCAAGTTCAGTAGGAATGTAATTAAGTGGGAAGATGTTCCCCTGCTCCATTTAGGGAAAAGTTTCAGTTCTAGGAGGGGTTTCAAAAGAGGAAAGGAAACTTGCATGGCTGGTGTGAGAGCTACAGTGGTAGCTGAGGGATTTTTGGAAGAGGTTGACAAAAGAGGGAGTTATTTTCTCATACTTCCCTGACAAAAGTTGCCCTAAAGAAGTTTTATCTGATCTTTCTCAAATACAATGGGAGGAGTAGTTTCAATAGACAAGTTGTTCCTCAAACTCTGGGCCATTCTTCGAATTAAGAGCTATTAAATAGGACTCAGCACAAATAAATAACCACTTATCATGCCAGGGATACAAAAAGAATTCCATCTAGGTATAACACTATGGCAACAGCTTTTGTAAGATACTCTTTGACACTGCAGCAGAGCTCTGGTTTAACAATGAAAATGCAGGAAGATGAGAATAAAAGGAGGCAAAAAGCAACTGAGAGATACCCTGGCTCATAGCTCAATTATTTTGATGAATTCTGCCCTCACACTTTACATGAACATCTCATGTGTAGACAAATTCTATTTCATGGTAACAATGAGACTGCATGGAGAAAAGGCTATTATGATATTGAAAATAAAGGAATTAGAGAAGAATCACGGGAGGTAATAGAAGAATATGCAGGAAGACACTTGGCTTTATACTCACTTGGTCTGCAGAATGTGCCTCCTGTATCTGTTGTGACTCTATTTATTTCTACATTTTCAGTAGAAGATCAAAACCGCCTGTTTCAAGAGCTCTAGAAACAAATGCAGCTTTCCTGCAATATTTTCCCCCTCTTTAACTAATTATTTTATGTCCCCCAGCTGCCTGAAATAGTCATCCTTCAAGCAGGCTTTAGATATAATTCTCTCTAGGATGGGAAGTTCCTTAAATCCCCACTGCTGGACAGAAGAGATTGCAAACTGGTAGGGACTTTGGTGGGGTTCAGAATGTGTTCATCGTGGAGTATTTTGCTCTTCCTAGTGGGTTAGAGCTGAAAGAGTGAGAGCTGGCATCAAAATGTTGCACACCTTTGGTGGGGTAGAATCTGCTCAGAAAGTTTGGTGCCTGGATTCCAAGTGACTCTCAACACCTCTACATCTCTAGAGAACACCCTAACTACAGGGCTAGAATATATATAGAATATATATATACTGCCAAGTCTACCTCTAAACTATGTCCCTCAGCACCACATCTCCATCTCCAGGGTTTTTTTAATCCTTCCAGGGATGGTGATTCCACTCCTGCCCTGAGCATCTTCTTCCAGGGCTTGACAACCTATTTGGGCAAGAAATTTTTCCTAATACCCAAGCTAAACCTCCCCTGGCACAACCTGTGGCCAGTTCCTCTTGTTCTATCACCTGTTCCTTGAGAGAAGAGACCAACCACTCCCTCACTCCAACCTTTTTTCAAGGAGTTGTAGAAACCAAGGTCTCCCCTCAGCCTCCTTTCCTCCAGGGTAAACCCTTCAGTACCCTCAGCCACTTCTCCACTTGTGCTCCAGACCCTTCCCCAGCTCTGTTGGTCTCCACAAAGGCCAAATGGGCTGTCCTCAACACAAGAAGGACATGGAGCTGTTGGAGTGAGTCTAGAGGAAGGCATGGAGATGATCCAAGGGCTGAAGCACCTCTCCCATGGAGCCAGGCTGAGAGTTGGGGTTGTTCAGACTGGAGAAGGCTCCAGGGAGATCTCAGAACATTTTCCAGTGCCTGAAGCGGCTACAGGAAAGCTGGGGAGGGACTTTGGACAAGGGCCTGGAGTGGTAAGACAAGGGAGAAGAGTTTTATGATGAAAGAGGGGAGATTTAAGATGAGATATTGGGAAGAAGTTCTTTACTATCAGGGTGGTGAGACACTAGCCCAGGTTGCCCAGAGGAAATGTGGCCACCCTCTCCCTGGAAGTGTTCAGGGCCCATGGGCCTGTGTCCAAGGCTGGTTGGATCTAGATGATCTGTAAGGTCCCTTCCAATCCAAGTCTAGGTTTCTATCATTCTATATTTTTTTCCTTTAATTTTAGCTTCACTTAAAAGAATTCTGAATGGATCACAAAGGAGGGCTGGGAGACAGCACTGTGAGTGAAGAACTTTTTACACATTACTCCCATCTTTGAACACCTGCAGAAAGGGCTAAACTGTCCCTGAACAGAGAGGGATGAGGCAAGAGATAAAATGATGTAATTTATGCTACCAAAATAAATGAAGTGGTGGAAAATAATAGTCCCCTATTTAGGGTCGGTTCTCCTGAAGAAAAGTTCAGTGCCAACAACTGAAAGGGGAAGCATGAAATAGAATCCTGACCATTTTCCTATTATTTTCTGTGCTCAGAAAATAATAAAAAAACCCAATATTTAGCCCTCTTGCAATGCTTTGTAGCTGCAAAACATTACACACAGGAACTAATCAACACGAGTGAATTTTGTTTTTCCAAGACCTGTTTGCTACTCAGCAGCCACTTTTTTCTCTACCATCATCATATTAACAGACTGAGACAAATTTCTTCCTGATGTAACACCACTGACATTAGCAAAGTTATGTCTAGGATTCAGTTTGGCTCAATTTATTACTGTATTAATAGATGATATGAGTATTATAATGGTGTCCCTCTTGAGCTGAAACAAAGAACTTTCATAGCATCCAGCACATATAATGACATGATTAAACCTTGTAATCTTTCCATGAAATGTAAAACACTATAATTATTACACACACACAAAAAAAAAAAGGAAGAAAAAAAAAAAAAAAGATTTTTTTAAAAGGGGGGGAGGGAGTAACAATGTGTAATCACAGCAGTTGAGGGAAATGTTAACTTTTGTGTTCAGTACAGAGTAACTTTCACCTTCCCAGAAAATATTATGAAAATATTATGAAATATTATGGCCAGAGTTATGACCTCTTTAATAACCACAGGCCAAAGAACCTCCTCTAAAACAGATTCTCCTTTCAAGGAGGAATATATTATTTCATAACAGTGAAGCAGAAACCTCATAGCTAAAATGAACATATTTCAGAAAGATAAACAAATCCTAATTTAAAACTTCGTGGCACATTTTTACCTTGCTTTGGAATCTCTTCCAGCCTTTCTAATGAAGGAGGTGCTGGCAGCTATAACCCATGTTTTGGCCTCAATGAATATTCCTGCTGCTTAGCTGTCTCCTCAGCTGATGGAACAGTGATGCTGCTTGTAGGGAAGCAAGATTAAACAATTTGATGCACGGGTACCTGGAGGCACATGAAGGGATCTCCTTTTCCTCTCTTTCTAGAACTGAAAGCAGCCAAACCTGTGCTGAAACCTTCTGTCACCTCCAGCCTCTGAGAAGGATCCAAACTGACCCCAGGCACAGACCCCCAGCCCTCTTAACACAAGAGTGGCACTCATCAAGTTGTGTTTGTTCCTTTCATTCTGTCAAACTGAAATGTTTGGTGGCCAAAGCCACCCCTCCTCTGGGAAAGCACTCACCAGGCTCTGCTGGTGACACTTTTGGTGACAGAAGCCCTCAGCTCCCTGCCTCTCCCAGAGGTCCTATCACAGATGCCACCCAAGGGGCTCGTACTGGGAAGAGGAGTGCTACCCTGTTCTTCACGGCCAAGAAGAGACTCCTGAGAAGAATCAGAGAATCATAGATTCATAGAATGGGTTGGGTTGGAAGGAACCTTAAGGATCATCCAGTTCCAACACCCTGCATGGTCAGGGACATCTCCCCCAGCCCAGGGTGCTCCAAGCCCCATCCAACCTGGGCTGAGACACTGCCAGGGATGGGGCAGCCACAACTTCCTTGGGCAACCTGTTCCAGTGTCTCACCACACTCAAATTAAAGAATTTCTTCCTAATGTCCAACCTAAATCTCCCTTCTTCAAGTGTTAAATCATTTCCCCTTGTCCTCTCACTGCATCCCTTCTCACATTAATTAAAATTCTCTTATCGTTTCTTTGGATTTCTCCAACTGTCTGCAGCAATCTGTTGTCTTTTCCCTTAGTCTTACATGGTACACTTTGGGAGGAAAGGACCTTTTTTTTTTTCCCTGTGTTTTACCCAGCAAGGTCATGTCCATGCCAAGTCTAGCATTCAAAGCATTAATGCTTTTGGGGGTTTTTTTGGGGTTTTGTTGTTTGTTTTTCTTTTTTTGTATCTTTATTCTACTGCTGTACTATTTTAGCAGAAAGCCAACTGTATAGACTTTATGGAAATGTGACATTAGAACAGAATCACTCGGAGGCATTTCAGCTACAATTAACATTTTTCACTCCTCGGAAAGAAAATAAAAACAGTTTCTAATTGAATTGCTTCACTGAATAAACACTGGATAAAACCAAGTGGGGAAGTAGTTGAGAAAAAAAAAAAATAAGATTAGCTACATGTCAGGGTTGGGCTTTTTTTGCAGGCAGATTCAATCTGTGAGTTAGCACTGGGGGCACGTGTGGATGCAGGCATTGCCAGGTTGTATTTTGGAGCTCAGCAATAAGGTACAGAGATGTCTCCAGGAATGCACAGCTCACAAAATCAAGGAGGCAAAGCTGGTAATTCCTTCTTGCTTCTTCCCAGCCACAGCACTCCCAGGATCCATGGGTTTAAAGGTTGTGAATATCAGTGCAGAAAATAGACCTCAAAAAAAAAATATTAAAAAAAAAAAAAATTGAAAACAAGAGCAGGGCAGACCAAAGAGCCCATCGAGTTTCTTGGGGTAAAATATTTGTTTGTAAATACAACAGGCCCAGGATTACTCTCTGGCTGTATGGCCAGCTTCACAACAGAACTCACATTATAATCAAAGGTTTTATCCTCCAGACAGGGTTTGTGCACCCATGCTGATTACTGGGTATCTGAACCACATCAACCATCAGCTGTGTCTAGGATTTGTCCAGTTTAGGGCTCTTGGCCTGGCTATGCCCACATCAGGGACTACCAAAGCAGTCCAGGGGAAGGACTGATCAAATACCCAAGCCCAAATCTGTGCCCAAATTACTGCCATAGACATAACCTCTGCCTTGCCATGACAGCTCTTCAGGGGATGTCACTGTTGTTGATAACAAAAAGGCTCCTTCAGAAGCCAAAGACAGAACCATAGAATCATCATGGTTGGAAATGACCTTCAAGATCATTGAGTCCAACTGTGTCCTTCACCACCTTAGCCACTAAATCATCTCCTGAAGCACCACATCTACCAAATTTTTAAATACCTCCAGAGATGGCAACTCCACCACCTCCCTGGGCAACCTCTTCCAATGCTTCACCACTCCTTCAGCAAAGAAGTTTCTCCTCATATCTAATCTGAACCTCCCCTACTGCAACTGGAACCCATCACCTCTTGTCCTCTCACTGATCACTGGGGAGAAGAGGCCAACACCCACCTCATTTCAGGACATTTTCCCCTGATAATTTTGTTAATAGCATTTGCAGCTGCAAGTGGACCGAGGCAGGCAACTTTTTACTCAACTGAAGTACAGCTTTATGGCCAGATCCCTCAGACTGGCCACTATGTCCATACTAACACACTGAAGAGATCCCATTGATGTGGAAATGAGGGATGCTCATGGGTGGTCCCAGTTCACACACAACTGGAATCCCCTGTGGATGAATGACACCTCCTGCCAGCAGCACAGTGAGTGCATCATGCTCACCAGGGAGGCTGATGCCATAGCAAGGGCAACCATGAAGGAAAATCTCCTTCCTGGTGTCAAAGTGAAAGGCTCCAAAGACGTATTATAGAAGTATAGATGTATTATAGAAGTGTTTCAAAGCAGGAACTGTTCAGAAGAAAGTAAAAAGGTAAAAAAAAATAATTTTTTTTTTTAATTGTCTTTTCAGATCTCCTATGACAGATCTGCTGTTTGTTTGCTCCCCATTACTTTGTTTTTCCTTCATTTTCCATCTCATCTGTTGATCTGAGCACTACTGGTGGTACAGAGATACAGCATGTCACTACGGAATACTTGCTAATAAGGCAGAATGCCAGTAAAGAAAATGAAGCTCTTAACTTACTCCCTAGAATAAATACTTCATTCCCAGATGTACTGATACCTATCTGCCACGAAATAACCTTTAGCAAATAATTGTTTAACTGTAGCAAGTTTTCTTCCTGCCCAGGTTCAGCACTAGAGTTAATGAAACCACCATTCCCCCTCCTGTTTGAGAATGCCAGAAAGAAAACCATAATAAATGGATAAACAAATAAATAGGCAAAAGATCATCAGGGATTATTAAACACCACGTAGAATCACAGAATGGTTTGGGTTGGAAGGGACCTGAAATATCATCAAGATCCAACCCCCCTGCATGGGCAGAGACACCCTGCACAAGGCTTCATCCAACCTGGCCTGAGACACTTCCAGGGCATCATCAATACCTGGAAGCTGTGAGGTGTATGAAGCCAGAACTCAAGCTAACTTTTGCTAAAGCAGATTGTTAGATTAAATGCATCTTGGTGTGAAAGAATGCAGCAGGTGCATTTCAACCAGTCAAATACTTTCCCTTTATCTTCTCCCTTTTTTGAGACTGTATATTCCAGAAATTTCCAGAAGCAAAGTTTAAGCAAAAAAGGGATTTGGCTCCTGAGTGAAGACCAAAGATAAAGTGGCCTAGTTAGTCAAGCAATGACAAAAATATTTCAATAAAGAAATCTTAGATTCTGGGGTCAAAACCTCAATGATCTGCCCTCCCTCCTGCCCCTGCTGTAAGAGCAGAGAGATCCCTCACAGCAAGACACGATTTTTGTAAATGCTTCTGAAATCAATGCAGAAAAAGCAGAAGCAGCCCAGGTATGAACTGTACCTCAATCAACTTTTATCAGAAGTATCTTGCATGGCTTGTGGATTATCCCTTGAGCTCTGGGGGTCAAGATCTCTGTTGCAGTGTTAAACAGATCTGGCTGAGTCCTACAAATCAGTTATGAGGCTGCTGCCCCCTGTCACTGTGGGGAAGCTTCCTACTGATGGAAATGGTTAAATTTCTATTTCTCACTTTGGGTATTTAAAGAAAATTGGGTAATAATCTTTCCAGTCCAATCATCCAACCTGACAGCACACATAAAGTGATGGAGCCTACCCAGCAGTGGGTTTTGCCATTTCATGCAGAAATTTCTAGATGGCAACTTCTAACTTCTCAAAGACCAGGATTGTGACTTGATCACAATTCACAGCCTAGCACAGTTCTACAATCTCTGCCTTTTTTAGTGCACCAAATCCTTGAAAAGAAAACCCACACCTCCCATGGATGTTCTCAGCTCCTAACCCACAGCAAATCATCAGTGATTAAACTGTGAGATGAATTCCCTTGATTTTTTGGCTTTACCAAGTCAAGACTCCTCAAACTGCTTGATCTCTCTTAGGATATTTTTCTTGTTGCTTCCCAATTGTAATATCTTGCTATTTTATGAGCTTTTTTTCTTTCCAAAAAATGCATCTTGAGGCTCACCAAAATTTTTTGCAATGTCATTGATGGTTTCTCTTAATGGATGCCACTGTAGAATTGTGAAGTGGGGGTTTTCTTATTGTCACAATTAAGTCTAATTGTTTTCTTTTAGCTCAAGCCAAAGTGCCATTCAAAAATTTGTTTCCATTACCTTAATTTTCCCTAAAAATTTAGGAACCATTTAAGATCAGTGTTCTACTTAGTCCTGCTTTCTTTTTTTTTAAAAAAAAAAAAAAAAAAGAATTTCCCAAACCATTATTTCTCTTTATTTTTTTCAGTGTAACCAACTAAGTGAAAACAAGCTATTTCCTTAGTGACTGCCTTCTCTTTGTAAATCTCTAAATCAGTAAAACACTGTGGATGCCAACTACAATGTGTCACACTCCCAAAAGGATTTTTGTGACCTTTCTTAATTTTTATGAGCAATTCTGTGAACTCCCTCGAGCTCTGGCTTTCCCAAAATCCTTCTCGAAGCATCTTCTACCCTGTTTTTACTCTGTGTCAAAGATGCAAACTGGTGCTCCAGAGCACTCCATCCATGAGGACCCCAGAGGCTCTGCCTCTCCCCACACTGGATCAATTCCTTGTCTTATTGTTGGACCAAATCCTTCTCACCCAGAGAAACTCATGTGAGAATCTGCAAGACAGACCAGAACTTGTCTATCATCATTTTGCTTATTATAAACTGAGACACAATCTTCTCCTTGGGCAAAAAAAAAAAGAAGAAAGTGGAACTCTTGTAATTAAGGCTTTTCATAAGTCATCCAAGACATAGAAACTGTGCAGTTCACTTGTAGAGCTATTAGAAATCTTAATCATCTTGGTGAGACAGTAGTCAATTAACAAACTGCTGTATGCCAACATAGGAATCATGTTCCAGAAGGGGAGCAAGTCAAAGTGGAATATGTTCACAGACAGTTATTCTGGTATTCTCACAGTTTCAGGAAAAACAAATTCTCAGAAACATCCATGTTGCCCCCCAGCATTTCAGCCACGTCTCACTGAAGGAATCAAGATTTCAGCTGGGGGAATATGGAGTAGGAGCAGCAAAGTAACACAAACACACCACCATAAAGGAGAAATAGAGGGATAACACAAATGTGTTCCACCATCTGCTTTCCTTCCACAGCGACACTCTCCCAATATCTGCAGCTCCTCCCTGGTTTCTTCCACCTCAGATCTTTACCCCTCATGCCATTCTTTTGTTGTTTTTCCTCTTTCTTTGACTGGTAGGATCAGTTTGCACACAAGACTTGGAATATAAGATACCAAGACTGGTTCTCATGGAAACAAATAGCCACAGGTGACCCCAGTGAAGTTACCACCTGGAGTTATCACAGCTTCTGGAAGGACAGTTTGGTAGATGGAGTAAACTGACTGTGCTGAGTTGAATTTTTTTTTCAAGGGTTTCCATAGCAAAACAAAATGTAAGAAAACCCTCAAAGCCATCAGTCAGCCCTGTGGAAACATCATCCTTTACACAAATAGTCCATGTTCCCATGCCTGAAATGAGAAGCAGCTTCCTGCAGCATCTCCATTTGCTTTTAGGCACAGTGACATGGTGAACATCACACCCTGATCCTGCATGGGGTCTCTTCTGAAAATTAAGGTCCTCTGGGAACTTTGTGTAGGCTCCAGGTCACAATATTTTGTCTTTGACTTGTTCTCTAATGGCTTTTTCAACCTCTGGGGCTATCGCATTTTCATCTTATATATATCTTTAATAAAACCAGGAGATGAGAAAGATGGGAACAACACATCTCAGTGGAATACAATTCAAATAAAGTTGTTAATAATAAATAATATATTCAGTATTTATGCTGCTACTACTACCTAAGCCTGTGATTATGGGCAATGCTGAAATAAATAGGTAAAAGGAACACAGGATAGCAGTGAGGCTGTCAAGATTTTAAAATTGCCACATGGCACAATCAGGTGTCTAAGTAATAAATATCAGTTTAATTTGTTCAAGCCTGTACTGGCCAAGATATTAACCCCACGAATTCAAACTCTGCAATGTAAACCTAAACTTAACCTTGATTAAAGATGTAGCAGAACTCCCTAAGCAGAGCAGCTCCCATCCCTTGCAGACTGGAAGCTGCTTGTTTTTTTCAGGCAGTACTTGGTAAAAATATTTATTTGCCTTATATTTTTAAATGATGAATCTCCAGAACACATTTCTGTCTCCTGGTATACCAAGGTATAACGAAGTTTTCTTGGTCAACAAGAAGCTCTTCTGTTGAGAAAGAATATGTCAGTCATGTCAACATACACAATTTTTGAGGTAGAACTGCAGTATAGCAGGTAAGTGAAATTCAATGCACCTGTTATATTTCTTGTTGCCAAGGTTTTAACGTTGCAGCAGCATCTGCTATCACCTTTCCAAATGATTTTTTTTTTTTTGCTGTGAAATTGGTACATTCATTTTTTTTTTCATGACTTAGCAATTGCATCGAGGACAAATTTTAGGGTTAGGTCAAAGATTTTCTCTGCAGATGTAGGAGGATCCTGGGACAACAGCCTCATGATTACAGAGACACAAGTTATTCTAACTGTGGCCTAGTTAACAAAAAAAAACAACTATTTTCTAGAAAAACTTGCTCTCCAATTGCTACAAAAATACAGAAAAACATCTACAGTCCAGGACATTAGCTTTGATCAATCCAGGATTTTGGACTTTGATTGGCTGACCTTTCCTTCCTTTCTTACAGGTGAGGTAGGCAAAAAAAAAGGGAGAGGTGGAAAAATTGGCCAGTAGTATCAAGGTACATTGTACAGATCAAGGTCATGATGAGCACCAATATTCTTCACAGAATCTGTAAGTCATTAAAATTCCTCTATCCAGTTCTTATAAGAAAAAAAGAACAGACAAAGGCACAACAGGAATCTATTCTCTTCACAGTGATTTAATAATAAAAGAAAATGTTCTGAGCCATTCTCATTACTGCTTGGAAACTTTAATCTTGTGGACTTAGTTTCTCTTCATGAAAACCTTCAGATCCCTTTACAAGCCAGAGAAAGTGAAGGGAATATTTGTAGTTTAATTACACATTTAAACATTTTGGAGAGCCAAACCCAGTTTGGAATAGTGGTGTGATGTCCAAATGAAGTAATACAGGCACTGTCTTAACATACTAAAAGCTTGTCACAGAGCATTCAGCTGTGTTTGGTAGAGAATGAGAAATCTGAGAAGGAAACCTTTTTACATTTTCTCTACGTTGCTATTAATAACTCCTGAAAATGCTGGTCAGATTTTCTGTTGTTGTTCTGCTAACCATCAACCTGCTCTGGTCTTTAGTAGTTGTCTTCTCCTCTCTTTCAGGGCTAACTAAAATGAAGTGGAGATGGAATTAACTTGGCAAATCACCAGCTGACCAAAGGTGTAAGAGCAAGAAATAGCAGAGCAAGAATTAATTTTTCCTTTCTACACTGTTTCATCAGATATTCAGAAGTCTTCCTGATGACTTTTGGAAGCCCAGATGTTTCAAAGAGAACTGGAACTCCTACAGACAAGAATCACCCCAAACACTAATTGGTATGTAAGGGACAAAACTATTCTTCAGAAAAACGTGGGTTAGCTGCATAGGAAATGAAAAATAACTTCATGCTAAAGGTTTTTATGTAACTCAACACAGAAGCTAAATCAGTAATAAGTGAATTATATTGAGTTGTTAATTATTAAGTAATAGGACTTGTGTACCAGAGAATATGCTTCAGAAAGGTACTGAGAACCTAATGGATTAAAAATTGGCTTAAATAACTCAATATATTGTTATGCTCACCAAGTCTTCTAACTAATACTGAGTAATAAACAGGCACAGGAATCTCTTTGTCTTACATTATAGTCACTGAAGATAAACAAAGAAAAAAACACAGAACAAAATAAAATTACTTGCTTAATGTTACTGGTTTGAACCATAATCCTACAAACTGCCCTGTTTCTAAGAAAATCATCATTAGCTGCATACTTTATATGGAAATTGTACATAACCAGTTTTTGAATAACAACAGCAGAGTTTTTATCCCTTCTGATTTCAGTGCCACTTGAGTTATGCAGATTTCAAAAAGCTTATGAATACACAGATAAACAGAATTGTTCTGAACATCTGTAAGCAAAATATGAAAAGATGTTTCATACTGAATGAACATCCTGGATTGCCTAATGCTGGCCAAAAATGGTGTATTTATGCATTAGGCTGATGCACCAAAAATAGCTCAAAATCCTTCATGCAGACCAGAATGACTTTTCAGATTTTCCTCTGTGTGGTCTTCACCACAAAACGTAAAAATCATTTCCAGCACTGTATTTATAAGCTTCAAAATAACTCAGTTATCTCTTAGCCATCAATTTAGCAATGCAGCATTCCATCAACTGATAGGAGAATCTTCAAATGACCTGTCCCACATCTGAAGAGGTGACACTAATCTGACCCTTTCAAGTGGAATCATGACTTTCCTTCCTCCTCAGCAGAGAGGTGAACCATGCTGCTCTTCAAGGCTCGTGAAGTTGGCTGTTTGCCCTTCCAGGCTACAGTTTTCACGGGGTACCAAAACAGGGTTGTAACAGAACAGCCATCACCTGGCTGCTGCCAGAGAAATGGTGTCCTGACACTTAGCTCAACGCTGGCTCTGCAGTGAGGTCCAGAAAGTGAAGATCCTCCCAAAAGCCTGGAACACCACTGGTACAGAAAACAGATCTGTAGTCACCTGGAGAAAGACAATCTTCCTTTCTAGAAAATGTAACACAAGCCTGAAGAAAGAAACCCAAAGCATTTGCCTGTTTTACATAGAAGCTACTTACTCAAGACTCAAATATTTAGTATAAAGAGTGGAGCAGAATATCAAATTGCAATCAATATGCTCCAAGCCTCCACCTCAGTAACTCATTGATTTATAGGTATTTAAATACAGATGGTAGAACCATGTTATCACAGACTCCAAGATCAATTATATTTCAACCTCCTCAGAGGTTGAAAACAAGGTAATATTTATGATCATTATGATCTTTAAGAACATCCTAAATTCAAACCAAGACACAACAAACCTTTGTGGGCTTGATGAGTCAATGTGCCTGGAACAGACTCCTGCCACTTTTTGGCTGCTGGTACATCAGCAAGAAGGAGCTTTATTTCTTGCAGTGTAAGAAAGATCAGCTTTCCAAGCATAAATACTGAATAATTTAGTCAACTGACTCATCTGGAGTCCTACCATGGAATGAACATGTGGGTGGATAAGGGAAGAGCAACTGATGTCATCTCTCTTGACTTCTGTAAGGACTTTGACATGGTCCCACACAATATCCACGTCTCAAAACTGGAGAGATATTGGTTTGAGGGACTGCTCAATGCATAAGAAACTGGATGGATGGCTGCACCCCAAGACTTGCAGTCCACAGGTCAATGACTAAATGGAGTAACTGAATAAAAAATAAAAAAACCCACCACACCACTGGTTGATACGTTTGGAGTGACCCTAATGTGGGGAAAAGAGTAAATCCACACCATTTTGCCTGAGGTCCAGTTGAAAATGTGCTTTTAGAAGAAGTGCTACGTGTTTCACCCAAAGGATTGTTCCTTTTTTTCTTCAGAGCAGAATGTCAGAAAGGTGTTGGACTGAAATAACTTTCCTGCACTTCAGGACTTCATGGGCTGAAAGCAAAGCTCAAACACTTGAGAAGTGGATAGAGTTTGGCCAGCCCTGATGTCCTCTCCAGAGCTGGATTTAGAGGACAGGATTAATAAGTATTTACCATAGATATGATCTTGCCAGAACAGATGAATAAGAAAGTGGCAATCCCACAGTCCATGACTGAAATCTACTATTTCATATGAAATGTTCTTCCCAGTGAAATCCATGGCAAGTAGAAGCAGTCAGATGGCAATATCTGAGAGGAGCTTGTGAGAGGTCTCTTTAAAGATAATCCCCCCAAAATTATGTTCAAAGATGAAAAAAAACCCTGCCAAAAAAACCCAGGATGAAATAGAGATAGAGGAAGCTAAGTGGGGGACAAAAAGCTATCAGAAATCAGTAAGTAATCCAACACAGCTCAGGTGAACAACGAGGAACAGAAATGTGTAGCACATACACATCCTATTTATGTTCACACAGACAAAGCTATGAAATATCTACTTATGCTTCTGGCTATGTCTGAGCAAAAACTCCTCCAGTGGCCAGCATCTGGAGGCACAGAAACATCCATAATGCAAATGTGGATAAAAAAGCACTAGAAAAATAACCTCAGTTGTGTTTTTGCACTACAAACCTAACTAAAAAACCCCCAAACTATCTGCAAATAGATTTCAAAGATTTTTCCCATTTCTTCATTCCAGGATTTTTATTATTTACTTACCATTTTCACTCTTGTTCACTCTTGATAAAATGCAACACGTGAAGTAGCTATAAAAAGCTTTCAAAATCTCTCAGTCAAACATGAAGCTCACAATAGTCTGGAGATATGCTGAAATCTAAAGCCAGCCTATACTGCACACATTGAAAGGAGATTTTTTTTTTCTATTTCCTTCTCTACACCATCTTGCCCTGTGTTCACATCTCCCCTTGGCCAACAGCCAGCACTAAATATAATATATAAATATAAATATAAATATAAATATATAAATATATATAAATTATAAATTATAAATTATATATTATATTATATATAATATATAATATATAATATATAATATATAATATATAGTATATAGTATATAGTATATAGTATATAGTATATAGTATATAGTATATAGTATATAATATATAATATAATTATAAATTATATATATTTATATATATATAAAAATATATATATAAATATAAATATAATATATAAATATGAACAAACACTCAACAGTCCTTTATAACATCCCTCAGTGTGCTGGAACCATGAGCACACTGGGAATGAAAAGTTGATCAATTATTTATATTAATAATCCCCTTTTTCACTACTCAGGCCAATAAACAAAGTGTACAACAATAACCTGATAGGTCTTGGACCATACATGCTTCTAAAAATTACAGATAGTGAAGGAAATGATAAAAATACAGAACACCAAAGTGCAGAAGTATTAGGAATTAATGGATCATTTGAATAAATATCACAGGCATCACTGATTCTACTATAGATGAAGCTTTTCATTGCTGCATTTTGCAGGAGTTCTGGGTATCTATGCCCCAGTCAATGCTAAGGGCATGGTATCCTTTATTTTATTTTATTTTATTTGTTCTAGATATTTTAAAATTTCTATATTCTGAACATTTGCACTCAGGAGCATGCATACTGCTGTAAGTTCCCAAGAGAACTTATTTAGGAGCCTTATTTAGGGGCATTAGGGAGAAATTCTCCCTAACCTATATTTATATATATCTCTATTTCTTTAGCATTTATCAGGCAATTTCTTATGAGTTCAGTATTGTCTATGAAATACCACCATAAATTATTTCTTTTCACATTTTCACTATTTCCAGACGGTTTCTGCTGTTTTGGGTGCCTTGCAGCACTTCTGCACAGTCACTGAAGTGTCCATTATTTGTTTGTGAACTTTTTAACTCCCTACCAAGCCTATGTGACAGATTGTCAGTGAGAACAGCATTTGGCATGAGAAGTATTAACAAGAAAACAAACCAAAAGAAAACCTCCAAGCTGTTCTCCACCAGTGAGTACAGAAAAGGAAGGATTTGCTTGAACAGCAACGTTAGTCAGTTGGCTGCCAGTGGTTTTTATGTTTTAGATCATAGAAAGAAACTGGATTGGGTTTTCAGGACTGCAGAAGGATTAGGATGGATGCAATGAAAAATGAACACAACGTTTTGGGGTGGAAAGGATAGGATGCTGTGCATGTAATTGTATAAAAAATTAACAAATTACTAATAATAATGCAAATGAGAAATGTAGACCTCTCCATACAACCTCTTGGTTATATGGGAAGAATGTGAGCTTTCTGATTTTTGTTCATATTCAGGTAAAGACAAAAGTAAAATCAAAACTCATGCTTTTTCTAGGGGGCACATTTGCATAATCTGAAGGAGAATTAATTTCCAGCAGTCCCTCATTTTACTCTTCATCATGACCCCCAGTCTAACTGGATGCTACTCATGATGCTTCAAAGAGAAAGCTTTACCTGAGCAGACCTCTTTGTAGGTAGGATTTGGAGTATATCCTCCTGCATAACCCACTTGGGTGGAGTAGACTCCCTTCTGGGTCCAGAACTTCCTCTCAGCTCCCCAGAAACAGCCCATACCTGAATATCAGAGAAAGGAAATATTGTTAGGGCAAAAGCTGCTCAAAATGAAATCATTAATTGATACACTCAGTAGGGGAAGTGACACAGATCCAGCACATGATGGTCAAGTATTTCCCCAGATTGTACATGTAACTATACTGAGAAATCCATTCTACATCACAGCACAACCCAGTAAAGCTTTACTGATGCTTCTAACACATCACAGAGGCCAAATCCTACAGAGGTTCAAAGGCCCAAACAGGGAGAATTCCCATGCACCTAAAAGAAAGTTACTTAAAAGGCAATTGTGTTATTTGTACAGCACATTTTTACCTTAAATGATTAGCAAGCTGACAAAACAAAATCATTTGTATTAATGGCAAACAGTTATTTAATCTTCTGCTTTCAGTCACATGCAGTCTTCAAAGGTGGCAATAATGGAGTAAATTACATGCCATAAAGGAGGAAAAAGGCTTTGTTTGAAACATTTATGCATTTATTTGATGTTCAGACAAGACTTTGGTAGCCCCTCACCCACCTGGCCCATTCTTAAAGGACAGCAGACTCTCAACAGGTGTAAATTAGCAAAACTCTCCTGGTAAGAGGAATCAAGCACATTGTAGGAAACTCAGCAGGGAGGAACAACAAGACTAACACCCACACTTCTTAAAGAGTTAAGAGATGTTAGCTACAATTTGGAGGACTCTCTAAACCTGAAACATACACTCCAGTATTGCTTAGCTGCTCCCCAGTTATGGGTGAGGTATTTGCTCTTCCAGTGATAATATACTTATAAATAAAAGGCAGTAAAAAATAAGCTAAATATTAACTACACTTAGATATCAATGATCCATGATGGGTTTTTGATTTCTACCAGTTATAGGTTAAAAAATTAGAGATGTTCCTTCAAAGTACAACTTGAAGAACAAAGCAGCCCCTTCTGTCAGCTCCAGTGGCTCACAGAGGCATATATATTCTTTCTTTGAAACTTCAGATATTAACTTCAAATTAAAGTTATAATGCCCCCAAAACACAGAATGACCCAGATTTCTCATTCTAAGTCAGGTGCTCAAGCATGCTGCATAAATTAGGAGCCCAGTCTGCTTCTGGAAACCACAGCGAGAGGCAGGCATCTCCTGAGGACAATTCAGCCCACAGAAGATAGAAATTGCTGAATAAATTACAGTCTTTCACCCTTGCCTACAGAGATAGCTGTGGCTATTAGCCTTGGACTCCCCAGCTAAATTAGGCTCTCTTGAAATTCCCTCCCAGTTTTGCAAGAAGAACCATCCAGAATCCTCATTTGAGAGAAATTTTTCAGACACATCTCTCCATCCTGATGGTGACTTAAACTAAGGTGTATTTCTGTACCTGATGTCACTATTGGATCTCAGTGAAGTTGTCTGGTAAATATGCCCCAAAATCTCTCCAGTTGACACAGGGCAAGCCAGGTTTTAACACATCACTCTCTGTGATGCTTGGTCCAGACAGCAGCTGAGGTCCTGGCATTGTCCACATCAAAAGGAAAATTAGAGAACATCAGCAATCCCTGATGTTCAGGTTTCCTCCCCACAGAAGTCAAGAGCACATAGAAGGGGGACAGCCAGGCACATCCACATCTCATGCCAAAACTCAGGCCACAGATGAGAAGGAGCCCAGAGCAACGAGCTAGGAAGTGCTCCTTGGTCCATGGTGAAGAAAGCCTTGGAAGAGAGAGTTTAGACACAGCCTTGGAATCTTTAACCAAATAATTGCTTAGGGATATATTTTTATAGATGTTTCTCAGACGTGTAAACAGGTACAGGTATGTTCCTGGTAAAAAGACCACATGCATCCTACCAAAATTCCTGTTGCAGTGCATTTGGGTGATGTGAAGCATCAACACCCATGAACAATTCTTTATTGCAGAGGTATGGACATTCTTGACTTTTTTAGACTGGGCAGACAAAGTTCAGAAGCAAACAGAAGCACACAGTGTGGGGCAGGAGGGCAAATTTCTGTTAGAATAAAACCCCTAAGTTTCATCATTCCTGTCTGGAGTTCTTTATTTCTCATGCTGAACATCAGAGATATACATTAGTCTTAACTCTGTCTTCATCCTGCTTTATCCAAGAGAACATTTTGGAGGCATTACAAAATAAACGTGATGAAGAATCTATTTGAAAAGTGCATCCTATGTAGCTAAAGTCAACAAAGAAGAGAAAACACCAGTTTTAAAAATCACAACTAGGACAATTGTTTAATTTATGTGTGAAGTCTAGTGCATATCAAGTCTATTTTTTGTTTAATAAAGGCATTTCTCTTTCCAAGTTAGGAACACAGCTTTGCCATGACCATCCAGTGTACTCCAACAGACTTTGTCCTTCTGATAATAATACTTAGCTCTGCCAGCAAAAGAAGATTTTGTATTTAGATGTTCCCAAAGAGGGAGGCAGGATCCACCTATCATCTATCTTGTCTTCAGATACATAACTACACACACTGCCCAGATAATCTTTTGAGGACTGCCTAAGCTTGGGGGTCTCAGAATTCATCAGGTTCCTCTCCATTTCTCATGTGAGTGTTCATCCAAAACATGTCCTAAAAATACAGGCACCTTTCACCAGTTTTCTGGTGACTGGATTTAGGCAAAGAGCAGAAGATGGCATCAGAACTCACTCAGAAGTGAGCAGACATAGATTCATTCCAAGGGTGCTCTTAATTTGCTTTGTGGGTTGTTTTCTACAACTTAAGACTGATTCTGCACCCAAAGCACTGAAAAGTTTCAGCCCCAAATTAAGTGCCCCCAGTTCTGTGCATCTTTAACATTACGTGGGAATCTGAGCTCCAGCTGCCTCAAATCCCAGCTGACTTTGCAGCAGGTGACACCAAGACCCTTGCAGGAAGGACTTTGTAGCCAATTTATCAAACTAACGTTGGTTGAACAAGAACATTGAGATGTGGTGAATTAGTTATTTCATCTATGCCAAGAAATAGTACAGAAATTTTCCCCACAAGGAACACCTTGTCCCACACTTGGGTGCCATGGAATGACCTCAAGGACACAACCCCAGTTTAGGTTCAAGTTCAGATATAGGCTCAACTTCCAACACAGAGCAGAAATGCTCATTCTTCTCCTTTTTATATCAATAAATCCTGATCTGCACCGCCCAAAATTCCTGATGATCAGGGTGGTGGTCACTGGCTCTCCTGGATCACTGTAATTTAAGATTCTCCCATTGGAGCCCTCTCTGGATCTATTGTTTTGACCCAGTGGTCTACATCCTCACCATTTTCTCTCTCACTTTTTCTTCTCTTTAACCAGTTCATCTCCAGCTTCATTCTGCTCTCCTTCCTCTGAGAGAGAGATGTTGGATTCTCTTGGTGAACTATTCCTGTTTCTCAAGAACCCTGGCACCTTCCACCAACAATAAGTCCTCAAATCCAAAAGAACAGATTAAATTGAGATGAGAAAAATAATTGAGATAATAAAACAACCTGCTAGTAAAGTGACATCATTTGCAATACAATACTAAACTGCTTTTCACAGTGTTCATATATTCAGTGGTTGATGTTTGTTATTCTGCTAAAGTGGAGCCACGTTCTACAGAGAAATTGTCAGAAGAAGAGAAATATTGACAAGAAAACCCTGCATAATATTCTGGAGTGAAGACACATCAGCTCACAGAGTGCTTGTTCTTCAGTGGGTTGGTTACTTTAAACCATGTTTGTTTAACGTGAGTGAAATAATCTCAGTCCAAGATTTCACACACTCTTGCAGTCAAAAAAAAAAAAAAAAAAAAAAATGAAGCAATAAATAATGACAACAGTTAAATAATTAACTGAAACTCAGGGGAGGAAAACAGTACAAAATAGTAGGAAAAGAAACATAACAGCAAAATAAGCCGTCCTAATATTATAATTTGAAACTAGAAAACATGAATGTGATTTTAAACTGCTCATGAAATAATTTGCATAATCCCCAATACTGGTGAAGTGAGTGCAGCTTTAGAGGTACAGAGACCTTCTGGAGGCATTCCTAAAAGAAAGATAGAAAAAAGCAATATGGGGGAATGTACTCATGTTCCCAGAAAGAGCATTACTTGAACATAATGGGCATAGCAGAAGAGTGTTTCAGCACTGAAGATATTTGTCACTTCTTAATTGCTAATTTGTAAAACAAAAACTATTCTTTTAGTGATGGGTTTTGACTGAGTCTTAATTGGAATTTCAAAAGGCATTTAAATTTTTTTTTTTTTTTTGCATTTGAACTTCAAAACCAAACGGATTCAAATGGGCAATCCTTAATGGTTCACCCACCCCTATAAATAATATTAATCACACAGCTTGGGAATAAATGCTGGTACCCCTCTGCCTTTCTAACATCCACATCCATTTTCTCAAACTATTCCCTTTGTATCTCCATGCACATATGTATCATCTGAACAACTCTTTCTGTACACAGCCTTACACTCAGCCAAGGAATATGTGTTTCCATAGGCAACCCAGGCCATTTGCATATTTGTAAAAACTAGTTAGCATAAGCTGAAGTATTTTCCTAAAATAATGAAAGCAAAGTGTTAGTCCAATAAGAGATAAGCATCCTGTTGTTAAAGATAATCTGTAATAATTTTGACATATCCACAGAGTAGAATTTAACCCCAGTTGTTCACTTTCCAGGCAGATGAATGGCTTTATGGACCATGCTGACCCCATTGACCAGTTCTCCACTGACTGCAACAGGAGCTCCTACATTCAGGGATTCATTTATTTGCCTAAATGGAGACATCCAGGGTCACTGCAGACACCTTAGGATATCCAAGACATCTGTCTACAGACTGACATAAATGAAATAGGACACAGGAGAGACATGCACCCTTCTTGAAAGGCATCCCAAAAACAGGCAAAAAGCTCTGGGGCACCCCAGATGTAACTGTCTGCAAATTTTAAGTCAAGAAGAATCAGCCCATACCCCATGTGAAAATATTACAACCCCATGAACCTGCAGTTGACTCAAATTCCCCAAAATACCAAATTGCTTGCAGAAAGAGGAGGCTCTGAGATGACCTTCCAACATCTGAAGGGGCTACAAGAAAGCTGGGGGAGGGCTTTGGACACGGAGGGGTAGGGAGAGGACAAGGGGAAATGAGTTAAAACTTGAAGAGGGGAGATTGAGGTTGGACATGAGGAAGAAATTCTTTAATTTGAAGGTGGTGAGACACTGGCCCAGATTTCCCAGAGAAGCTGTGGCTGCCCCATCCCTGGCAGTGTCTCAGCCCAGGTTGGATGGGGCTTGGAGCACCCTGGGCTGGGGGAGGTGTCCCTGACCATGCAGGGGGGTTGGAACTGGATGAGCTTTAAGGTCCCTTCCAACCCAAACCATTCTATGAGTCTATGAAAATACAGTGATTTGTGTCTGAAGGTTGCCCATTTCTCTTCCACAACTATAAAATGTGTAGCATGACCAGCTGAGTTGTAGGAAAGTCTATGCTGCAGCACAAGCCAGATGAATCCTTAGCATAATTACTAATTATTACTTACCTAATAGTCCACTAGGTTCTGAGCTAAGCAGTTACTAGTAGGTTGAAAGAGGTTCTCCTCCCCCTCTACTCTGCCCTGGTGAGTATGTACCTGTATAAGGTTTTTTTTCATTTGTGGAGCTTTGTTTTGTTTTTTTAATTCTTTTGTCCTTTACCTTTGTGGTACATCCTTCTCCACGGGGCATCAGGTCCATACACAACCTGACTTCTGCCTGACTACCCAACGACCTTTTGCTCCTGCCAGCTTTCTTTATGAGTATTCTCTCTCCCCTGCCCTCCCAGCAGCCCATCAGGACATCCAGAAGACTCTTTTTGTCATATTCTGAAGAATGAATGCATTCTTTCATCGACATGCCAAGGCTTTTCTGGCCCTCTGCCTTCAGTCCCTACACCCACACTTCAAGGCGCTTTTCCATGCAGCAGATTAAGAAGCTGTTTCCTTGCCAGGTTGATAGCAATGCTTGACTGAAGAAGATGAACTGCAAGGGATATGGCTGCTGCTCCTCCTTCTGTTAACAGGATTTTGGAATGTATGACTCCATTAAGTAGGGGGAAATGTCAGTTTTAAATATACACTGAGAAAAACCCAGTGTCCCAGCAAGAGAAGGAAACTCAGCGTCTCCTGGAAGCATCATCCCTAACCCCAGATCAGAGGCAGGGACAGGATCTATCCAAAGCTCAGGAGCACACTAGGCAGGGGAGAGAGCAGATCTTGTGCCAGCTTCTGTTCTGAAACCCTGAAAGCAAGGACTCTGCCAGCTGCTCAAATGTTACAGTACCCAGCCAAAAGTAGCTGGGGGCACAGGCTGCTCCTATACATCCAAGCAGTAAAGGACAGCCAAGAGAACATCCCACTGGAATACCTCAATGCTTCTTCCTCTAGCCAGCATCTCTCTGGGAGCTGAAGACACAGCTGCCAGTATCCCCACTTCTCTTGGCCAGTACAGGACTTGGCCCAAATTTTGAATACGATTGATTTAGTTACCTCTATAAAATCTGGAGAAAGAAATGCTCAGCTGCTTTGAACTGAAATGATGGTTGGGTTTGGGGTTTTTTTTTTTCTTCTTTCCCCAACTGGAAAGAATAAATTGCACCTCACCAAGTTACCTACCTATATAATAGTGCTCATTTCATATGTTTCTGCCAAATGCTAACTGTGATTGGCATTTTTCTCTTTAAAAAATTGTGTCGAGCAGTTGGTACAGCTGATTGATTGAAGTCAGTCCAAGTACTGATATTTCTAAGTACTGAGCCAAACAGATATTTATGCTGTGTGCTCTGAAACTGTGGGGACCATTAATTTTAAGTACTTCACAGGTTGGCTTCTCCATGAAAGGTCAGGATGAGACCTTAATAGGCACCAGCATGTTCCTTCCCCCAAAGAGAAGAGTCAGAAGTCAACACAAAGGCTGTGAGGGGACTCAGCAGATCTCCCCGTTTGGAAAGTCAGGAGATCAGGATGATCTGGCAACCCAGGAGAACATCCAGCCTGCATCTGGTCTACACACAGTGGTTGTACATCTGGTTACACATTTCTTAACTTCTATAACTCAATAGCACCAGACCTCCAGAAAGTGACATTTTGTTCTCGACAGGGAAATATGCCATTCCCTTTGGCATCACTGTGATTGTGGACACAAATCCAAAAGTAGAACTGGATCTCACAGTCACATGTAGAGTGAGTGAATCCAGCTCTGTTGAACATTTCTGTACTGCCTGTGCACCTACACAACTGTTACTAAGGGCTTGAAAATCTGAAATTGTCCCTCACAGGCACCAAGATAGCACAAATTCCTCCAGAGCCTTTGTTCTGATTTTTTTCCAAATGATTCCTCTTTAAAATCTGGAAAGAATTCCAGATTCAAGTTGAAATACAATATCATCTTTTACATAACTTTGTAGTATGTAGGGCGTTTGGTGAGCCATCTGGATGCATATGGGATTAGTGTTATCAATCAGGATTTAAAGTAAAATTGTGTTATTGTTGTCTTTAAAGGTTTAACATACAGCAACCACAGAACATTTGAGCAGTCATAGAATATTTGAGATCACTGGAAAACGATCAACCAAGAAATGGTTGGGAGGAATATTAAACAAAAAACAAAACGAAACAAAACAAAACAACCTGCAATGGAGAACAAGCTCAGCTGAAAGAAGTAAAACTCCTGATGACAGATGGCATGAAGCGGATGATCTTCCTCGATAAGCATTGGCTCAAATGCTACAACAGGGCTGATAAATATGTTGAACAGCTTGCCTGGGGCAAGTCAAACAAAGCCCTGGGCAAGAAATTTAAAATGCAGTTTGCCTAACAGAGCAGCTAAAGAGGAATTTCTTGGCTCACCATTTTGCCAGGATGGGTTCGGTTCACACCGCATGAATTCCCAGAGAAACTGTTGGGTTTGCTTCTTTTTCCATTGGAGAAGCAAAATGTTCACTCAAATTTACCAAATGCTCAAGCAATTCATTCGTGGCTGTGGGGTAGCTGCTGACATCTGAAGTGTGTGTGGGCACGTGTTTGTGTGTCTGTGTTTGGATAAAATCTACACAGCAGATTAGAATTATTGTAGAAGGCAACGCAGACAATAAAAAAGGAAGATTTTTCCTGTGAAGAGAAAAAACTGCCATGTTTTCAGCACAAAAAATATTCATAACATGGCATAAGTATGACTTTTGGAAAACCATATAAGATGACAGCACTCAAACTAGGAAAAGCAATAAAGAGCTAGAGAGACAAAATTATTCTTAAATCGGGTTTGTTCAATCCATCATAAAATCATGTTACAAGTTATAAATCATACAAGATCAACAGGATTTAAATAAATCTGAAGCCAGTATAAAAAGTGTTAATAAGGCACCAACCACAATTGCTCTAAACTTCCCAGTTATAGCACAAGAGTTCTCAGAGACTCCTATTTAAATGTAATTTTGATCTTAACCAGCAGAGAGCAGGGACATACACAAGTTAGTGCAGTAAAGTACTTTCAAAAATGGCCTTTTTCCCTGCCCCAGTATTCTTTCTCAACCCAAAAGGAGAGAATATTTAAACCATTTTTGTCTTGAAGGCCAACAAAGCTGTTCTCTGGTGAACCCACATAATAAAAAAAATTCCATCATCAAAATCCTCTGATGCTGAGAAACATCTTGTTTCTAACTACCAGCAACTGGAAGACATGGCCCACTGAAAAAATCATTTCTGCTGATCTGGAAGGCTGTCACCACACACTGGAAGGAGAATATGTAAACGCAGAAGAAGCCAAATTTTCTGACCTTTGAGAGATGCTCCAGAATTTCCCTGTATCTTGGACACAAACCTACACCCATCAGAGCTGGGAGGAGAACTGTGCACCACAATCTCCACCTGGGAGCTGCACTGGAATAATTCTGAAGTTTATCTTGGATCTAAATAAGCAGATATAACACTGTGAATCATTCCTAAAAGAAAATATGAAGAGAAGAAGATCTTGCAGGAGTCAAGAAGGTCAACTACTGTGGCTTTGCCTTTTTCTGTAGTCTTGGGGTACAGGATTTATCTCTAGTAAGTGTTCTGCATCTATTTGTTCTGCACTGATCACACTCAGCATTTTCTGAATTAGGAGAGAAAAATAAAAAAGAGCTGGAGGATGTGCAGGAGTCATTACATATACGTAATTTAATAATAATAATAATAATAATAACAATAATAATAATAATAATAATAATAATAATATAATTATACATTCATTACATATACATAGGGTTCAAACATATACATAAATTCCACAGGTTTTACTTCAGTGTGGGAATATGCCATAGGAGGAAGCCTGGCAGCAGATGTTTGGAGCTGAGGAACCATGTTTTCTGCCTCCTCTAGAAAGCAAATAGTTAAATATTAATTCACATGTATTTAGCTCCTTTCAACCAAAACCATCAAAGCATTTTGCACACAATAATTAGGTCTCACATGAACCATAATTTATGAATTATTACTTTAAGTAGTCACAACTGAGGTATGAGTGGTCCCAAAGCAAAGCAAAGAATCCCTTTTGGAAAAACACCAAAGGATCTCAACTACCAGGACTTTGTTTAAAATCTCTCATTTTCATGACTATTGGGTGACAGAAAGACTACTAGATAAAACCATGTATTTTCTAACTTTTTCCTCCCTAGATTTTGGTTGCTTTGTATTCTCCAGTAAAATTTTGTCTAGATAACACGTAGCAAATTTCACCTCATTTGTCTTCTGTCACCGGAATGTAGCTGCAATTTTGTAACGTAGAAAATATGACAAAATAAAGAACTGCTTCCAAAAATACAGAAATTACATTGCAACACTGTGATTGCTTTAACATGTTGAGCCAGATATTCCAACTGGAGTTCCTGATATTTGTTAGGGTGGAACCTGTTGGTAGAACCAGGCAAGATGAGGTACAGGAGCAGAGAAATCAAAAATGCTGAACAATAAAAGAAGAGAATCCATCAAAAAATAAATAGTTCAATAACTTCCTCATGTAGATTTTCATCTGATAAAAATTTATTTTGTTCTTTGATCCACTTTGATTCATGAAATTGAACTGATTCTGTCTACTTGGCATTGGATCAGTTATCGATTCCATTATATTTAGACAGGTGTAAAACTGGGAAGGAGATGAGAAGGAGGCTTTGGGAATTCAAGCCTGAATGAAGACTGTAGAAGATTTTTCTCTCTGAGGCTTCTCTCCATCATTAGTGTTATTGGTAGTTTAAAACCCCAGCACATAAAAGCATTCATCACAGCTTTGGATTCCATTGTGCTGGGTACAAATGCAAAGCAGCAAACTCCCCAAAAGTTTTATTTTCTTTTTAACAGGGACATTGGTACATTACAGAAACATGAAAGAGAACTGTATCAAATTGCACAGTTCAGGAACTAGAACCCAACAAACACGTTTTCTTTCATGTCTGGGGATTTGGGAATGCAACTGAGGAAATGCTCGTGGCTGGGAACAACTTGGCATCATTTTTCACAAACAACTGAATTTGCTGCAAAGCCAGATTGCACCAAAAATGGGTATTACCTGCAGAAAAGAAGTGCTGTTCACAAAGTAAGAACAATTAGTCCTTAAGTCCAAAACATTTGGCTTGGAATGTCCTGTCTTTCATGCCTAAGTGATTAAAGAGGAGTCTTAAGAAGTACTATGAGGACCTGATGTTTCTTGGCCACAGTGATGATGGCATCAAGTGTCCCAAGGGCATGGAAAAAAAGGTTCAGATCTATGGTCAAGATTTGGACTCCTTTAAGTACTTATTCTTTTTAATTTCTCTTACAAATTGAACTGTTGGATCATGAAAATGTGATGAGTAAGAATAAAAGCATAAGAAGTTCTTTATACATCTCAAAAGTGCCCAAAAATGGAACCAAATTTTAATCTGAATTAACACAGCAGAATGTCCAAGGATACAGCCAGTAAAGAATAAATTATGCCATCTTGTGCACAGATAAATTCAGTCCAGACACTTTTCTATCATCTCCTTTGAAGAAGAACATAGTTTCTTAATATATTACCTTTCAAAAGTCTGTTAGGGATAAAAAAAACCTGGTACAATAATATGTGAAAGAGATTGAGATAGAACTACACGGTCCTATCACCAACCTGATTATTTGCTTCATTGCAAAGCATCATATCTTTAGTTCAGCCATTGATTTGAGACTTTCAAATCATTTTGTGATCTTCCCTTGCACTGAGCATTCCAACACTTTGCAGAGATTCATTTTAGATCATCCTCGGTCATTTGACACACTTTAGTGCTCTGCTACTCAAGTAGAACTTGATGTACACATAAAATAAGAGATGTCATCAGGGCTGTGTAATCCATTTGATTCTCTTGAAACTGCATCTTTGATATAAATTTGTCTCTGCAATAATAGCAGAGCCTTACCCTTGTCTTGTGAAAATCTCTCTAATCTTTCAGCAACCTTGAGGAGCTTGAAATATACAGAAGCAAAGCAAAATATCTGCTGCTACTACAAAAGCAAAGCACCACAAATATTTTGCTACCAGCAAAGTAAGAATCACTTTTAGGGCTATGTTAAAGGAAATAATAACTTGTTTACAAAGGTTGTTTACTGCAAGGAATAGAAATCTTGCTTTTTCTTTCCTTTTTTTTGATAACTATTGCTACATTAAATTAACTGCCATAGTCGGCATTCTGAAAAAATAATATCATACAATTCATTTTATTTATAAACTTAGATTTTTTACAGTAATAGAAAGCTGCAGGCACCCTGACAATTATTTAAACTTACAATGTGTGATTGCTCAGGAGCAAAAAATAATTACATTCAAATAATAAGCCAGCTCAACAAGCAGCCCTTTCTTTAGTTCTCCTTTTCCCAGCTCCACAGAAACATACCCTTAACCCTTTTCCAATAAAAGCCCATACTGATAAATGCCTTCCAAGTGTACCTAGAAGATCATTAAAATTAATCTATTTTGAACCACAGCTCTCCATAATGGAAACAGAGAAATTCCAGGAGTTATTTCATCATCCATCAGTAGCCAATAAAATTATGGTGAAGTTCTCACTTGCAAAAGTGGATAATTCCTTCCTATCCACCTAAGCTAAAAAGACAAGACTCAAAAAAAATACCAGAGAAGATCACTATGGAAAAACTAATTTATATCCAGAGGGGCAGACAGAGGGCAAATAGATATGTGGTTAGTCATTCACCATTTACTCAGTACTTGACACGCACTCATTCCCAAAAAACATTGTATAGCAGTGCTGAAAAGCAAGGAGCAATCATAGATGCTGAGGCAGTGTCCGCAGTGCATTGAAGACTTGGCAAAGGAATTGTCATTATGCACAAAAAAGTTCATGACCTGCTCACTCTCCAAACCCAGGGTGGGTTTTTTAGACATGCTCTCAACATCCTGTGCTCTATGGCTGTGGGTGGAGAACATTAAGCTGGAGGGTACATGAGGCATACAGCCTCTGGCTGGTTTAAGGGCTGTAGTAGCATGGTCTTGCTTAAATAGCCTCTCTAACCTTGGAGCTGGCTCATGGGAGAGCCTCAGAACATGCTCGAGACATATGCAGTGTCATTTGTTGAAGAAGCACCATGGCAGCTGCACAGCAGCCACCCAAGTTGGAAATTCCCATCTTTCCATGAAGTTGGATGTGGCTGTTGAACAGCAACACTGTGAACAAGCAAAGACACACTTATTTTTACATGCAGCAGAATTTTCCTCTCTCTTTACAGGTCTTCACAGCAATTATTAAACATTTGTACCCAGCAAGGCAAGTTACTGGGATTGCAGGATAACACAACAGTCATCGAGTGACCCAGGACAGACAAGCCTGAGATGCAAGAGAGTGAATAGTGCAGGGGATAATTAAATGAACTCATACAAAAGATGGTCACAGATCCTTGAATGAATGCAAATTCATTTGGAGTGACTGTAGCTACCCAACCAGGCTTGGATAACTCAGCTACCCCAGGGCAGCAGCAGGAAGAGGCTCCTCCATGCTCTGCCTGCAGCCCACATGTTTCCCAAGCACTGAAGGATTGACTTCATGCCAAGCTGGACATGAATCCAGAAAGATTATTGCTGATTTGACAGCACTCGTTGTGCCTTCAGTTGTTTTGACTCCTTTGGGATTTGAGGTTAGATGTGACTACAATGCAATGGGCTACATTTTGATGAGGCATTAGAAAGAAATTCTCAGGATGGGGAGGCTCTTCCCATTGTTGTCCAGGCATGTTGTGGCTGCTCCATCCCTGGAAGTGTTGAAGGTCAGGTTGGATGGGGCTTGGAGCATCCTGGTCTAGAGGGAGGTGTCCCTGCCCATGGCAAGGGGTTAGGACTGGATGATCTTTAGGGTCTCTTCCAACACAAACCAGTCTGGGATTCTCTGATTGTACTGCATATCAAGTTTGCCAAAACTTACCTAACTATATTGTCCAGCAGAAAAATGGGAAGGTTTAGATTGGGTATTAGGAAAAATTTCTTCACTGAAAGGGTTGTCAGGCACTGGAACGGGCTGCCAGGGAGATGGTTGGATTCACCATGCTTGGAGAGATGTAAAAGCTGTGTAGATGGGCTGCTGAGGGATATGGTTGCTTGGTGGACTTGGCAGTTCTGAGGTGGACTTGATTATCACGAAGATCTTTCCCAACCCAAAGAAATCCATGATTCTATGCCTCTTTAATTTATTATTTCTCCTAACAACTCTTTCTCAGCAGGAAGCTAATAACAGCTCTGGCTGTTGCATGGTTTTCAACACCGTTTTCAACACTGACTCCTGTAATTTCAAACCAGCACACAGGTTCTAGCTATGTGACTCCCCACAGGTTTAATGAATTAATAATAGAAAAGCAATCTGTGTGATATGGTAGGTGAAACCCACGTGATATATGTGGCCTATGATAGGGATCAGTCTCAGTGGACAACAGGAGGCACTCAGGGAAGAAAAAGAAAAGGAGAAATACACATGATATTTGCCAGTACTACAGTTTTAGCCTCTGACTTTTGCAGGATTTCCTGAGGATGCTGTGGTTTGAATAACTCTCAATGGACCTGTCTTCCAGCTATTCCTCCTGTCCCCAGTTCAACCTGAGGATTTGTCTGCAGAAAATCCTTTGGCAAGGAGAGTACCAGTCTTTCATTTTATTGCAGCTCCTTGATTTATTTTGAAGCTGGCTCCTACTTGATTCCTTTCTTCTGTCCCCTACTTGTTATACAGGCAGATATTCTGCAAAATCAATTCCCTTTTCCATTCCCTGTGCCTATCACCATTCTCTAGACCTCTCATACTTCACGAGGTGATCACTTTCTGACACTGCATAGTCCTGGTGTACACTGCTGTTCCTCGTAGAGAAGATGTGCCATCCTTCTGATCCCCATTTTTTGCCCCCCTGAACCTTTCTCAGTTCTGGAAGATCTCTTTTGAGTTGTGCAAAAAATTCACAAAGTATTCACCACAAGGGGAAACCCTGGGGTTATACCCTGGCACAATGGTTTCTGCTTCGTTTTCTTTTCCATTCCTATACCACTTTCTAACCATTAAAAGGGAATGGAAGTCCATGCTTAGGCATCAGTTAAATCCCTATTTTACCATCCTCCTAAAACTGTCTAAAAGAAGAGAGTTTGGGGGCAAAATAGGGCTGAAAGAGTCATCAGCAAAGTGCTTTAGACTCACAGCATCCAGAGAGAATGCAACTGGTTGAGATCTAAGATACTCTTATATCCTCAGGTTCCAAACAACACAGAACTTCTGTAAGCTCCAGCACATGCTGGATCCACACAGGATTTTGAATTCTTGGGCAGTTATTTGTATAAAGTTAGTTATTCTGCAATGAAATTGCCACAAGGCTACATAATCCTTTGCTTTACCCTTGGGTTTGGTCTGCAGCACCAAAAAGCATAAAGATTTGTAGTCTGGAACAAACAACTAGACCAAGATTAGTTTTAAAATGAGGCAAGGGGCACTATTTTCACTGAAGATTTTCAAAATTCAAGTGCAGATATACCTTCTGAAAAATATATATATTTTAGCCCTATAACATGCACCAAGGAACTGGTGACCTACTCAGAAGTCTGTAGATGAATGCAAAAAGAAAGGATGCAGAAGATATCAGCCAGCAAGAAGAAATTTAGATTAAAAGCCTCCAGTTAGATGCAGTCTTCTTTATTTGAAGATCCACTACTAGAACAGTAAAAGCCAGGAGTATTCATGCATTCTCCACACATTCTAAATTCTCACACTAGAGTCAGCTCCAGTTGGCTGAAAACTGGCTGTACCACAGGTGGTTCAAGGCCTGGCTTCACTTCTTCATCCCACACTGCTCTTCCCTGTTTCCAGGACATGCCATGGCAGGAGATGTGGGAAAGCTAAGACAAGCTCTGAGATGGGAAACCTGGCCAAAAAACCTTGTTCTTCCATTCCAACATATTTCACCTGGGGCACTAAGGTATAATCTGTGTTGTGCCTATGTGTGCACACACATTTATCTCACCTGAGGGTTTTGTTTCAGATCAATGTCAGTCTAAGAGTGATGCTTCCATAGCAGAAGACCAAAGGTGGGGGCTGCAGGCACTGAGCCACATCGGGAGAGCCCAGTGGGTTTTTGGAAGACATGGCAGGAAAGTTTGGAAGGAGGGTTTGTATAGAGCAGAGGGAGCGAAATTTCCCTCTGCTTCACAGCATAAGTAGAAGGAGTGGTACCTAGGATGAAATATTCCCAGAGCCACATCCAGGTTCCAGCTCAAAGGGAGTCAATTGGTTCTCTCCAGAAGACAACCTGGGAACAAAGTAGTATGCAGATTGTATGGACAAAGAAAAGAAAAAGAGAAGAACCCAGGTGTGAATTTCTGTAGTAGACTAGGAATAAACACAGCAAACTAAAAATAACCACTACAACCAAGCAGCATGCTACATAATGAGGAGAGATCCTGTTAGCTACCAAAAGTCCAACATCTGAAAAAATATGCCCAGATCTTAGAATCACAGATTCATAGAATGGTTTGGGTTGGAAGGAACCTTAATGATCATCCAGTTCCAACCCCCTGTATGGTCAGGGACACCTCCCCCAGCCCAGGGTGCTCCAAGCCCCATCCAACCTGGGCTGAGACACTGCCAGGGATGGGGCAGCCACAGCTTCCTTGGGCAACCAGGGGCTCAGCACCCTCAAATTAAAAAAAATTCTTCCTAATGTCCAACCTAAATCCCCCCTCTTCAAGTCTGAAACCACTGTTTAAATCATCTTCAATGTGGCAGGACAGTAACATGATCTTGGCTTTAGTCTGCAGGAAGAAAAGCAATTGATACTCTCTTTATCTGCCACAGGGATAACACCATCATCTTTGATGAGTCAAACAGTTTGAATGCTGAAACCCCTATGTGTGGCCTCTACTGGCTTGTCAGGCCCATTCTACTGAGTAACACTGAGTTACTCTCACCCTGCTATGCAGCTGGACTGGATGTTATTGTCAAGGTGTGTTTGGAGCCTTGGTCCTATTGAGCTAGAAGGAACTGAGACAAAAGACAGTGCAAAAACACTGACATAAATATAGTGATATAGCTGACAAAAACATTCAGTGACATCAGACCTTCCATCCCAGAAGAGTGAGGCCCTAAAAGCTGGATGATCATTAGCCTGAGTCTGGAGCAAGGCTCCACGTTATAACTTTGGCTAGAAAGAAAGACATCTTGCCCTTTCTGCAAGTATGCATCCTTAGATAGTGTACCTAATTACAAATACATTTCAGCATTTCACTCAAGTTATATCCTTTTGACTGGAACGCGTGACTGCTGCTACATAATTCATAACATGATTCTCAATAATTTTCAGTCAAGGTTCAAGCAGAAATGTGTCACACTAGGATTATATTATTTATGAGCATAATGTTGGACTGAAGCCAAAGACACACCAATACATTTTATCTCAAAGCCTGACATATTGCATGCTGTTTTCCCTGGCTCACAAACAAATAACTACGGCTGTTTCAAAATTACTTACAGTTCAACTCCAACCAGATTTTTTGCTGTGATTATCTCTTATCTTACTTGAAAAACTGGTCATATTATTTATTTCTTGTAAATGCTGAAGGATTTGGTTTTTTCTTCATTTGCAAAGTGCCTCCTACACAGAGAGTAAAGCCAGGTGGTATTCCAGAAGAAAAATCCGGAACAAATTGCTGTCTGACCCTTTGAAAGGATGGAGGTTACACTTTACTCTAAAGGCAAAAGACTTCTGTGTGTCTCCCAGAATAGGCAGAGAACCTGCTACTCACTGGCAAAATTTGCCAGTGAAAGTAATCTTAATAATGGGAGTTTTACCCCAAACACAAGGGTAAATAATGCACCTGGAATACACTGGGATGTAAGGGATCCTGTGAGAAACACTCCAGAAGCACTTCCTGGCTACCACTGGGCACTTGAAATGCAGAGCTCCAGGGTCTGCTTCAGCCTGCAACCTTGAACTACATTTGGATTTCAAATTCAGATATACAAATAGGCATTCAGTGTGACAAAACGTGTCCAGGATCCCCTGGCAGTCAATGGGGACCCAGGGCTCAGTATCAATGCATAAATAAAGGCATCTGGTGTCATCTGAGATGCCTTATGCAGCCAGTCAGCACAGGACTGGCAAAAAAGGGGCACAAGTGACAAAAGACAAACCTGTGCCTTTGGAAGCTGGAGATCAAGGACAATTTCACATCCATGTTATGTTTACATTTAGATGTCTTTATACGTGCACAGAAAATCTCTCATACCACTTGGGATGTCCAAGAGAAACCGACCTGGCTTTCATCTCCTAGTTGAGAAGAGAAGAGATCTCCTGTGTCACCCCTGTCAGCCCCCTGCAGATGTCTCAAACGTCCTAGGACACCTCAGTTGGCATAAAACATTTGCAACATATTTATGCAAATGAAGAAATTCCCCCTGGTTTCAGCTCGTTGTTTAGATAGCATTTGACAGAACAAGGCACCTACAGAGGGTGATTTATTCCTTTCTGAGACAGCTGTTATGAACTGACCTCCAAATACGTTTTCTCTGACTGGGGAGAAATTCTTGAAGAACACTTTAGATGAGATGCCTGAAACCTGGTGACATTAAGTCCAGCCTGACGAGTTGAAAGTACCAATGAAAACCATATAAAGATTCCAGTTGACTCCCTCAAGCTTTGGGAGCAAGTATTTTAAAAGTAGCTGAAGATTTTTGTATCTTCCATTTTAAGCAAGATATCTAAGTGTGTATGTTTTGAGATCACATGTAACATCAGCAGGTGAGAAAAACAAGAAAACCACTCTAAATTACCCCAAACTGAATAAGCCAATAATAAGCAATCCATATTTTTTAAATACAGGATCCTATTTGCTTGGCCTCACATCCTTAGTTCTAATATTTCCAGCCTGTGACAGCAGTCTTGTAAAGATAAATCCATTAGGATCTGTAAGATACGCTGACAATACTTACTGAACATCACAGTATGTCTAAAACTATCAAAACAACACAATTTTACCCCTCAAAAAAAAAAAAAACCTGCTTATATATTTTTGCTCTGCTGCTGCAACCGCTGCCAATTAGCATCACATTTTTCATGGCTAAATGGAATAAATCATCACCATTCCTTATGGCTTTATGCTATGTCACCCTGCTCTGTGCTTTATTAGCAGGAATAAAAGGATAAATGCTGCTGGAAAATGTGTACGTGTGTCTAGTGTACACCCCAGCACATCAACACAGAGAGAGGCAGGCACATACATCTCCCAGAAAGCAGCATAAATCTGATGAGGGCAGCCTCTAGTCATTAACAGGGTAATTTACTTCTGTTTCAAACTTAAACCAACTCAGAATGATGCCAAGCATATGTTCATCCTACTCACTGATATATCCCTATTTATCATGGGCAAAAATTACTTCTCTGTGAGGCTTTTGCATTGCTAAAGTAATCTAGGTGCTCCCGCTGGCTTTTTGCATAGAAAATAAAATGTGTGGTAGAGACAATCCCTGCCATTGGAGATCACTGAGCCTTATCCCAAAAGCCTTAAAAATTACCTATGTCTCTTCTATGCATTTCAGCGGGGAAGTCCTCAAAACATGATTGAATGGTTGTTTTAAGGTGAAGGATGGTGACTGAAAAGCTGCCAACTGCTTTACTTTAAAGAAATCCCTGGATCTTTGCTAATGTGCAACTCCAAGTGGAAATCCACACAAAGATAAATTCTTCACCTCAAGAAAGTTAAATGAACGTAAACAAGTCCCTCGTGGAGAAGGACAGATATTGTGTTTGAAGGCCACATGACTTTTGTTTTCAGGAAAAAAAAAAAAAAAGAAAAAGAAAAAGAGATGTGGATTCTTTGAAATGGAAGAATGTTACGAAGGGTTGTGCTGATCAAGGACAGCTTTCACTTTGCATTAGGGATAGTTTATTGTCCCTTATTAGTGTTTATAAATGTCAGGAAATGTCCTTGGCAAAGACCAAGCAGACTGTAGCATTTTGCATTTATCTGGCTCTGTCTTGCCTGGTGCTCTGCACTGCTGCAAAGCTGATGCACGATGCCATCAAATCAGCATCTAATGCAAAATGTCTACCATAAGCTCTAGGACAACAGAAATGGAATATTTAGATTAAAAAAAAAAAAAAAATCCCAGAATTATGTTTATTCCTGTCTTTATCACCTTATTTTGCCACAGGCTGAGGGGGGAAATTTTCAGCTCAGGGTTTCTCTGGTTAAGACTCGTGATTTGTGAAGAGGGAATGGTCCTTGGCAACTGCTTAGAGTTGACACAAGCCCTGAAGTTTTAACCAGCAAACCAAAGCACTGGACTTCAGGCAAGAAAATAAGGAAGAGGATGTTTAGGCACTGGTGGCAATAAGGAAGCAGGAGCAGAGAGCAGAGGCAGGGAACTGGGATGTGCTTCAGTTCTCTAAAAGAGGAAACAAAAGGATCCTGGCCACAAGTCAGTATCTGGAGGAGAAGGAATTTTTACAAGGGCATGGAGTGATAGGACAAGGGGGGGATGGTTTCAAACTTGAAGAGGGGAGATTTAGACGAGATATGAGGATAAAATTTGCACAATGAGGGTGGTGAGACCCTGGAACAGGTTGCCCAAGGAAGCTGTGGCTGCCCCATCCCTGGCAGTGTCTCAGCCCAGGTTGGATGGGGCTTGGAGCACCCTGGGCTGGGGGAGGTGTCCCTGACCATGCAGGGGGTTGGGACTGGATGAGCTTTAAGGTCCCTTCCAACCCAACCCATTCTGGGATGCTATGGTTTCATGATTCTATAAATTTATTACTTTATAAATCTGTGACTCTCAAATAAGGACATATTTCTTTAATACACATAATGCAAAGGTAAGAATGGGAACGTGATTTGGTTTAGGGACAGAGCAGCTTCCCTTTAGGCAATCTCTTTGTGCCATGCAATGCCTCCCCTGGTTTATTTTCTCATAGCAGAACTGCAGGAAGTTCAGTGTCCAGCTTTATACCACCTTGTGCATTAACACTTCAGTGCTTTACCAGCCAATTAGTACCCTTCCTTCACTTTCCCAAGATGCTGAAAAAGAATTAGCATGAGAAACATGAATCCCTTCTGGAAGATGTTCCCTCTGGCTCTCAACTCTTCCACAATGTGATCTTTGTAACATCTGGCAATATTGCTGTAGATGTTTCTCCTACAATTTGGGTCACAGCACACACACCTGTTTCAACATCATGAAGTCTTAAATTCTCTTCAGAGAGAGAGATAATATCTTCTGACATGTGCTGTGGTTTCAAGTTTTCTTCCTTTTTCTTTAGCAACTTAGAAAAAGTGTTTGCTCTTTTTTTACTATTATTAAAAAAAAAAAAAAAATTCTCTTGGGTCCAAATTTTCCTGTGATTTCCCTCTCTTGGTGGAAAGAACAGAGATCATCACAAAAGCCTCACTGAACTGGACCAGGAGGCTCCCTAACACATTTTCTTATCTGATGTGACCATCCAGAAAATCAGGAATAAGCAAGAGTGAGCCATTCTTCAACACATCATCCCATGTTCAAGTGAAATTATTTTCCTGTAGCTGAAAAATTGCCCTGATCTATCTTTTATTAGGAAAGGTTGAAGGTCATGTTTGAGAAGCTCTCCAACTGCCTAAGAGACAATCAGAGGTACCATGGGATACTGACTCAGTGATCTTGAAGGTCCTGTTCAACCATGATGAAAGAATAAGACAATAAAAAAACAATGAACAATGCAGAGGGAGCTGGACAGGCCACATCCAAAGGCTGAGAACCCCCTGGACAATCTGGTGTAATCCTCTTGTAGTTTTTAAAGAGGCTTTGGAAGGAAGGGGAATTGGGGGAATGCAGAGGGTGCATCTGAACTCCCAAACTCTGTAATTAAATCTTAGCAGTTACTTAACATCCTATTTCTTTCTATATATTGTTTATCTCAAGAAACCAATTATCCCACTACCAGACAGTGTATGTCAAGGAAATAAAAGACAATTTAGCCACGTATTTAAAGTGTTATAATTACAAACCTGAACTATTGCCAGATTGAAGTAAAGGTAAGATAGGAGCCTTCTACAAATGCACCATACACACAGTGTCTGAAATAACATAGAAGGTAGCATATAAACCAGCATGAATACATAGGTGATCTGGGATAAACTGGGGTCTTTTAAGTACATATTATTCAGAAATGCTGACCAGAAATATTTCTGAGCATGATACAGCAGTGCATTTCAATGTTTTTAAAACAGGGAAAGGATTACAAGGGTACTGATGGAAGTCCTAATTTACTGAAATTTGCAAACATTCTGCAGCTTTGAATTATTTCTTCTTGTTTTTCACACCTCTGTCCAAAAGTTGATTTTAAACCTTAAATTCCAAGCTCTTAACAAATGTTCAGGTTTTCACTTTTGGTTGAGTTCTTGGTCACAATCAGTCTCTATGTTGCCAAATACTTCTACCTGAAAATATCTCTGGCCATAAAAACTACAAGAAAAATTTCCAGACAGGCACTTATGGAATGAATCCAAAACATAACCCCAAGCTAGCTACTGGAAAGAAAATTAAACCTATCCCATCCCAAAACAGCACCCCATCCATAACACAAACACATAACATCTAGAGTTTCATCTCTTTAAGTCCCTGAACTTTGAATTCATCCCCTCTCTACTTCAAGGCACACAATAATTTTTGATACAGAATTCTACAGTCTTCCCAGGGAACCTCCTCTGCTCTTAGTGCTTCATTATTAGCTGGAAAATGGATTAGGAGGTCACTGGATGGTTAGCATTAAATATTTCCATTAGAGAGTCACCCTCACCCTTGAAATCCACCTTTTCTACCATTGTAGAAACAAGGACACATTTCTTTCTTCTCATGAACAGTAATAGGGGTATCTCAGGCAGCTGAATGATGCTAAAGAGACAACTGGAGAATCTCAAGATCATTTAATTAGCCTTTTGAAAGCTCTGAGGCTCTGTTATAAATGGGAAAACTGCAGGAACCATGACCTGAGTAGATCCACCCTGTGCCTTGACCAAAAGAAGAAGTTGGATCATACAGTAAATAATGGAGCCTGAGGAAGAGCATCCTGCAGGGGGGTTTGCAGAAGATGGAACAGAATCCAACTGCATCTTGCCAGCAGTGTTTACCACCCAGCATTGCATTTTATTCTATTCTTTTGTTTGGGGTGGTTGGTTTTTTAAGAGCTGAAACTAGAACTCCCCAAGCAGTAGCCAAATTCACTGCAAGGAGGCTGTATCTCTAAAATCATGTGGTTATTGACCATCTTTTAGTTTTGGAGAACTTTTAAAGAAAGAGCTATTACTTTTTAGTAACTACTGCTCTTTGAGACTTGCCCTTGTGCAATCCAAATTAAAAAATTAAAATATGTTTCTGGAGGTGTGAGAAGCCTTGTCTGGGGTGGAATCAGAACATCTGCCAGCTCAGAGTAGCTCAAGTTCTTCCCTCTAGCCTAAAGAGTCCTAAATGGCAAAAAAATTGCTGATAAAAAAGAGTATGCCTGGATAGGGTGGGTAATAATCTGAGGAAAAGAATTGCTAGCAGATAATCATTTTTTTCTTTGAATGCTTCCTTTCATTCCCATTCATGTGGGGCCAACAAACACCCCCCGTGGAGGGAGTGAAAGTGAACTATAGCTCCATTTTTCTATACCACATATCAGAATGGGATACCAATGCCAACAAATGCCAACAATTATCATCAGAGTCATGTTTGTATACTATTATATTTCAGGTCTAATAGTAAACCCAAGAACATGTAGGTTTTCCATTTATTCACAGCACAGATGGCAGCAGCAGGAGTTTTCACCACCTAGCCCAACATTTGCAATCACAATCTTGTGGAAGAAATCTAGGGCAAATTAAAAATGATGAAAGTTACCAGGCTTGGTAAAAAAAAAAAAAACAACAGAGTTCCTCATTAATCATTCAAAGTAGACTATTTAATAAGATTTTGCAGTCTGCCAATGAAATTCTATAGGTGGCATATCAGATATCAGAGGAACTCTTTGACCTTGCCTGCTGTAAGAAATTCAAACCATCTCTGCATCCATCTTCACCTGAAAACTCAAAAGGTAAAATAGAATCCTTTTTTTCCATTAGCTCCTCCAGAACTACCACACAATCTCTCGTTCCACCACTCCAAGAATTTATGTTCCCATAATCTCCTGACAAGGGGATAATGGCAGAAAGACAATCCTGGATTAAAGGATCTCTAAAGAGAACTTTAGAGATAGATGAAGGGTGACACCCATAAACCATTTCTCCTCTTCAGCCCTGGTAACTACAGGAACATCAGCTCCTCAGAAAAGCAGACGTTCACCTTTTTTTATTTTTTGCAGTTGAAAAGATAATTTTTGGAGTAATAAATTAGTGCCCATGGATAATTTAGCCCTTAGCACTCCACACAGGATTGCAAAGTATTTCAGATGTGAATACAGCTCTGTTTGAAAACATGTTCAGATCAGCTGTTAATTCCAGACAGATACGCAAACTGCAACTAGGTGAGAACTTTCAGGTACTGCTCAGGTTTTTGAAATATCTCTGCCATGTCTTTTCTTTTTCTAAATCAGGCCAGATCACCATCACGAAGCTCAATAGAAAACACATTGACTTAAGCTACTTCCTCCTGTAAAAATACACCAGTGAGGACCAGTAGATTATCTAATGTGATCCACTGTGTCCCACTGCTTCAGCCTTCATGAAGATCAATAAAATGTGTCATCTGTTGCTGCACCACCTCAGGGAACTCAAGAGTCTGGTTCATTCCAGGTGTCCAAGGGCTCCTGAGATATCCACATCACAGGATTATAGGGAAACCTCAATCCCTAGGTTCTGGCAGCTTGGTGAGCCTAAAGCATCTGAAACCTCTGGTTAGGGGTCCCACCACTTAGTTCAATAGCATCACCTGACCATACGCAGCTTTTCTTGGTTCCTTTCATAGTGGGTTTCAGTTCTTCACCTTTTTATTGCTGCTGTTAATAAATTTTATTCACTTGTTAAAAAGAATGTGAAATATATTTTATATTTTTAATATATTTAGCCTGAGAAACACTGCACGAAGGTGTAAAACTGCCTGCTAATGCCTCCTCACCATACCCTTCATCTCATATCTGAAGGCTGCATTTTTTCTTACATCACAGTGGGCATTTATAGAACATCCCTTCCCCAGAATCACTGCTTTTCAGGGTACATCCTCCATTTTTACATATTTCTTGTTGCCTTTCAACTGCCAAAATTTATCTATACATTACTAGAATGGGCTTGGGTCAAAAATAGTGATGACTGCTTTATATACTTGACCTGCACTTATTATGATTTAGAACTCCATCAGGCTAGATGATATAGCAGGTGTATCAAGTTGTAATTTAATATTAACTTCAACATCCCTGATTGATAAACCTTTAAAGGATATAATACAATTCCTGTGGCACTTTTGTACCATCCTGTAGAAGTTAATAGAGAATTATATCCTTTCTAAACACTCCGATCTTGCGGTTCAAAACAAGGTTAGGAAATCTTTTGTTCTCTGTAACAATGGGGTTTTAAAAATAATTGTCATACAAATGCACTTAAAAAAAAAAAAAAAAAAAAAAAAAAAGATTCTGATCAGATGTTTCTTTCTACCAGAAGTGATTAATTTACCCAGAGAAAAACAAGATCTACAAAGGGTTCAACAAATGACATTTTCATAGAAAATAGCATATACACAATGAAATTAAATATCTTCTTTTCTACAACCAGCTACCTTCCAGCTTTGCTGGCACCCAACAGGAAATCTATGGGAACATTCATTCACAAAGTAAAAACCAGCAGGTTTGGTTTGGGGCATGTAAATGATAAAAATCTGCAAACAAATCTGCAAGTGCAGTAGATCCTAATGGTCTGAGTTCCTTGAATCTCTTATGGTACAAAGAATCAGGTACCATCTTCAGAATTTTGTTTAAACTAAGGAACAATCTTACAGGAATTATCATACATAATTAGCTGCTGGTTTGGAATTTTTATGAAACAAGGGTTTAAATTTTCTGTTTGTATAAGTCAGAAAAATAATTTCAATATACTAGTTTTGGGGCCTGGACATCTCCCTAAGTGATCAGTGGTGTTAGCTGTTTGTAGTGATTAGAAAATGGCAATAGTAGCCCAGATTCTAAAACTCTAAGGACTCGGGCTGAAATTAAGAAATTTGTTATGCAGTAACATGGTAGAGCTCAGAGCTTTTATTTTAAAACTGATGTCTTACCAAATAAAGCCATCTGTGTTCCCTCTGGGAAAGGTTCTACCATTCTGTTTCCATTGACATGATGTTTATCTAGAAGGAAGAAGAAAAAAAAAACAGTTAAAATGTAATAAAATATATACTTTGCATAAAACCAACTGGTTTGTTGGCTTTTTTCTTGCAGTTCTATTGAAACCTTAAGTTTGCTTTATGAAACCCGTGCAGTTCACTAAAAACTGGAAGTTCACACTCTCTGAGACTGTTTGTCAAAAATTCCCCCTGCAAGTCCCAGGATATAAACTAGAGATGTAGTTTAGTTAAAGATAAATCAGCCAATACTAGCAGGAAACACACATATAGAGCAAGATGGAGTAATGATCTCTGTCAAAGGTAGAGCACTCTTGAATGCAATCTCCTCATGCAAGCAGCAAAACCAAGGAAATCATAATTCTATATCATTTCTAGGATATGTTGGTGCTCAAGCACACAGGTTTCATGTGATCAAGCACGAACTATGTATATAATAAATGTACATATGAGCTTCTGGTGGAGCAGAAGCTCAACATGAGCCCTCAGTGTGTGCTTNCAGTGCCTGGAAAGGGTTGTCAGGGCCTGGAGTCCCCATCATTCCTGGAGGGGTCTCAAACCCATGGAAATGTGCTGAGGGTCATGGGGCAGTGGTGGCCTTGGCAGTGCTGGGTTCAGGGTTGGATCTGATCATCTTCAAGGACAGGTGGCATCTCCTAACCCTACACTGACCCTTTAGGGAGGTTTAGATTGGAGCTGGGGAACAATTCCTCAGTGCCTGGAAAGGGTTGTCAGGGCCTGGAGTCCCCATCATTCCTGGAGGGATTTCAAATCCCTGGAGATGTGGTGCTGAGGGCCCTGGGGCAGTGGTGGGTTAAGGGTTGGATGTGATGACTTTCAAAGCCTTTTCCAACCAAAAAATGAAATCTTTAAATGGGCCAAACCCTGCTGATGCTGGGTTTGAGTTCCCACCCTGGTTTAGTTGGTGATCTTGGAGATGTTAAGGATTCCTGATGCTATGAAAGAGCCTCAGCACCTCCACATTTGAGGCCCATGAGCACCACCTTCCCCAGCAAGCCTGGGGGGTTGGATTACAACAAGGCTTCCGAGCTGGCGTGGCCTCCCTCCCCTTGTGCAACAATCCCTGGTGGAAAAATGACAACAAGCCCAGCCTGGAAGCCAGGATTGTTGTTACCTGCAACCAGTCCAGCAGCCTGGCAATGCTTTTTCCAACCACCCGGGTGTTGTTGACGGCGTCGGTGTAGAGCTGGTGGGCAAGAGGCAGCCAATCCACCACCACCACGTTGGCATCTTTCTCCCTCTCCTGAAGAGCAGCCACCAAGCTGCCCAGCCAGGTTTCAAACATGCCACTCATCTAAAAGGAGGGTCAGGTGGTGAGTTCCCAAATCACACATTTCTCCTCCCATCCCCACCCCCCCACACACACCCTGGTTCAAGCTCTTTGCATCTCATTTACATATTCTGCCCCAGCTGGATGCTGCTCCTCTGAGAACCCCACTTAATTCTCAGCCCTGCTCTGCTGGAGTAAGAAAAACAGGTTTTGGGGAGCTCTGGGTGTCATTAACTGCTTCACCTTCCAAGGCAGGAGGGAGAGGCACATTCATCCCCGGCCACCTTATCCCTCTCCTTTCTCCAGGGGTTCAGAAATTCTGCTGGATTGCAGATTCCCTGGAGCCTGGCACTGCCATTTGCATTAGCCCTGGGAGGGCTGATAAATCCCCTCCTGTGCCACTCATCACATGCAGAAGAAGAAAGTTTGATAAAAAGTCTCTCTCTCTGCCCTCAGTTTCTTTATCAAGGAGACCAAGCAGCAGGAAAAAAAAGCTGTGGGCACCCACCTAGAGTGACAAAGTCTGCATGGGTGTCTCAGACCAAGTGTGGGTCAGTTAGAGGATCATGGAATGGGTTGGAAGACACCTTCATCATCCATTCCCAACCCTTTTCCATGGGCAGGGACATCTCCCACCAGCCCAGGTTGCTCCAAGCTCACACCTCAAGTGCCTTTCACCAGGGTCCTGTTAAACAGCTCTGAAGTGACCTTGAGCAGTTGGGAATGAGCTGGGGGATGTCACAAAGTCCTTAAGTATGACCCTCTTTGTCCCTGGGACACCAGGAAACCCCCTTAAGAAGCCACAGTGCTCCAAACATGACAAGTTGTCCTTATTCCCAAATATTCCATATGGGATGCTGGGAGGGCTGGAGCAGCTCTGGAGCCAGGCTGAGAGAGTTGGGGTTGTTCAGCCTGGAGAAGAGAAGGCTGCAGGGAGACCTTAGAGCACCTTCCAGTGCCTGAAGGGGCTCCAGGAAAGCTGGGGAGGGACTGGGGACAAGGGATGGAGGGATGGGATGAGGGGGAATGGCTTGAAACTTAAAGAGGGGAGATTTAGGTGAGATTTAGGAGGAAATTCTTTGGTGTGAGGCTCAAAAGGATTCACAAATCCACCTTTACCCAAGGGTTCAAATCAAGCTGATATTCCAGCCTGGAGAAGAGGAGGCTCCCAGGTGACCTTAGAGCAACTTCCCAGTCCCTGAAGGGGCTACAGGAAAGCTGGGGGAGGGCTTTGGACATGGGAGGGTAGGGAGAGGACAAGGGAAATGGGTTAACACTTGAAGAGGGGAGATTGAGGTCAGATATTAGAAAGAAATTCTTTAATTTGAGGCTGGTGAGACACTGGAACAGGTTTCCCAAGGAAGCTGTGGCTGCCCCATCCCTGGCAGTGTCTCACCACCCTGGTTGGATGGGGCTTGGAGCACCCTGGGCTGGGGGAGGTGTCCCTGACCATGCAAGAGGTTGGAACTGGATGAGCTTTAAGGTCCTTTCCCACCAAACCATTCCATAATTCCGTATCTTCTGCACCACTGGGATGGGCTGAGCTGGGTTGGTACCAGGTGCCCACCCCACTGTTCCCTCACCCCCCAGCAGTGACAGGAGAGGGGGAGGGAATGAGGTGGAGAAAATTCATGGGTTGAGCAAAATACAGGGAGATCACTTACTGATTCCTATCACGAGCAGACCAGACTTGAGTTGGGAAAAAATAATTTAACTTATTGCCAATTAAAATGGGCTTGGACAGTGGGAAACAAAGACAAATAAAAAGAACACTTCCCTCCCACCTTCCCTTTCCCCCAGCTCAGCATCACTCCATCCCTGACTCTCACCATGGGGCTGTTCCTCAGGCTTTTTTCCTCACTGCCACTCCTGGTTTTGCCCACCCTTTACACATATTTTTGCCAGAGGCAGCCCCAGTGCTGCTGATGGCCTCACCCCCAGCAAGGGGCAGCCCCATCCTCCCCTCCCAGAGGCTGCTCTGCAACCCACCCGCTACCAAACCCTGAAGATTTGTACCCAACCAACCATGTCTGCTAAAATGAACCACAGAATTTATCACAGAATCATAGAATGGTTTGGGTGGGAAGGGACCTTAAAGCTCATCCAGTCCCAACCCCCTGCATGGGCAGGGACACCTCCCCCAGNTCCCCTCTTCAAGTCTGTATAAGAGACAGGTTTAAATCATCTTAAATGTGGCAGGACAGTAACATGATCTTGGCTTTAGTCTGCAGGAAGAAAAGCAATTGACACTCTCTTTATCTGCCACAGGGATAACACCATCATCTTTGATGAGTCAAACAGTTTGAATGCTGAAACCCCTATGTGTGGCCTCCCCTGGCTTGTCAGGCCCATTCTACTGAGTAACACTGAGTTACTCTCACCCTGCTGTGCAGCTGGACTGGATGTTATTGTCAAGGTGTGTTTGGAGCCTTGGTCCTATTGAGCTAGCAGGAATTGAGACAAAAGACAATGCAAAAACACTGACATAAATATAGTGATATAGCTGACAAAAACATTCAGTGACATCAGACCTTCCATCCCAGAAGAGTGAGGCCCTAAAAGCTGGATGATCGTTAGCCTGAGTCTGGAGCAAGGCTCCACGTTATAACTTTGGATAGAAAGAAAGGCATCATCTCAAATGAAAGGATTTCTTCCTCATGTCCAACCTAAATCTCCCCTCTTCCAGTTTAAAGCCATTACCCATTGTGCTATCACTTTACACCCTTAAAATGGCCCTCCCCAGCTTTCCTGCAGCCCCTTTAGGCACTGGAAGGAGCTCCAAGGTCTTCCCAAAGCCTTCTCCAGGCTGAACAACCCCAACTCCCTCAACTTGCCTTCATAGGAAAGCTGCTTCTGCCCTTGGATCATTCTCACAGCCCTGTACACGTCTCAGATGCCATGAAGCATCTCAAATTGTACCAGGTGCTAATTTGGGCCCCCCTGCCATGGTTCTCCAAGCACCATCCAACTTGGCCTTGAACACCTCCAGGGATGGAGCAGCCACAGCATCTCTGGGCAACTTGGGACAGGGGTTCACCACCCTCACCCTGAAGAGATTCAGACCAGTATTTCGTCTAAATCTCCCCTCTATCAGCTTGAAACCATTCCCCCTCATCCCATCATTCTATGTCCTTGGATAAAGTCCATCCCCATCTTTCCTTCAGGTACTGGAAGGTGCTCTGAGGTCTCCCCAGAGCCTTCTCTTCTCCAGGCCAAGCAAACCCAGATGTCTCATCCCAGCTTCACAGCAGAGCTGCTCCAAACCTCTGATTATCTTTGTGGCTTCCTCTGGACTCACTCCAAGAGTTCCATGTCCTTTATAGGTTGGGACATAGAACTCTTGGAGTGAGTCCAGAGGAAGCCACAAAGATAATCAGAGGTTTGGAGCAGCTCTGCTGTGAAGCTGGGATGAGACATCTGGGTTTGCTTGGCCTGGAGAAGAGAAGGCTCTGGGGAGACCTCAGAGCACCTTCCAGTACCTGAAGGAAAGATGGGGATGGACTTTATCCAAGGACATAGAATGATGGGATGAGGGGGAATGGTTTCAAGCTGATAGAGGGGAGATTTAGACGAAATACTGGTCTGAATCTCTTCAGGGTGAGGGTGGTGAACCCCTGTCCCAAGTTGCCCAGAGATGCTGTGGCTGCTCCATCCCTGGAGGTGTTCAAGGCCAAGTTGGATGGTGCTTGGAGAACCATGGCAGGGGGGCCCAAATTAGCACCTGGTACAATTTGAGATGCTTCATGGCATCTGAGACGTGTACAGGGCTGTGAGAATGATCCAAGGGCAGAAGCAGCTTTCCTATGAAGGCAAGTTGAGGGAGTTGGGGTTGTTCAGCCTGGAGAAGGCTTTGGGAAGACCTTGGAGCTCCTTCCAGTGCCTAAAGGGGCTGCAGGAAAGCTGGGGAGGGCCATTTTAAGGGTGTAAAGTGATAGCACAATGGGTAATGGCTTTAAACTGGAAGAGGGGAGATTTAGGTTGGACATGAGGAAGAAATCCTTTCATTTGAGATGATGCCTTTCTTTCTATCCAAAGTTATAACGTGGAGCCTTGCTCCAGACTCAGGCTAACGATCATCCAGCTTTTAGGGCCTCACTCTTCTGGGATGGAAGGTCTGATGTCACTGAATGTTTTTGTCAGCTATATCACTATATTTATGTCAGTGTTTTTGCATTGTCTTTTGTCTCAATTCCTGCTAGCTCAATAGGACCAAGGCTCCAAACACACCTTGACAATAACATCCAGTCCAGCTGCACAGCAGGGTGAGAGTAACTCAGTGTTACTCAGTAGAATGGGCCTGACAAGCCAGTAGAGGCCACACATAGGGGTTTCAGCATTCAAACTGTTTGACTCATCAAAGATGATGGTGTTATCCCTGTGGCAGATAAAGAGAGTGTCAATTGCTTTTCTTCCTGCAGACTAAAGCCAAGATCATGTTACTGTCCTGCCACATTGAAGATGATTTAAACAGTGGTTTCAGACTTGAAGAGGGGAGATTGAGGTTGGACAGGAGGAAGAAATTCTTTAATTCGAGGGTGGTGAGACACTAGAGCAGGTTGCCCAAGGAAGCTGTGGCTGCCCCATCCCTGGCAGTGTCTCAGCCCAGGTTGGATGGGGCTTGGAGCACCCTGGGCTGAGACACTGCCAGGGATGGGGCAGCCACAGCTTCTCTGGGCAACCTGTTCTAGTGTCTCACCACCCTCGAATTAAAGAATTTCTTCCTCCTGTCCAACCTCAATCTCCCCTCTTCAAGTGTTAACCCATTTCCCTTGTCCTCTACAGAAGTCATACCCTGGAGTGCTTTGACACTATTAAGTTACTGCCACCATTGGAAATCACTGTAACAGATCAAATGTAATTGTTCTTCCATTACCCTACACTTAATCAAGGAGAGAGGGACACCAAATGCAACCCCAAATGCATCAATACACAGAAATCCACGACAGAATATTCCCAACCCTTTTGTCAGGGTTTAACACTGGCCCAGCAATTAAACCCAATAACAGATTTTTCTATTAATCCCCCTCTCCTCCCTGATAAGGAAAGGAGAGAGAATAAGGGAAAGAGACTTATGGGTTGGAAACTAAACTACACAACTTTAATGAAACAGTAATGATAAATAGGAAAAATTCATAAATATATACAAATATACAGGAAAAGATTGATCCCACGTTCCTCTCCCCTTTCCCCCAATAACTCTCACATCACCACTGAGGCTGCAGGGCAGCCCTGGGAAAGTCCAGGCTGGACTCCTGGGGTCAGGAGCAGTTGGGAGCTGGAGGCAGGAACACACAGATTCAGGCTGGCATGGATCAGGAGCACAGGCAGAGGAATGGATGGAATCTTCCCAGGATGCCGAAGCACACAGGGAACCAGTGAAGGAAGGGCAGAAAGAGCAGGAAGGGGCAGGAAGAAGTCTGACCCTCGTGATCCCTCAAATTTATACTGAGTATGAGGTGTATGGGATGGAATACTCTGTTTCGTCAGTTCTGGCATCTATCTTGTCTCAGGCCTCCCCAGAGGAGGGGTTCAGGTGGGACCTCTTTGCTCCTTCTGCAGGGTAAAATGTTGCTCAGAGCTGAGCAGTGTCCTTGGCTCTGCACACCAGTCTCTGGCAGTAACTATAAACATCCAGTGGGATCAGTCCCAGAAGCAGACACTGACTGAGAAACTTGCTGTTAATTTCAGCAAGTGCAGCTACTTACAAGAAACTTAGCTGAAAGCAAATGTACAGACCAGAAAATCACCTTTATCCTGGCCCAAACCAGGACACCTTTTCCCTGGCATCATTCACTGACATTCACAGTCATTTCTTCATCTCCCTAGACTGTTTATCAACAATGGTGGATAGAAATAAAACCACCTGAGCCCAAAAAAACAGGTTTCTGTTTAAAAATTACTTCCCAGGGAAGAAGTCAAGAGATTTCCTTAGTAAGTGCATTATTTGACTTCCAGTAAAAGAAAGTGGTGAGGAATAAAACAAGTGAAATTAAGAACATGGGATTGCCTTGTGAATTCCCTTCAAGCAGTGGTTTTCATTAGCACAGCACAGTGCTAATCCCAGCTGGCATCAAACATTTATCAACAGTCAATGAAAGGGAAAATCAGGGCTACCTGCAATTGGGGCAAGAGGTGCCATGAAGTAGATTGTTTGCACTTAGTAAGATGGAATTGTCTTGGACAACAGATGGGTTTTAGGAAGGAAATTGTTGGGAGGTTCCAGAGTGGAAGTAATCTGACCAACACTGTAGAAGGTTTTAACCTTGTGAGCTACAGCTTGTATAACCAACATGATCTACAGCCACCTGAGATGAGCAAACAGTCAGAAAAAGTATGAAACATCAAGCAAGAGCAAATCAACTAACCCTGCCCTAGTCCTGGGAGCTGTCTTAGTTTAAGACTGAATGACACCTATGATGTATGAAGTAGTTATCATTTCAAATAGCAAGGCTTTCAATGTATTAAAATGAAACTTGTAGAGGTGAGATGGGTTTGAATGGAAGTAATATTTTCAGAGTTCTCAAGTTGTCTTCCAATGCCTTCATACTTTTGTCTCAAAGATCTTACCACATGCCATAATTCAGAGTTTTGTCATTTGAATTTTGTTTCACAATTTTTCCAGCATTCCCTGCCCCCTGCCTGGATGCACTAAGTATTTTTTAATAAGTCGTAAAAAACAAAAAAAATGTGCACAGACTTTGGCAAAACATACATTCAGCCTTAGGTAGAGAGCAACAACATACATATAAAGAACCTCTCAACAAGTACAGTATCTAAAGAACATTGCAGATTGAGACTTTTTCACAGAATTATTGGGGCTGGAAAAGACCTCTGAGATCATCAAGTCCAGCCTGTGACCCAACAGCACCACATCAGCCAGACCATGGCACTGAGTGCCACATCAGCCTTTCCTTCAACACCTCCAGGGATGGGGACTCCACCACTTCCCTGGGGCAGCTTCAGGCCATGCCCTCTCCTCCTGTCACTTGGTGCCTGGAAGAAGAGTCTTCTCCTTAGAAGAATTTCCCCCTGGTCCCTTCACAGCCTCCTTGCTCTCCTCTGGACCTGTTCCAGCACCTCAATCTCCTTCCTGACCTGAGGGGCCCAGAACTGGACACAGGACTCAAGCTGTGGCCTCACCAGGGCTGAGTACAAAGGGAGAATTCCACCCCTGGTCCTGTTGGCCAAACTATTCCTGATACAAGCCAGGATGCCATTGGCCTTCTGGGCCATCTGAGCCTTACTGTACAGTTTGACTTGCGAAATCATAACCTTTAATCCTCATTTACAAATAACATGGCGCAGGCCCAGAAAACCGCAAATATTTTGGCCCCATGGAATTAGAAAAATATTACAAGGACTTTCTCTGTAACTTGCCAAAAGAAAGAATAAATTGTTTTTCCGAGCTCATCATCATTCCAGAGCCAAAGACTTACACTGGGTAAGACAAAACCTGTTGTTACAGAGACATGGAAAGGTTATCAGTGAAAAGAGAACTGACTGTGAGAAGTTCCCTGCAGTTTTCTAGTGGTGAAAAGAACACGTTTCACCCTCTCAGTATCTGGGTGGTTAATCCTTCAGTCTACAACAGCACTCAGGCCCTGGAAAAAGCAGAATAAGAGGACACGATGTCTTCAAGTCATCTCCTTGATCCTTGGGGTTTCAACAGAAGGCCAACTGGTAAGGAATACATTTTTATTTCTCTTTTATTGGTATGTAAGCTGTCAGCATTTTCAGGAACGTAACATCCCAACCAACCAGCGGGGGAATTCCTCTTGAAACTGCCAAGTGCTGCTCCATCCTTAACTGCAAAAACTCTCTACTCTTTTTCAAATTAAGCCTGAGAGTTATCTGCAACAGACTTTCCTCCCTGCTGACCAGAACTAGGATGCACTGAAAGCACCACGGATCCTGGTGGTCTTGACATTTAACTTTACCTCCAGGCAAGGTCTGCTTTTAATAGCTGCAGTGCCTGGCTTGCTCTCCTTAGATTCTCTGGAATTTTATAGAAATAATCCCCTGTATCTGCAAAACTTTATAAGATATGGAAAGATAATCAAAAGCTGCTAACCAGATCCTCATTATTCCTTTGGCATTATTCAGTCTTTGCAGCCTATCACTCAATAGTTTCTAACACAATCCCACAATTGTTCTTTGCTAAAGATTCATTAACTTCAAGCAAAGTTCTGTCCACACATGGATTAGGCTCTAGGATTGCAAACTATTCAAATAAACAAGTCATATCTAGAAACTATTTGAGAGAGTGTTAATTAGCCTGGCTGAAATCATGTTAGATCCTATCCTAGCAATTCACCAGTGTGGACAATCAAATTCCAATGTCTGGACCTGTTCTCCAGCACATTTTAATTTACTAATATACACTTCATTTATCTTCACATACCATGCGTGTTGATGGTATCACACCAGCAGCAGAAAAAATTAACAACAAAAGATGCTCAAATGAGAAAGTTTTTTAAGGAATATTTTATTTCAAACCAGCCTGATTTGGGTTCTAAACATTTATTCATCTGCTGTAAGCCCAGAGGAAATTTAAAGCTCAGTTAAATGAAAACTCACTGCCATTAAGACAGATTGCTAATAAAGTCATTTCTACAAAATGCATTGCACTTATCAGACTTTTAACAGAATCAAACTTGCAATTATTAGAGCCTGAAGTCTGTGCTTTGTTATTAAATATGCAAAATTAAAGCGATGGCCTAATACAGAGCAGCCAATCACTCATCAGCAAAATCCCCTCTGACAGCAGTGCAGACAAAATAAAAATCACACCAAGAATGAAATCAGCAGTGCAGAAAGTCTGTGCAAGGCATTTTGCATAAGTGAAGATATCCAAGAGGAACTCGAGGCTGAGATACCCGAAGTCATTAATGAACATGAGTTTGTGGACCCAAATGAAGCTGCTTTAAAATATTTCTTTTGCAGAGAATGCTGATCCAGCTTTGAGTGAAAATCAGAGATTTTCTGGCCTCAAAATATTCATGGTAAGCAATCATTGTAAAGATTTGAGGACATTTATTTTTACTAGTAAGACTCATATGTTCTTCATATTTATCATTTGATTTTTAAACGATGAGGGAATATTTAGACTACAAATCCAAACTTGTTTTATCAGAGCATCCGGAAATTTATTATTTTTAAATGAAAACTGAGATTCTCACCTAATCAAATTAATCCAGGAGTAGGGGTCATATTTATACACAAGGACTGTTAATTTTCCATGGTAAGCCCAGACAAGAATTGAATTGAAAATAGCTGATTAAGCAATTATCATGAGCCTCCTCCACCTCCTACCAGCACAAACACGATGTGTACATGGGGAGAGATGGAGAAAAAGGAATAAGCAGTGATGGGGTGAGGAAGGAACCTCCTAAAATAAATCAGTTACTGCCAGAATGGTCCCTTTCCCCTTTCTTTTCTGCCTCTAGACACCTCCTTCTCCACTTCCCATCACAGCACCACGATGTAAGGTTTTTTTTTCCATTGGCTGCACCACTCCATCACTCAGCTGTGAAGCAGTAGGCAGATCTCTGAGGGGCTGGAAATGTCACAGAATCATACAGTGGCTTGGGTTAGAAGGGACCTTTAAAGGTCTTCTAATCCAACCCTCCTGCCATGAGCAGGACACCTTCAACTAAATCAGGTTGCTCAGAGCCCTCTCCAACCTGCCCTGGAATGTTTAGAGGCATGGGACAAGAGAATTTCTAACAGATGACAGAGACAGAAGGTCAGGGGGGACACAAAGTCCAGAAAACAGTTGTAAAAATAACTCAATGGCAATTATTTCCAAAAGTGTCATAATTATGCGTGTGTGTATATTTATATATATAGATCATAAGAGCTGGAAGATGGGCACCAAAGAAACATAACAGCAATGCCCACTTGGCAGAATGTTAGCTGAGCATGACATGTCCAGAAAATATTTAGCCTAGTTGCCATATTCATTTTAAGAAAAAGTTGGGATGCAATAAAAGGACATAAACTTAGAGCCAGGCCTGGGTGAAGAAGTCTGTTTTCATCTAAATAAGGAGGGGTGAAGAAAAATGCTCAGTGTTGAATAAGCAAGTTATTTAAAAGCTTCCTAAAGTTTGAATGTGAGAGGAGTTTGTCATCCACAGTCACAGATCCACCTCTCTAAGGCAAAGCAATGGGAAGTAGGAGGACAGACACCTTGAGTCCTGTGTCCAGTTCTGGGCCCCTCAGGTCAGGAAGCAGATTGAGGTGCTGGAGCAGGTCCAAAGGAGGGCAACCAGGCTGGTGAAGGGACTGGAGCACAGATCCTATGAGGAGAGGCTGAGGGAGCTGGGGGTGTTCAGCCTGGAGAAGAGAAGGCTCAGGGGAGACCTCATCACTCTCTACAACTCCCTGAAAGGAGGTTGGAGCCAGGGGGGGGTTGGTCTCTTTTCCCAGGCAACTACCAGCAAGACAAGAGGACACGGTCTCAAGTTGTGCCAGGGGAAGTTTAGGTTGGATATTAGAAAGAATTTCTTCACCGAGAGGGTGATCAGGCATTGGAATGGGCTGCCCAGGGAAGTGGTGGATTCTCCATCCCTGGAGATATTTAAAAAGAGACTGGATGTGGCACTCAGTGCCATGGGCTGGGAACCGCAGCGGGAGTGGATCAAGGGTTGGACTTGATGATCTCTGAGGTCCCTTCCAACCCAGCCAGTTCTATGATTCTATGATTTGGAAACTCCTAACGTGGAGACAGACTGATGGCATTTCACTGTCACCTACAGCTGCTATGTTCTTTTATTTAAAAATTCACTGGAGCCCCAGGTTTTACTTCCATGTGAGAGTTTGTACACTCCAGAAAGACCACAGTAAAACCATAGAATCATAGAATGATTTGGGTTGGAAGGGACCTCTAAAACTCACCCAGTCCAACCCCCTGCAGTCAGCAGGGACACCCTCACCCAGATCAGGGTGCTCAGAGCCTCCTCAAGCCTCACCTTGATTATCTCCAGGGATGAGGCCTCAACCACCTCCCTGAGCACCCTGTGCCATTTTGCCAGTACCCTCATGGTAAAGAATTTTTTCCTAATATCCAATCTCCACCTACTTTTCTCTACTTTAAAAACGAATGCTACAAAGAGAAGACACCAGATTCATTGCTCCTGTGATGGCTGAGAAAGTTTTCCTGCTTTAGGACAGAATTATCAGCAGCCTGAAAACTGACGTAACAACAAATCTAACCCACAGCACAAGTCAAGTGCTTTGTGAGAAGGAAGACATTCAGAAAAAGCTCCCCATGGCATGATTGGTAACCCACTGAGAGATACATGGACTCTCAGGTCTGATCATCCCCTACTGCTTTTTCATATAACACTTTTTACTGCTGTGCACCATCAATATACAGGACATAATTGAAGGCCAGTGGGTTTCTTTTCTCTCTTGTAAACAAGAAATTATCTAATTTTTATTTCCAGTGAAAGACTGCAACATTTTAGAGAAAAATGGTGGATGTTTGGCAGTGCAGTGCTACCATTTGACATGTCATGCTTAAAAGATCTGAAAATGTCACCAAAGAGAAAAAATCCTAAGTAGTAAAAATAAAGAATTCACTGTCTTTGGATAAAAGTTCAAGACAGGTGACACATGAAAGCTCAGTTCAAAGGTAGCAAAAGTGGCCTTACCCACCAGGATGCTCCAAAAAAATATTTCTAACTATTTAATAATATAATTTAAACCAGTCAACAGAGAGCAAAATAGATACTTGTTCATTTTTTCAAACACTCATACCCTTTACAATGTAGAAGTTTCCAAGAAGCACTTGATTTACTAAGTGCTTGACTACTGGAATTTACATCTCCATTAGGCTGCACGGTCTGTGGAATTAAAAGACAGTAACAAATGTGTTATTCACATTTCCAAGTATAAAAATTACTCAGTATCTTTAAAACAGAACTCAATTTCAGTGGATTTACATATAATCTGATGAGAGCTTCACTGCACTTCATTCAACTGGCTTAGAAAAGAGGGATCCAACCTTTCTTGTACTTCTCTCTAAAATGAGGCACCTGATTCTGAAATTATAGAATCAAAGAATGACTGAGGTTGGAAGGGACCTCAGAGACCATCTCCTCCAACCCCCCTGCTATTAAGCTTCTATTAACTTCACTTGAAAGCCACAACTGGCCAATAGTTTTTATAAACAAGGAATTAATTTATGCCCCTAAATACAAGCTTTGAAGCCTGACTTTGTAAACCTAAGAAGGTTTGGCTGGTGGTTTTTTTCACTGTACTTTATCCCTGTTAAATCTTTTACCATTAATTGCTAATTTTGGTTTTGTTGAGGTTTTTTTAATTGCTAAGTCTCTGATAAATCTTTTAACAATCGATTCATCCAATTTGAACTCAATCTGACTAAATTCTGGTTTGAAAGCCTGGTTGTCACAGAGCCAGAATCTTTTTTTTTTTTTTTTTTTTTTTTTTTTTTTGTCCTATTATAGGCAGGGCTGATGGTTTCCTCAAAACAGTTGTTGGAATTGCTCTGACAGTTACTGGCAGTTTTTTCAGAGAAAACCATCAATACAAAACATTTCACAAACTACATATTTCATAACTCAGAAGGTATTTCCTTAAAGAATACCAAAATAACAAAGAAAACCATTTAGTGCTCTAATATGATATGTGATGTGTATGTTAAGAGGAGTTACGAAGGTACTAAGTACCAGATTTTGTCATATCTGAGGATTTTATAAATTTTACAAGGATAGGATTGTTCCAGTCATTAATATTAAACCAGAAGCTTTCTTCTCAGAGAGGGGAAATCTTTCATCTCATTTATACTCTTCCCACCCCCCCAAGATCTCCTGGATATCAGAAAATGCTTCTGAGATGGTTCCAGACAGTTCTCTGGAAAGGAGAGAAGAAAGCTTGTAGGTAGTACTATGGAAGGAATAGGAATTCCCTACTAAATCCCCCCCATTTCCAGCTTTAACTGTCTAGAGCCACTCATGCATCCTCATCCCTGAAGGTGGAGCCTCTCTTCATCATTTGGGGGATTTCAATGGAAAAATCCCTGAAAGCACAGCTTCACTCTTAGAGGACTAAAGAGGGAGGGGGCTGCTCTACTCCAGGCCTCTGTGGAGCTCATCGTGGCATTAGATGTGTAATTTATGGCAGAACTTTGCCCATAAATTCTTCATAGCTGGTGATGAAACAGAAGCTCTTCTTTATTTTCAGGTCTAGTTCAAAGAGCAGTACTGTCAGTTCTGCCAGCTCCTGTGTAATAAGAAGATCTAATGTCATATCAGACGAAACCCAAAGGGCAAGGTTTCCAACCCCTTTGCCTCCCAAAGGATGTTTTCAGCACAGCACCATTGGTGCTTCCAACCCTGAGAGATCACTTGGGTTCTCAGCACTGGCAGGGAGATGGTGTACAGGATCTGCTGGGTTTCTTTCACCCCTCATTTCCCTAGTTCCATCCTCCCTCAGTCAGCAGAGATCAGCTGTCAACTCAACACCAGTTAAAAAGAGAGGTCAGCTACCGACTGGTAATTCTCTGCAACTATTCCTAGTCCTGTGTTGTTGTTTTCCCATGGTGGTTCCCAACCATCTATACAAAAGCAGGACAGAATCCCAGAATGGCATCATTCCATGGGAACTATCAACTACAAATTTGGTTGAGAAATGAATTTCACTGACAAAAATTGGTCAGGAAAGGAGGAGTGGTAGCTGAAAACAGTTTTGAAATGTATTCTGGAGATGATGGCTCACAATGTGACACACTCTGTTCTGCTGAATCCATTCTATCAAACAGATTACTATAGAGAAACTGATTGATGCTACAAAATGTGATGTGTCCTAGCACGGTGTCTCAGTTCAGACCCCAAAACACATGGACTCCTCAAAACCCATCAGTTCTGTCTAACAAACAAAGGTGAGATTATCACACACACTCATTTTGGTCTGCAGTTCTTACAGGAGAAAATGAACCAAGAAGAATGACAGGGAAATGAGCTTTGGAAAATGAAAAGAAGCAGGCAGTGGAGATGCAGAGGAGGAGAAACAGTGATTCTGAAATTTTTCAGTCTATTGGGTTTTCCAGATTAGTGGCTGCAGCAGTGGCTGTGTGACTGGGCTAACAGGAGCAATGTCACAGAGGTCTGGGGCAGGAGGGGAGGAGGATACACAGTGGGAAAAGGGAGAGGGGCTGCAAGGTCAGAGGAGACTGTGTCCAGTTCTGGAGTCCCCAACACCAGAAGGACACAGAGCTCCTGGAAGGTGTCCAGAGGAGCCACTCAAATGCTCAGAGGGCTGAGCACCTCCCTGGGAAGCCAGGCTGAGGGATTGGGGTTGTTCAGCCTGGAGAAGAGGAGGCTCCCAGGCGAGCTCAGAGCAACCTTCCAATATCTGAAGGGGCTACAAGAAAGCTGGGGGAGGGCTTTGGACACGGGGGGGTAGGGAGAGGACAAGGGGAATGGGTTAAATGGAAGAGGGGAGGTTGAGGTTGGACATGAGGAAAAAATTCCGTAATTTGAGAGTGGTGAGACACTGGAACAGGTTGCCCAGGGAAGCTGTGGCTGCCCCATCCCTGGCAGTGTCTCAGCCCAGGCTGGATGTGGCTTGGAGCACCCTGGGCTGGGGGAGGTGTCCCTGCCCATGCAGGGGGTTGGAACTGGATGAGCTTTAAGGTCCCTTCCAACCTAAATTATTCTGGGATTCTATAGTGGGTATGGATATGTGGCAGCTGGGACAAGGGATGGTGGGGTGAGGGGTAAAATATGAAGATCAGGGATATATGTGGGGTATGGCCAGAGGAAAGTATCTGAAGCCACAACAATGGATTTATTGCTGTGAAGGATGCAAAACCATGCACCATGATGTGACTTTCCCACACTGGATGTACCTGGGACCTTGGTAAATGGGGCTGCTCACATCCTGACTGCACCCACATCTGCTGCTTGATGTATTTTCTGATTCTGATTCTGATTCTGTAGGCCGAGTGTTTAACTTCTGAGTTATGGGGTAAAAAATATGAAGGTTGAATTGCATATGCTTAAATTGGAATTCATGCCACTTGGCTTTAGTCATCTACAATGGAGATCTACATCTGAGTACATCAGCCTTGGCTCCTCCTGCAGTCTGGAAAGAACCAGACACTTGAATGGTGATTCATCTGACATATTATGGATGTTTTCTTCAAGATAGAATGAATCACATTTTAAAATGTCAGTTTCTAAGAACTGATCATAAGGAAGCCAGTGACAAAGTCAGATGAATTCCACCTGTGCCACTTCAGGAACATCACCAAGATTTATGATGTATTCAGTGGGAGGATCATCCATCCCTCTGTGTATATGTATTTATTAAAGCATGGCCTTGACAGCAACAGAAATTCTGGGTTATGAACCAGGAGGAATGTTAACAGTACAATGTATGATCAAAATAGCAAAGCAAACAATAGCAGGGAAAGAGAAAAATAACAATCCTAGCTACAAGGGTTACCAGAAGGTAAACTAAACTGTCTACCAAACAGTTTTGTTTCTAACCAGTTCACCCAGCTCAGACAAGTAACATGGACAGAAACATATCAGGTACAGGTGATAGTCAACTTCTGATATTTTGGGGATTGTCACATCTTTTCACTTCCCATGAAAACCACAGTTTTCATTTTTACAACCTTTTTAACCTGTTGTAAGATTACAAAAATGGGGATCACCTACACTGAAAATTTTAAAATTAAACAAATAGAAATACAAATACCATTTCTCCTTCCAGGAAGATACACAGTGGTCAAATGATCAAGATTTTCTCTTCTTAATGCCTCTACAGTATGGCACCACTTTCTACTGTATTTATAAATCCTGTTTAGGTTCTCATTATCTTCCACCTGAGTTGCTAAAATATGCTCCCCTTGAGAGTTGGGAAAGACTCTCTGGAGCAGCTAAATTCCTCAAGAATACTGCTGCAAAGAAGACTGTTCTGTTCCATCAGATTGACAATGTCACTCTCCTCCTCTTCAAACTGCCTCTCCAGTGCTCCAGAGCTGCTCCTCTATTTTCAGAGCCCTCCTCACCCCGACTGCAGTGCCAAACATCTTTCGTGCACAAGCTGAGTGTCATGTTCCACCTCTGATGTCCCTCAGAGATGTCAGCCATCCCTCTTCACAGTCCCTAACAAGTTTCCTCATCGTTTCTCTGATACTCCCTCTCACAGATCCCCAGAAACAAAACCAGAGCTGCCTCCTTCTCTCTTTGCTTCAACCTCTTCTCCTCCATGGAAGTGTAGATGAAAGCCCTGACACCAGTTAGTCTGCTTGTATGGAAGGTAGTTGGGTTGCCAGAATATTGTCCTACAGAGAGTTCTACATTGCATCCAAAGGAAATAATAAAAATCATGTTGAGTTTACTGTGTGGAGCCTAAGCCTTAGGTTTTAAGTAACTGGGACTGGTAATTATCCACTGCTGCAAAAGAAGAGGTCAGTATTTGGGAGCATCCAGCAGCATGCCCCTTTTCTTGACTCTGTATAATGATCAACAATGCACTGAATGAATGTACATGGAAAGTCCTAAACCTGAAGCACATAAGGGGAAGAGTCCACCTGGAGTACTGTGTTCAATTTTGGCCCCTGCTCTACAAAAAGGATGAGGACAGGCAGGAGAGGGTCCAGAGAAGAGCCATGAGGATGATCAGAGGACTGGAGCACCTGCCATAAGAGGACAGGCTGAGAAAACTGGGTCTGTTCAGCCTTGAGAAGAGAAGGCTGAGGGCAGACCATGTTCCAGTACTTAAAGGGGGCTACAAAGCAGATGGAGACTCCCTATGGACAAGGAGTCCCATGGACAAACCAAGGGGCAATGGGCACAAGCTGCTCCTGGGGAAATTCCAATTGGACACCAGAGGAAAGTTTTTCACTTTGAGGACAGTCAGACACTGGAATGGTCTCTCAGGGGAAGTGGTGGATTCCCCCACTTGGGAAAGTTTGAAGTTTCAGCTCGAAGGGATGCTGAGACATCTCAGATAAACAATATTATGAGAAAGGTTGGAGCAGATGAGCCTTGAGGTCCCTTCCAACCTGAGATTCTGGGATTCTGTGTCTACTGTTCCTGCTCTTCAGGCAGTGCTGGTAGCAGCTGATTGTTAATGAAGGAATTCCATGAAGCTGATAAAACACAACTGGACTTTGAGAATTAGAGACGTCTTTCAAAGCCCCACTTGAAACCCTCCTGTAAACCACCTTGGATAGGGATACTGTCAAGAAGGCTGGAAAACCAAGGGATCCAAACCAAGAAGGCTGATAAACACAGTGTAACTTAACTGGGAGGAGATGTCCAGTGGGGTGTGGCAAGGAGGACTGGTAAGCCTGGGTTTATTTAGCAGCTTTATTCATGATCTCAATGAAAGGGGTGAAAAGCACATGAATAAAACATACACTGGATACTCAACTGGGACATCATACGTACACCATGAAAAATGGAAACTAGCACAAAGCTCTGGGCAGAAATTCTGCAGTGAAGCACAGAGAGATGCAAAGCAGCTCCAGGAATACTGCTGATTTCTTATTATGGATTAGGAGCTTGAGCCCTCATCTTTCTTCAAGAACAGCAACAAAAAAACAATTGTCTAAAAAGGCAGAGACCACGGCCTGAGGGAAAGACAGAAGGTTCAGAGGAGAAATAAAATCTTAAAGTGGCCACGTTGGAAAGGCAAGTGCCCTCAGCTTCTTTTCCAGAGCTGCTGATCTCTGTTGGAATGTTTCCTGGCACTGCCCGGCTCAACATCTCCTGGCTTACAAAACAGCAACATAAATGCCAAATTCTGGGCTAGCCTATACAAAGAAAAGCAAAGTACAGAAACCAAGGCAGACCTAATGGTAAAATCCCCCCAAATCGCTTCTAAGTAGGTTCCTTTTTTAATAATTTCCTTTTACACACTTAATGTTTCCATGAATAACCTTCTAAATGTGCTTTTGGATTCAGGATGCTCACTATCTGAGGGCTCAGCTTGAAAGCACTGAGGTCTTGCTGCAGTTGATACAGGGTATCTTAACGCCAATGAGTTATTATTAATATTTTATGCTCATAGCTCCTCAGAATTAGACTTCAGATAATTTTTCCTGGACACTCACATACATGTTCAAAGTGGGTAAATCCCTTTGAAATTCACGGCCGGCCATGAATTTGTAGATAAATAGTAGAGCAGTGGTTTTTCAAGTCTTTAATTACATACACTGAGACATAACTCAAACATTTTATCCCTGCAGAGGGACACATAAACACTACTTCTCCAGAGTAGACTTCTTTGACTAATACTACAATATTTTCATATTGCACTAAAACATGTCATTGGAGCTGATGAGATCACTCTATGTGTAATTTCTTTGGTTGGTTGTTTTTTTTTTTTCTGAAATACATTATGGAAGAGCTGAACCCAGGGAAATTTCCTCTCACCCACAGCACCTGGAATAATGAGGAGAAATGTGCAGCACTGAGCAAGCAATCTGCTCTTAGGCATCCACATACAGAGGAGATGAATCTTACCCTAAAGGTGAATGGTTTTCCTCAAATAATACAAAGGTTAGCTCAAGATATCTATATTGGGTCAAATTAATTCCAACCAGACTCTTTTCATTCACCTCGAGAAGCTTTACTAAAAAAAAAATCCACTCTCTTATTTCTCTCCCTCTACTTTGTATCTTTAGGGGGCTTGAGTCTTCCTTGCACAAATGTCCTATTTTATACCAGGTTTGCATTTGTTCTCCATAAAAACAGAGAAAAAAAATGTTGAAGATCCAATGCAGTGAACAACCAGGCCTACTGTGAATTTTACTGTGAAAAAAAATCTATCCAACAGGTGATACAGAAATTTTACAACATCCCAGCAAGATGTTATTTGCAGTAACATAATGACAGATTAAAAAGCTTCAGGATCTCCCTGGCAAAACATGTTTTGATTCCCAGTCCCTTGTACCAAAGAGTTTGTCCAACTTCCTCTCCAGCTACATGGGAAAGGGTGTTTACTTGGCTAACAGAACCCAATTGAGGGAATTCACCAGTCACTCTGTATTAATGAGTTAACATCCCTCAGTCATCTACAATTTAATTTTTCTAAGGCCCTGAGATTTTGAGTAATACTTCTATTAATTACAATGTCTAATAACAATGTCTAATTCAGACATCTGTTAAAAGTATGTAATGTTAATTTATTGGAAAATCTCCAACAGTGCTCAATTAAAATGTTCCCCAGTTAAGACAATGCGTATGATTTGTAATGAATAGCAAAATTAGATACTGTTAATAAAAATAATAGCAAATTAAAAACAATAAAACATTGAGTTTAAGACTGACAAAATTAAAGGTGCAGAATTTTTCGCTAGGTGGTAGAGTAAGAATTTTTGAGCCCAGGATATTCTCACATCAGTTTGGGACCCTATGTTGCAGAGCTCTGCTCGAAATGACCACCTGCAAGAAGCATTTGTTGCAGAGAAGAGTATTAAACATTACTTATTAGATTTTCCTTACTTTAGTTTCAGTTTTCCCTCCCAAGACATCTTTCTCCATCCTTTGCAAATGCAGGCTTACCCACAAGCCCATATTTGTCAGGGTGGGCTTTGCTATTTTTAAATAATTTCTCTGCTTTGCAGCGTATCTGCAGTCCTGTGGATTAAACTGATAGAGGTGAAACAAACAGTGCTTTTCCTCATCTGAACATTGTCATCACATCATCATTCCTGTGCCTGACTGCATGTCTTCCCCGATGCTGTTAACCTGGTGTTTTTTGGTTTTTTTTTTCTTTTAAAAAATGGATCTACAAGAAATGGTGGCAATGAGGTACAGCTCCATCTGAGCACAGCATTACAATACACCCCAGTCCCTCAAAGCCCAACTGACATCTCTGGGGGGTTTCTTATTGTTGTTTTTTGGGTTTTTTTTTTTGTCTTGTGAAGATGTCAGTAGCTTTGAGCAAGAAGCAGCATGCAGGCTGTGATAGAGTATCTCTCCCAGACATATTCCCCCTTGATGGCAGATTATCTGCCTGGAGGTTGCATTAGGCTTCAGTCAGCTGTCAGTCAGCAGATGAGCAGGAATGGTCCAGTGCCTCTTCCCCCCCTCGCCCATCTGACAGTGATAAATGACCAACCCTAATGCTCAGCTAAGCTTGACGGGTCCAGGCCTCCCCTTGCAATCTGTTTCAGACCAGCATCAGCCTTTTTTTCTGCTAATATCCCCTGTCAGCACAGCAAAAAGCAGGAGCAGAGAGCACTGAGGCTAAGCCAACTGGCTTTTCCTTATAAACAAAAAATTTAAAAATAAAATTGTGATTTTACTACTCGAAGAAGCTCATAATCTGGTGGCAAAAATAAAGATGAGGACAGCCTTATAAACCACCAAAATGAGCACAGCCATCAGTTAATGATCTATTTAAAAGGATGGAAGTGTCTCGCCCAAAGTTTCTGAGACAAACCTCAACCTTCCATTCAGTTTATCCAAATGGCTTGTCCTCTTCAGGAAAGAATGTTGTGAGATTGCTGCTTTCATTTTATCTGGCCTGGATGGGGAAAGGATTCTAAAAGAGACAATTTTTAAAGTGAAATGTCAAGTAGTTATCCCAGTTACAAAAATCTGCTACCACTTCGTCTCGAACGGCTACTGCAGTTTAAGGCTGATACTCTATTAGTGACTAGAAACACATCATAAAATATACTTAACCAACTATTTTTTTTTTCCTCTTTTATCTCAGGACAAATAGGATTCTAGGCTCAAAATGTTTCTTTGCTGAAGCAAGAGGCTATCAAACACCAAGCTAACCACTGGCCACGACGAAACCACATCCACCGTTAAAGGATCCATCCCAAACAGGTGCTTCACAGCAACCTTCCAATTCCCATTTTGTGCTTTCCAAAGTGCATACGAGATTTAAGGTAAGAGGCAAGAAGATATGAAATGAATGAAGATGCATTCAGCTGCTCAGAAAACCTAAGGCTAAGGCACACAGTTCTCCCAGGGTTACACATGGATCTGTTTGTCTCTTTGCCGCCTCCTTCCTCGCTGTCCATGTGGTATCATAACATTTATTTTATTGCATCTTTAAGCATCTTTGCTTTGAAACACTCCCCCCTCTTAGAGACCAGAGTTTCATTTCTAAAATGCCTTCAACCATCCCCAGAGGAGTGTCACTGCAGAGCTCCACTCAGGCTAAAAAGTGGACTTAAACCCTCAAGAAGCACTAGGTAAGAGCTTCTAATATGAAGTCCTATGTCAGACACAAAGAAACTTGTTTGTCTAATAAATGTCTTTGCAGAGATCTCCTGAGCAGTCCTGTAGTCAAAGCAAAGAAAAGTGAATCAGCTGTAAGGAAAGGAAGTAAAGTGGATTTGATTTTGCCTTGCTGACTAGGCCTTATTTACTTCTGCAGTCAACCCTGAGAGACTCAAATGAATTATCCTACATGTAGGCTCTTCAGCACTGACTTGTGAGGGAGATAAAGCCAGGATGAGGACAGAAGAGTGGAACAAAAAGATGGTCTCTGACTGGTGATACAGAATTATAGAATCCCAGACTGGTTTGGGTTGGAAGGGACCTTAAAGCTCATCCAGTTCCAACCCCCCCTGCCATGGTCAGGGACACCTCCCCCAGCCCAGGGTGCTCCAAGCCCCCTTCAACCTGGGCTGAGACACTGCCAGGGATGGGGCAGCCACAGCTTCTTTGGGCCAGGGTCTCACCACCCTCACTGGAACAGGTTGCCCACGGAAGTTGTGTCATATCACCCTCAACTCTGCTTTGTTCACTGGAGGTTGAGACTTTCATTGACTGTATGGGCATGGTTAGGAGTTATCTGGATTTCTTCAACCTGAGAACAACTATGCATTCTGGTAGTGATTTGTGAAGTCACACATCAGGAATATCTACATTTAGAGTGCTGAAACACTTGACAGAGATGATGAGGCTTCCTTTCAGGTGATGGAAAGAGCAAGGTACCTCATTTTAGGGTCCTCAGTCATCCTTCCTGGTCATAGGCATCTCCTTTAAAGGTTCTGCATTGCTGAATGTGGGAACCTAAAGTAGATGGACTAGCTACGGCCTATAAGTGGTCTCAAAAATGCTTTCTACTAAAGAGATTACACAAAGAAGTTTACTAAAATACCATCTGTAGAGTGAAGAGAACAGTTCTCCACACCATTAAACAACTCCCAAACCCAGCACAATTAAGACTTCACTGATTCTGAAAACTTGAAAGAGGAAATCCAGCAACAGAAAAGCAGGGGACATGCCAAGGGTGCTCTGGAAGAGTTGTGAAGGAAGGAGGCAGAGTGGATGAGGAAGGATGTAAACTGACAAAGCTACACAGGAAGCAAATTGCTTGATCAGAAAAAGTGTTACACACATTAAATACACTGCTGGAGTTGTAGAAAAGTTTAAGAAAGGATTGAGAGGCAGATCCTGGCCATGAGACAGGCATGGCAAGTTCAACCTCATGTTTGAGGGAAGGCAAGAAAGCTTTTTCCCTTTGAAAAGAAAGAACATGGATCACAGTTATTTTGGCAGACATAAACGACTCTGTCCCCAAGGTAAAATGCCCTGAATTCTTCTGTAAGGTCAACCAGGAGATGGGATATTGCAGAGAGCAATTCAAACCACCTAAAAATTAGTTTTCAGCTTTGAACTGCCATCTGAATGAGGTTCTCTCCATTGATTGGGGCAGAAGAAACATGGGAGATTTTGTAACTCCTTTATGTGAAAATTGTTTCCTTTATGCTGAAGTTAGCATAGACTTTGACTAGAGTTAGTTTCTATTTATAGCCCTACAAACCTCAACAAATTGAAGCTGAAACCTAGACTTTATTTTGAAAATCATCCAAACTTACATTTTAACCCATTACAGCAAGAGATAAAAGTAAATAAAGTATACAGAAATACAGGCTGGTAATTCTAACATGATTTATCTCATCCTGAAGCAGTCATCTAAAAAATTAGAATAAAAATTTAAGGACATTTTTCTCCCCCATGATTGTTACAGAGCCAGTGGTATCTACCTCAGATAGCAACACCTATACTGTCAGCATCTGAATTTTGGCCATATGAATCCACCATGGCTTTCTACTATTTGCAAGGAAGTAATTTGTCATTTTCCACTGCAGAACCTAATTTCAATATAACTTTGCAGGGAATGTCACTCTTGCGACGAAAAAAACCAAACACATCAGGCCCAATAAGGGCTGACTGGGTAATTATGGCAGCATTATTTGAGGAAAAATTTTTATTCTGCTAGCAGACACAATTTCATAATTAGAGTGAAATCTCTTTTACTTACATAACAGGAATTAAACCTTTCTTCTAAGCAAGAAATACGAAGTACACGTTATCCAAGCATGCAGCACAGTCCTTTGAATATGGAATCAATTTTCTAAATATTTCCTCCTCTTTCTAATAATTAATAAAGCTCAAATTAATAAAGAGCATCAATTTAAAAATTTAGCATTCTTTCTTCTTTTGCTCAGAATAATTTTAATAGCAGAATTTGAATCTTCAGATCTATTATACACTGAAATTCACTGACATATTGAGCTTACGCTGCAGTTGAATAAATTGGGATATAATGAATTTATCCATTATTGCTTTAACTGTTACATAAAAACCACCTCGAGCTCTCATTTATAACTCAGGGTGGGCTTGTGCTACATGGTTATGGAATGATATACAACTCACTGAACCCCTGTCATTCCTTTACATCTCACTTACATGCAACAGTTTTACATGTTGTACCAAATGAGGGATATTGGAATATTGCCTGCATTGCATCCCTTCATTCCTGGCTGAATTTCCTTAGCTCCCATTGCTCCTGAAATGTCCCATGTCTGTGTATCTTCTACTTCAGTGGCTGCCCACAGTATTCCTTCCTCAGTTAAACAGGGAAATAAAAGAGAACTGCTGGGAAATCCTGCTTTATGGCTTTGCCAGTCACTTCTCATAAAGTTCTATGAGAAATACCTGGTTAACGTTTGTGATTTCATGGCAGACAAAGCAAATCTTTGGTAGATTAAATGGATGGGGACTTTTTAAAAACGTTTTATTTTCATAAAATGACCACATATTATCGTGGTTTGAATACTTTAATGTGTCTTGATTGAGCAGAAGTAAACAGAACATCAAGCATCCTGAGTCTGCAGAAAACTACAACAGTCCTAGAGGATTTTTATCTTTCTGTTGCTGAAATAGTGCTGCAAATGCAACTCCCAATTTGGCAGGGGTTTTTGAGGGGGTTTTTTTTTGTGCCCCATGTCCTATAACCAGCTGCAGCTGCTGGTGCTACATAATCAAGGACAGTAAATCAGAATTCTTTGATAGCTCCCACTGAACTGATGGCAGATTTCCATAAGAGCCCAGCACTTCATATTGTTAAAATCTGACTCCTGTGTATTATTTTAACTAGTATGCAAGAAAAATAATTAGGTTTTTAAAGAGTTTAAAGAGCTTTCTTGCCTCATTGCCTCTTGGTCATCNAAGAAAAAGAAAAAGAAAAAGAAAAAGAAAAAGAAAAAGAAAAAGAAAAAGAAAAAGAAAAAGAAAAAGAAAAAGAAAAAGAAAAAGAAAAAGAAAAAGAAAAAAGAGAGATTATGACTTACCAGGCAGACTAAAGTAAGTTAATAAAATAATTATGAGGACAGTAGTGACCTCTGTCCTCTGTGGGATTAGGATCTGTGAAGTGGTTCATCCAGAAAGAGGATGGTCAAGAGGATGGGTTAAAGAAAGCAGAGGAGTCTTTAACTTTTAAAACACTTTACATGTAGATACCATTCCATTTTTCAGATTTCACTGACTTCCCAAAAGTGAACCAAAAACTTTGTCTCGATACTTCCAGCAGAGAGCCGGGTGAATTCTTCCTGGCAATAATGTAAAAGTATTTTCTAATGAAAGTCCTTCCCATTTTGAAACTAATTTGCTTTGATCATGTTTGCTTCACTTCTGTGTTTGCTCTCTACAAATGTTCAGCTGATGAATTTTCCTGCTGCAACTGTTCAAGGAAAAACAATTTCAAAAATCACGTAAGAAGCAGAATTTAAAATGCACCCTGCCAGTTCATCTCAGTTCCTCTGAAAGGCTCCAGCACATCTCATACTTCATAGGTTTTAATAAATTCATTCTCACAGCTCTCAGAAGGGCAGAAGTAGGAGCTACAGGACACATCCCTGGCTACAAAAGAAACCAGCAGCAAAGAAGGAAACTGAATCTGTGTGGTCCAGGGTTTAAGTTCTCCTGTCCTAGCAATATCATAGTCAGAAAGCAGTAGAGAAAGCTGAAATATGAAACAGACACAGCCAAGCACAACAATTTTGATTTTAAATTATTTTAAACAATGGAAAAGAGGCTCAGTGACTAATATCTAACAAGGACAGAAGTATTTAGGAGTACAAGTACCAAGAAGACAACCTTGCAAATTCGAATTAACTGCCCTGCAGATATTCATAGATCTACATTCATCTATGAATTTATAATTAAAGTTCAGTAATTATTCTCAGCTGCAAATTCCTGACAGAAATGTGATTAACTCTGTAATTTTCAAAATCAGGCACTGATTTGCAGAACATTGTTGAGACCTTATTGTATGGGCTGTATATACACAAACCTATCTACCCTCGGGCAGCTCAGATTTTTTGGCTTGAAAGGAGGCTGTGGCAGTAGTTAATGTAAACTGAAATGCTTTGCTATATAACATCCCCAAAGCTAGAAAAAAAAAAAATAAAGGGAGAAAGCAATATTTATAAATATAATAAGCAGTAAACACCCACTGAAGTAGGCAATGAACTGGCTTCAAATATCAAATGTGACCTGATCTGAAAACTCAAGAGGGCCAGAAGAAATCAAGTTAGCTACTCAGTTTCTGACTATTGGAAGTGTTATAAAAACAAAGAAAGAAAAACCAAGACAACAAAATAATGTGGTAATTTCAGGCAGTTCTTCTAATACAAACTATACGAAGCTCTAACACTATATGCTTAATAAAATAAAATTTCCTTGCTCTTAACCTATTAAAGTCAGAAAGAACTCAATGTAGCCTGTTTTTTTGTTGTGGTTTTTTTTTTTTTTTAAATCCAAACGCATGTTATTTGAACAAGACCTTTGATACAGCTCCTTCAACACTGCCACACAGATGCTGTGCATAATCTGATATTGCCTTGCAGATCCCAGCAACACAGCAGACCTGAATCTTGGTATTCATCCAGCTGTACCACAGCATATCTGGCCTTGAAGGATCAATCTCTTTGAAAGAATCCTAGAATGAGCCCAGATTCCCTGGGAATTACTTGCTATCCAAAAGTATTCCTGGTTATAACAAAGGAAAGGAGCCTCCATATCCCAACGACGTTAAGCAGGCCCAGCCATGGAGTTCCCAGGTTGTCCCAGCAGCAGGATGAATTTCAAAGAGGGTAAAGAGTAAATCTGAAAAGATCAAGTAACACGAGAGAAATCAGGCTGCTCGTGGCTTACTCGAAGGCAAGCTTTGTTACAGAAATGGAAAAAGTCTTCAAGGGTCTTTCAGATTGATCTAAGAAAAAGACGTTTCAAATCGTGTTTACTGAAAACATGAGGTTCTAAGAAGCATTTACTGTTAACGTGCAGAATAGCTCAACAGCATCATAAAAACGTGAACTTAGAGAAAATGACAGGCTCTTTGTCTCAGGAAGAATTAATCTCAGCTTTTCATGACACTGGTGCTCAAAATGTTATTGCGTTTCTCAAGTAAACACCATAGAAACAGAACCTCCCAAACATTCTCCCTGGTAAACCACAGAGCAGCAATAAAGTGCCTCCCTCAGCAGTGGGGCTCCTCATTTGGCTGGATATAGACAAGAAGTCTCATTTGTATAAAATAATAGCACCTGAGAATCTAAAGAGATAATGGAGTTTCTAATTTTAGTTCTTTAGCATCACTGACACGTCTCCTTTTTTTTTCTTTTACCAGTGAAAAACACAGTGCAGAGAAATGCAGGCTTCCTATTTCTGGCATTTGTGTAAGATACACCTCGTTTACTCTTGGCTCTGCTCTCCTTGCTCTAATGTCTTATTTATGACTGTAGTTATCCAACTGGTTCACTAGAAAAACAACTCCTATAGCAAATCTGGTAAAAGCTCAGGGCAAACATTAGGCTGTGAACATCTGTAGATGACAGATACTGTTGTAATTATTCTCATTCTTCTAATCCTCCTTCCTATTTTTTGTTAGGCACAGTTGTATTTACTCTTAAAGCAGTTTACAATCTTTCTCAGCAAAGGTTCATGGAGCCTTAGATGTTCCACAGCAAAGCACCACTTCCTGACTGGGAATGCCAGTTAATACAAATTATTAATTTTATAAATGTTATTTTATTTAACAATGCAGCTGCAGACCTTTTAATAAAGGACTTATGATGATGATGAATGAGAAAATTACTTCAGTGGCTAATGAAAGGAAGCCAAGTCTCTCCAAGAATACACTACAGTTTAAAGACTGGAATAAAAACCATCATATTCACCTGAGGAGAAAAAGAAGAGAAAAAACCCAAAATATCAGTGGCCACTTTATGCAGGTTATTTTTCCTTCTAACTCCCCATCCAAGCACTCAGCCATCCTAACAATGGAAGGTAAAAAGATTTAACAAGATCTCAACCCAGAACACCTGCAATTCTGAAAAACAAATCAGAGCTGAGCCCTGATGACCCCTATGTGGATGAAGAGGGAATGGAAGTGTTTCTGAGGATGCTTTTCAGACACTTTAAGGGTACCATTTGTTTGGCAGAGGTAAGTGTGTTGTATAAATTTCCAAGTGAAGATTTTCTTTCGTATTTTGCCATATAAAAAAGGCAGTTTCAAAACCATTTTCATTTTCTTTTTTGTTTGGAACGACCACAGCCAGTGCACTTTTACTGTGTTTACCTCTCAGAATGTCTTCTTCTGACAACATGATTCATACAATTAATTTTAAGCCTTTCAATAACAATATTTTAACTTCCTGCATAGAAAAAAAAAAAAGAAAAAAAATGATAAATTCAGTCACTTTTCTTTTATACTCTAAAATTTCTGCATTAAACACAGATTTCCATTATTACTGATCTAATAAGTCCTATTCTCATCTGTGCTATCAGCAACTCAATAAGTAATTACCATTCACCTTAGGCTGTTCCAGTCCATTAGACCAATACTGATGACTCAGGGGAGGCAATAAATGAAGAGCACAAAGCTGATGAAAGAACAGAAAGTGATGTGAGAAAATGCTGCAGCTGTAACTCACGCCTCAGTGCGATGTTTACTGAGAAATGTTCAAATAATCTCAAGTTGATACGATCAAATGTAGAATAAGTTTCCAAGTTCAATGCTTTATTTCATTGTAAATATAAAAGCTGCTCACTCTGATGTTACAGAGGAACATGAGACCTGAATTTATCACCAGTCTCAGCATAATAGAGACTACTGGAAGGAAACTGCAGAGTTTCATTGGTGGAAGTCACGGGCTCTGCTCTCTGAAGACCACGAGCTCCTCTGGGGAGTCTGACACTCACAGCTTTCTCTCTTAAATTGACCCTAATTCCCTCCTCACCCCCAGACCACTATAAAGATGACATCTGCACAGTTAGGCTGCTGCAGAACCAGGTCAGAAAACCCCCCACTGGCTTCCAAAGAGTGAGAGCCACATCTTACTGTACCTCGGCCCAGGTGGCAGCCAGGGTCATCCCGATATATTTCCCTCTTCAGAAAAGAGCAGAAAAGGTGATGGAGAAACTCAAGTTCTTTACTGAGCTGTGCATCAAGAGAAACAACAGCCACAGATTGAAAGAGGAGAGGATGTAAAGAGGACTTGAGGATAATAAAGCACTGGGAGAGTTTGCACAGAGAGGTTGTGGGATGTTTTATTTGGAGGTTTTCAAGCCAGAGGCATAGGAAATCTGGCTGAATTCAGGGCTGAGCCTGCTTTGAGCAGGTTTGACTCAAGACCTCCTGAGCTCCATCCCATCCTGAGAACATCTGTGTTTCTACCATATGATTTTCCTTTCTGAAAAAAGAAGTCTTGGCAGATCTCTGTCAGTAAGCAGGACAAATAAATGCATAGGCAAAATCATGTGTCAAAATAAAATAACTTGGTAATGAACTTCACGCACAGTTTTCAAACCCAACTCTTCTACTAAAGATTGGATGTCACAGCATGTCCAGGGCTTGGGACTCACTGATTTGTTCTTACTGATATTTATATAAATGGATTAAAATTACTTAACTGTCAACAAAACATTTACAAAGGATTTAGATGGCTTTCCTGACTAGGATAACAGCATAATAAATACTTCTAGACAAGTGTCCACAATTTAATAGACAACTAAGTACTGCAACAGATGCACAGAGATCCCAAATGCAGACTTTTGTTTGAAAAATTATGGTCTGGTTTGTGTGAAGGCTGTCTTTCATTATAAAGAGCTCGTTTGTTTAAGTAAAAATGTTTAACATTCATTTTATTGAACTCTGTCCCTTCAAAGCATAATAAAGGTTATACTGAGAATGCTTTCCCTATAGTTAATTTTTTCTGGAACAACTGAAATCAATCAGAGATTCACAGTAGTGATTCAAGATAGGGTGTTTCTAATATCAATATTTAGAGCTGATGATAAATAAAAATATTTTCTTATAGATTTCTTTCATCAAAAGAATCTATCAATAATTTGACTGCCTCACCACCCAGCAAAATCTCCCTGCTACACAACTTTTATTAAATACCAGGACTCTTTAAAAAGCTTGCTTAATTTTTCTAGAACTAACTCTCTTCAGAGTAAGACACTTTGAAATATTTTTGTGGCTATTATTTAAAATAATTTCTTTTTTCCATTTTTGGGGTAATTCAGAAATGCACCAAATTTGGAGCAAAACTCACAGATCAAATAGGAACCATGTGCTTAGCCTAAATCCTCTCTAATGCACATTGTGTATGAGAATCATGGAATCCCAGACTGGTTTGGGTTGGGAAGGACCTTAAAGCTCATCCAACCCTCTGCCATGGTCAGGGACACCTCCCACCAGCCCAGGTTGCTCCAAGCCCCATCAGGCTGGCCCTGAAACAATCACAGCTACCTGCTAGGCTTTCTTATCCATGGTTTACTTACAGTTTTTAAGGAACTAAATAATGCAGAATTAACAGAGAAGAATTAACTTCCTAATACAAGTTTTTTTGCACAATACAATTTTGGCTACTAAGACTGATAAAAATCTGGAGTCCCAGCAGTGGCCAGACTTATCCTAAACATCTTTCCCACTGCACACATTCCCCAGTTCCATGAGTTTATCAGGCTAGGAAAAAACTCCCAAGTAGAGTAAACGTTATATCCCCATTTCCCAGAGAGAAATCCATGAAAGTTTAGAGGATCAGTCAAAACTACTCCACAGCCATGCTGCTGACATGCATTAGAAAAATTTTAATGAGCTGATCTGTAAGGGAAAATGTCTTTATTAAGATATGTTGTTCCTCTCTCAGTGGCTAAATGATTGTTTCCAGAAGCAATAATCAGCTACTGATATGAAAGCACTCAGTTAATTAGCTAAGGGTTGTACTATTCGAAGAAGCTACATTATTCAGTCAACCATGGGAAATAGTTTTATTTTACAATATTATTAAATACAGCTTTTGAATTTGTTTAGCTGGTAATGTAATTCTGGAAAAATGGCTTTGATGAGAAAAATATATTTGTTGCTTAATAACTGCAAAAGAAAACATGCCAGATCTAGCATCTACGTTGTCGTGCGACAAGATTGGGTCTTTTTATTGCTTTTCAATTTGTATTTACTGTAGTAGAGACTACAATAATCTCTAATAAACAATTCCATAAAATTATTGGACAGTGAACTGAAAATCAAAATGCAATTAGAATCTTTTCCTTCTTATATTTCATGCAGAAAGTGGTATTCAAAGCGTTTTTTAATATACAGCCTGTTGAAACTCCAGTGAATCACTAAAACGTTTCAAAGACCAGCAAGAAAACTTGGTTTTATTTCACACAGAGAAAGTTCACACCTGCTGAGATGCCTGTGCATAAGCATAGGGGAATGTTTGGTTTGTTTACCAAAAAAAAAATTACATCACCAACCCATTGAATAGCAGGAAAACAAGATCTGGACATTTTAACTGTGAGATTTATCTAATGATCCAAAACCTCCCTAATGAATACAGAAAGATCTTTCTGTGGGCAACAGAGAGAAAGTGGAGACTGACCAAATGAATTCCCCTTCTCTACTTGAAACCACTTAATGATGGAACCCAGAAATGTCTTTTGGCAGCCAACTGCACTCTGAGGCCAGCCTGGACCATAGTTTATCTTAGACACCTTTTATCCTAAAGGCAGGGTAGAGCATCAACCTGGGAATGTGGTTGTATACCCTCTATTTCACAAGTGAAGATGGCTCCAGATCAATGTGACAAATACGTTTAAAAGTGAAAATAATTTTGCCATCTGTAGTTTCAAATACTGGCAGAAGACTGAGTTGGAACCAGATGGTCCTTGAAGTTCCTTCCAAGCCAAACCACTCTCAATACTGTGATTCTAAGACTCGTTGTACAGCTTAAATATTTGTTGTTCTCACGTGGTTTTTTGCACCTGTAGACATGAAGCAATCACGTAGCAATACTCATGGAGCCCCCATAATTACCCAGGATTTCAGGTTTCCTTTTGCTTTATACAAATACATCAGTAGATAAGTAAGGACACACATCTGTATATGGCTGTACACCTCTAGATACCTATGTTATCTATACATGAAAATGTATGCATCCAAGACATGTACATAGGATGGTTTGGGTGGAAAGGGAACTTAAAGCTCACCCAGTTCCAACCCCCTGCATGGGCAGGGACACCTCCCCCAGCCCAGGGTGCTCCAAGGCCCATCCAACCTGGGCTGAGACACTGCCAGGGATGGGGCTTCCACCACCACCCTGGGCAATCTCTGCCAGTGTTTCACCACCCTCATGGAGAAGAACTTCTTCCTAATGTCTAACCTGAATCTACTTACCTCTGGTTTTAACCCATTCCCCCGAGTCCTGCCACTACCCAAGATCCTAAAAAGTCCCTCCCCAGCTTTCCTGTAGCCCCTTCAGATACTGGAAGGCCACAATAAGGTTTCCTCAGAGCCTTCTCCTCTCCAGCTTGAATAACCCCAACTCTCTCAGTCTGTCCCCATAACAGAGGTGCTCCAGCCCTCTGATCATCCTCCTGGCCCTTCTCTGGACACACTCCAGCACCTCCATGTCTTTCTTGTAATAGGGACTCCAGAACTGGACACAGAACTCCAGGTTGGGTCTCACTTGAGTGGAACAGAAGAGGAGAATCCCCTCCCTTGACCTGCTGGCCACACTTCTCTTGATGCAGCCAAGGATCTGGTTGGCTTTCTGGGCTGCAAGTGTACACTGATGGCTCGTGTGGAGCTTCTCATCCCCCAGCACTCCCAAGTTCTTTTCCCCAGGGTTGCTCTCAAGGCAGTCACTGCCCAACCTCTATCAGTGCTTGGGATTGCCCTGACCCAGATGCAGGACCTTACACTTGGTCTTGCTGCCTATTCTCCAGCTGAACCAATGGATAAATAGGATTTGTAGCCAGTGGGACTATACGAGCAAGGGAGGAAGGGATTATTTCTGTAACTTTCTTTTTCCTCTTTTCCTCTTTTCTCTTTTCTCTTTTCTCTCTTCTCTCTTCTCTCTTTTCTCGTTTCTCCTTTCCTCTTTCCCCTTTCCTTTCCTTTCCTTTCCTTTCCTTTCCTTTCCTTTCTTTTTTCTCCTTTCCTTTCCTTTTCCTCTCCTCTCCTCAAAACAAAATCACCAAAATAGTTGAGACATTTGGCCAAAGGTCCTTGCTAAATTACACTCCCATAGAAGACATCTCCTGCAAACAAGCCTCTTATAAGCCTCTCTCCATGAACAGCAATTTCTGAGAAATCAACAGGGAACTGATGGAAAGGACAAAGATCCTGTTCCAAGAAATTTGCCAAAAAAACATTCCGCAGCAGACAAAGTAACAATTCCTGGCCAGGTTGGAGAAAATTTTCAGAAGCAGAAAGAAACGAGAAGAGTGAAAATGGGAGTTTGGCTCTTTGGTTTTACATTTAGATGTGGATGATTTTACATTTGATTTCACTCAGGCCAGGACTGTTTACACAAGGTGTCCTCTCATGGAGTGCAACACGAGTCTCATCTCTCGTGGAGCTATTCTAGAATCATTTCTGGAAAAATTGTCTGGAAAAATAGCAGAAGTTTCTGGACTGGAGCTCACCAGGGGAATGCCTGATGTAGTAGCAAGTGAACTCTGTAAGGGGAGATGGAAGGGTACAAAGTTAAGGCAGTGATGACACAAAATAGATCATTTCTTTCACCACTGCAGCAGCACGACAGCAAAGAGAAAAGGGAACACTGAAAAGTCAGAAGTGAAAAGTTCTCATCATCTCACACCAAAAAAGAAAAGGGGGACAGAAGTCTGACTGACAGTTTCTGAGATGTTCAGCATGTTACTGGGGAGTAAAAAAGGCAGCAAAAATATGAGAGATGAGCATGAAGAAAGGTTACGTGACACCAATCTTCTTCCCTCCTCCCTCTTCATCCAGACCAGCCTTTTCCTATGAATTTCACTATGAAAGTCACACAGGAAAAATGTGAGGGAAATATAAGAAAAGATACTCCTGGAGAAGTGAGGACAAGGACACTTTTGTATATTGACTGCAGCTTTTGACCAAGGAAGCAGAACTTTCAAACACGGCGCTTCCTTACACCAGCAAGAAAGGATCAATAATGACAAAATGACATTTTGATTTCAGTCAACTGAGAGGGGAAAAAAAAAAAAAAAAAAAAAAGATCTTGACACAGTTCATGGTAGCAGGAAAAAGTAGGCGCTGGAAAAATGCCAAGTCATTTAGTGTAGAGCTCGATTATGCCACCTTCCCCTTACAGTATTCCACAAACAATAGAGCTGAGATAAGGGGCAAAGCACCACTTAAACTGAGATGGGTGACTTGATTTCTTTTGCAGTTCTGGGAGGTTTCCAAATCTGAAATAAGCTGTCTGCTTGGTGATAAATTCTAGAATGTGAGAAGAAATACTTGGTCTGGGAACTGCTCTCAAAACCACCTCCTTTAATTTCTCTCCTTCCTTTTCACTGCACCCCCCACTACCAGAGGCAGATAATGGCAGAGAAGCTTTCTGGAGGGCCATCACTTCAGCTACCAGACAAAAGAGTTGCTCAAAAGCAATTCAAGGCATTCTCAGAAGTCCTCAAGTGTTTTGGATTCCCTTCTGTTTAGTTTTTTTTAAAAAAAGAAGTCAATTGATTGTTTGCTTATCACCTCTAGCACATTCAGATGAGTGCCCAATGAGTTCCCATCCTGCAAGATGTGATGGAGATCAGCTGGTAAACTCCTAATCAGCCTGTTCAGAAACAGCAGACTATGAGCACTGTCAAAACAACAAATAAAAATGCAAGGAAGACACTGTGTGCCTGTGATAAATGTGGAAATATTCAAGTATTTACATACAGCTAATGCTATATTAGATACCTAAAGCATCTGAGCCATCCTGCACTACATGGCACAAGAGGGATGACATCCTTACAGTGATGCTGTGGTTCTTAAGGTTCACTGCACACACACCAATTTTCTAGTCCTAGAACCAAAAAGGCCACTAGAAAGAGGGTGGACTTACTTAGAAAAGTGGAGTAAAGAGAAACTATTAAAAGCACCAGCTTAATAATATTCAAGCTCGAGAAGAAAGACCATGAATGAAGGAAGTCCTATTCAGAAAGGCAAGATTCATAAATTTGAAACTGTGAGGTGATCCAGACTGATTATCTCGCAGACAATTACATTATATTCATTTATTCAAGCAGTCTTCCCTCTATTAAGCCCAGCAGTGTAATTTTTCTGCCACTAAAATGGTCTCTATCCACCTGCCCAAGGAGAAGTCTGATGAAAAAGAGGGAAATGTGTGGACTGAGAATGAAATAAATGAGTGTACTGGGAAAGGACAGGGCTCCAAGTACCATAAATAAAGGAAAGAATGATTCTGGGGAACAAAAGGAGGAAAACAATCCCTCCAACCTTTCCCCATGCTGACCACCAAAACTCCAGAAGTGGATCATGCCCTGAGAACGGGTGGGCCACAATGGATCCACAGTGCTGCCAACCTAGGTCAAAGGAAAAAGCTACAAAATAGAGCCATTAATATTTGTGCTTGATTAGTGGTTTTGATGTTCAAATCAGTATTAAATGTTAATGACTTAATCAGCAACGGAAAGAGATATAATTTGAATTACTGCTAGTTCTTGAAAAGGAAAAAAAAAAATGAGTATGGGGAAATTAAGGACTTAAGTAAAAAAGTCACAGTACTTACAATCACGGAGCTAAACTGTGTGAACTCTAAAAACCCTAAAGTCAGATTCATAAGATTTGGATTCAGCCTTTAAATTTGTCACAAACTTCCTGAACTGGGAAAGGCAAATTATAGCCAAGTTAAACTGGGGACAATATTTCAGAAGTGTGTGAGACAAAAGCCTTGAAAGGCAGAGGGCAAAACTTCCAAGCTATGAATGGCTCAGAAATGGAAATAAGCTGCACACCCCAGGCTGGCACACATGAGCTGAACCAAGCCATCTCTCCAGTTAAACTGACCTTTGGTATGAAGCATATACACTTGATGGATAAAAGGTAATGCACAGGTTCTCCCAAGGAATAATTGATGGGATAAGAGGAAACAGCCTCAAGTTGTGCCAGGGGAGGTTATATTAAATATAAGGAACAATTTCTTCACCAAAAGGGTTATAAAACACTGGCCCAGGCTGCCCAGGGCAGGGCTGGAGTCCCCATCATCCCTGGAGGGGTATCAAAGCCCTGGAGATGTGGTGCTGAGGGCCATGGGGCAGGGGTGGCCTTGGCACTGCTGGGTTGATCCTTGGATTTGATGATCTTAAAGGTCCTTTCCATGACTCTATGATTCAGCTGGGTGAAGGACACAGAAGAACAAAGAGGTTCCTGGGAGTCACTGCTGCCTATGTGGGCATCCTGCATTAGACTGAGCTGATCTCAAACCACATTCCTGCAAAAAGCAAGCCTGAGATTGGAGATAGGAACCTGCTGGATTTCTGTTTGAGCAGCACCTTGCTCTGCAGACACATGCCCATGACCTGGACATGCACACAACTGCAAATCAATCACCCACAACTTGCATAATCCACCAGGAATAGGTACACCCCAGGAGTAACACTTGGGAAAATTGAAGTCTGTATTTGCTGACCAAACACCAAACCAGGATCAAGTAGCAAAACATTAGAAATCACTCTGAGAAATCAGAATCATCCATTATGAGGAAAATGCAAAAACAATGACCATGATTTTTTCAATTAGGAACTCAGCATGTTAATCCAGTGTTAATACACTTATAATTAAGCTTGCCCATTGCTCACAGTAGATCTGTTCCACATTGCCTATAATATTGCCACACTTCCATTGCTAGAAGAAAGCTGTCCTCTACCTATGTCTGTAACTATTATATTTTTATAAAGCCCAGATACCTTTAATTCAGCCATTTATCAAAACAGATTTAAGATAAAAATGCAATATTTCACCCATGTTTTAAATAAAACACTTTGCAATCGTTTAGTTAAATAATTCCATTTGCCCCCTTGTTTTAAACAGGAATTGGCAATCCAGATCTTGGATTGCACCGTGTAATGTGTCTTCTTTTGGATTTCTCAATGATGTGGAATTTAATCCAGAAGCCTCAAAGCACATTGCTTCCCTTGGTGGATGGAAGGATGACCATGAGCCAACAATGTGTCCTGGTGGCCAAGAAGCCCAATGGCATCCTGGGGTGGTGAGCAGGGGTGGTTAGGAGATTGAGAGAGGTTCTGCTGCCCCTCTACTCTTCCCTGGTGAGGTCATATATGGATTATTGTGTCCAGTTGTGGATCCCTCAGTTCCAGAAGGACAGGGAACTGCTGGAGAGAGTCCAGCACAGAGCAAGCAAGAGGATGAAGGGAGTGGAACATCTCCTGGTGAGGAAAGGCTGAGGGAGCTGGGGCTCTGCAGCTTGGAGAGGAGGAAAATGAGGGGGGAGCTCATCAAAGTTGATAAATATTTAAAGGATAAGTGCCAGCAGGAGGGAGTAAAGCTTTTCTCATGGGTAAGTAGCAATAGGACAAGTGGCAATGGTTATAATTTTATATATATATTTGTGTTTCTTCTCTAATGTGTGTTAGCATCTTACCTGAAATCCCAGAAACACTCATCTCAGCAGTCTAACACAGAAAATGTGTCAGGGTTTAACACTGGCCCCGGCAATTAAACCCAATAACAGATTTTTCTATTAATCCCCCTCTCCTCCCTGATAAGGAAAGGAGAGAGAATAAGGGAAAGAGACTTATGGGTGGGAAACTAAACTACACAACTTTAATGAAACAGTAATGATAAATAGGAAAAATTAATAAATCTATACAAATATACAGGAAAATTGATCCCACATTCCTCCCTCCTTTCCCCCAGTAACTCTCACATCACCACAGAGGCTGCAGGGCAGCCCTGGGAAAGTCCAGGCTGGAATCCTGGGGTCAGGAGCAGTTGGGAGCTGGAGGCAGGAACACACAGATTCAGGCTGGCATGGATCAGGAGCACAGGCAGAGGAAGGGATGGAATCCTCCCAGGATGCCGAAGCAAACAGGGAACTGGTGAAGGAAGGAGCAGGAAGAACAGGTAGGGGCAGGAAGGGAAGCAGAAAGGTGTTGACCCTCATGATCCCTCAAATTTATCCTGAGTATGAGGTGTATGGGATGGAATACTCTGTTTGGTCAGTTCTGGCATCTATCTTGTCTCGGGCCTCCCCAAAGGAGGGGTTCAGGTGGGACCTCTTTGCTCCTTCTGCAGGGTAAAATGTTCCTCAGAGCTGAGCAGTGTCCTTGGCTCTGCACACCAGTCTCTGGCAGTAACTATAACCATGGAGTGTGATCAGTCCCAGGAGCAGACACTGACTGAGAAACTTGCTGTTCATTTCAGCAAGTGCAGCTCCTTACAAGAATCTTAGCTGAAAGCAAAAGTACAAACCAGAAAATCACCTTTATCCTGGCCCAAACCAGGACAAAATGTTAAAAAAATAAAACTCATAACAGAAGAAGTAAGTTTCAGGCTTTAGGTGACTCAAATTCTTGCCTTAGTAACTGAGTACAAGCAAATTGTTTTAGAATTCATGTTCTGATAACAGTTTGCTGTGACACCTGTGCAGCTCACTGCATTATTTTTCAAAAAGAACAAAAACACTTCCCAGAGCTTCGGTGAAGGTTGTTCTGTTATGGTTTGTTTCCTTTTGGTCTTAATTTGTAAAAAGGTTCAATTCTTTGTACACTGTAAATCAAATTAAAGCCTGTCTGGGGACTCATCATCCCAAGCATCTAATGAAGAAAATACATCAGGCCTGATGCAAATTCATTGGATGATTTCTGCACAAATAAAACAACACAAATAGCCAAGAAGAACCACATATTAATGAGGAAACAGATGATATTTAATTAAATAAATATTCTCAGCAATGAGCCAAGGAGCGAAATTATGTGGGTGCTGGATAGGGAAATTTTGAAGCAGCTTATTAAGATTTGAACTACCTTACTCATTGTTTTTCTTTCTTCTTACAGCATGAAAGTACCAAAGAGAGAAACAAACAGTTCTTAGAGATCAGGCTTCTAAAAGCACAGTAAGATCACACATTCTCTGCTGATGGTTAATTAAGATTCCTAGGGAAAAAAAAAACCAAACCAAAATCTAATTTTGTTAAGTCTCTATTTATGATTATTGCAAGTATTTTCATTCCTTCCATAAAAAAAATAATTAATCAATGTACTTATTGCAGCACTAATGTAACCTTCAATACTACACTGCAAATAGCTTAGAGAATTTTAAGAATTACTTACTTGGGAGGCAAATTATGGGGGCTTTGATTAACAGGAGTCCTTTTAAGTATTTTAGGAATAGTACAGCAATATAACACTGAAAAAAAAGAATCTAGGTTGTGCTGCAGACAAGACAGAAGACTAATTTTCCATTTCAAAGGACTGAGTCTTGTGACTGGGAGGTTACAGTTATAAACCCATGCAAAGGTTCCTTGAAGTGAGGTTGTGCAACAGGGAATTCAAATTGTATTGGTCCTCATGTGTATCTTGTTTGGCCTTGGACCCTCAACAGGACAAGCAGAATCTATAATCAAGGTCTCTATTACAAACCTAATTATTTAGTATCATTCTTTCCTAATGGAGCTCGTACATGTTTACTGGGGGTTTGGGCTATTGTGGGGTTTTTTTTAATTAGTGAGCTGGAGAGGCAAAACCAGCTTTAGGCTGAAATGTTGGCCTCACTGAGGAGAGGGGGGGTTAGGATTTTGATTTAATGTTACTTTATTCTAAAAAATGATAGTATACTATTTCTACTGACTCGTGACTGAGTGCCTATGCCATTTTTTTTCTCAGTAACTTCCAAATCATGAATACACTAACCACCAGGAAGGGCTGAGTAGATATAGAGTTAGTGGTGCCCCTTTTAGCATCCAATCTGACATGGTTAGTGCCATTGACCTTTCAGGAAATTCTCTAAAATGCTTATCTGAAAGTTTTACTCCACTTTTTACCACACACCTGATATAGAAACGACTGTGGAACGTGGCTGTGGTTTCCATTTTTGTTTTCTAACTGTGTTTGTAGAGGAAAAAAAAACCTCAAGTCACCTGAGAGCATTACTGAGCATTTCCATGGACATGCCTCCAGTCACGGGCACTCAGATGGTGCCTGGGCTCCATGAGTAAAACATCTCCCATAACTTCTGATTTCTGTGAAAACTGTGGCTACAAGGAACAGAGAGAGAATCACAGAATGGCTTAGATTGGAAGGGACTTTTGAGCTCATCTCCTCCAACCCCCCTGCATGGGCAGGGACACCTCTCATCCAGCCCAGGTTGCTCCAAGCCTCATCCAACCTGGGCTTGAACACCTCCAGGGAGGGGGCAGCCACAGCTTCTCTGGGCAATCTGTTCCAGAGTCTCAGCACCCTCCTGCTGAAGAACTTCTTCCTAAGATCCAGGCTGAACCTCTTCTCCATCAGTTTAAATCCATTTCCCCTTCTCCTGTCACTGGACACTCCTGAAAAGTCTCTCTCCAGCCTTCCTGGAGGTTCCCTTCAGGGTTTGGGGGGCAGCTCTAAGGTCCCCCCTGAGTCTTCTCCAGCTCCTCAGCCTCTCCTCCTAGCAGAGGTGCTCCAGTCCCTGGATCATCATTTTGGCCCTCCTCAAAGACAGAATTGAGGGTTTTTTTCACATCCCTTAACCCAGTGATTATGTTTACAGAGCAAGTAGTTTGGTTCCACCAAACTAAATGAGTAAACAATTGAGGAAAAAAATTGGTTTTCTCTTCTTTGAGTCTTCTCTTCTCCAGGCTGAACAATCCCAGCTCCTCAGCCTCTCCTCCTAGCAGAGGTTCTCCAGCCCTTGGATCAGATCTTTCCATGTATATATCTGTATACCATCTATATCTATGTCTAATCTGTACCTACATAATGCCTGTCACAGTGTGTCCCAGTTCTAGGTTGGCCTCAAGGTGATTTTGCCAAATCCATCTTTTGTTTTGTTTGGTTTGGTTTTTAATAATGTTGTTTCTATCATCTCCTTTTAGAGGTCTGATTGAATCTTTTCATACATGCCAAAAGATGAGTGGGGTGAGGATTGGGTTATGGATTGTAAGTGACAACGGGGTAAATATGTTTGTGTGTAGGATCTTTTCTCTGAGTGAAGGAAGGTTTGTGTGCTAAATTATTATTTGGAGAGTGCTAACAAATCATAGTTCTCTCTTTAGAAAATGATAGGATAATAAGAAGGATTTGTGTCAGCATCCCTATTGTTGCATTCCTTTTATTTACCTGTATTCCTTTTTATTTACCTGTAAACCTTTGTCTTTTGAGAAAAGGTAGTTAAGTGTGGAGCTCTCCAAATTAAGTGGAAATTGGACACTTCAGAAATGTGAAAAAAGTGAAGTGAAAAATGAATAGGAGCAGCATAATGGCGACTTGATCCATAGAGGTAGAGATGGGAAATAAGCAAAAAATCTGAAAAAATCTGAAAAATCTTCCAAAAATCTGAAGAGCAGCTGAGAGAGAAAAATGTGCGTTGGGGGTGGGATTCAGTTCCAGGTTGATACACCTGGAATGAGATGTCTGTGACTGGAGTAGCAGTCTAAGCTCTCCTTAAATCTCTTCTGGTGAACCCAGAGAGCTGCCCGAGGAAGGAGGCAGATGTCACCTTGAGGCAGATGTCACCTTTAGGCAGATGTCACCCTGCTATGTGGCAGGTGATGACTTCCCTGCCTTGGGGTGGCCATGTTGCAGGTAGAAACCAGGACATGGAAACAGAACCCTGCAAGTGCTCAGTCAGTTCTTCTGACTCCTTAACAACTCTGAGTTCAAAGTGAGTGATCACATAATTTAAAAACAAAGGAAATGGGGAAAACCAAATCCTTTGGTTTGGAACCAAGTGTTTCCATTTGGAGCACATCTAGGAAGAAACAAGGCAAGAAGTGGAACTCCTAGAGATGCAGATGCTCTCACCAGATGTGAAATATCCAGCTCCCTCCTTCCACAAACAGGATTTAAATTGATGTTGCCCAGTTTTTGAAGAGATTCTCTTGGTCACCAAGCGGTAAAGGAAATAGATTTTTTCAGGTAATCCCTTTGACCCAGTGTCCACTTTATAAATAAACATTTCCTATAGCAGGAAAGTAAACCCAAATGTCTTATTTCCAAAGTTGCATCTCCCCTGGGAAGCCAGGCTGAGGGATTGGGGTTGTTCAGCCTGGAGAAGAGGAGGCTCCCAGGTGAGCTCAGAGCAACCTTCCAATATCTGAAGGGGCTACAAGAAAGCTGGGGGAGGGCTTTGGACACGGGGGGGTAGAGAGAGGACAAGGGGAAATGAGTTAAAACTGGAAGAGGGGAGATTGAGGTTGGACATGAGGAAGAAATTCTTTCATTCGAGGGTGGTGAGACACTAGAACAGGTTGCCCAAGGAAACCGTGGCTGCCCCATCCCTGGCAGTGTCTCAGCCCAGGTTGGATGGGGCTGGGAGCACCCTGGGCTGGGGGAGGTGTCCCTGACCATGCAGGGGGTTGGAACTGGATGAGCTTTAAGGTCCCTTCCAACCCAAACCATCCCATGATTCTTTATGTTCTAAAATCCACAGAGCTTGGAGTTATTCTCACTTCACAGTTTGATGCTAGATGAGCTTATCACTAGATAATCTAAAATAGATTTTTCAGTGACTGTACTTGGAGAGAATTTGCTGGTAAATCATCAGGAACCTGTAAGAAATAATGAAAAAAGGTCTGAGATGTTAAATATATAAAGGAATGTAAAATGACAGCTGAAGTACCCGTAAAGAGTGAGAGGGGCAGGGAAAATGCATAAAGTGCTAGAAATTTTGCTACAGGATGATATTGTTAATTTGTGGGTTTGAAATATACAGTTGCAGGAGGTAGAAAATTTCAGAGCAAGCCATGTGATCCTTTTAAAAATGTCAGACCCATGAAATAAGGTCATTATTCTACCCTGCTTGCCTGGTTGGAGTACTGTGTTCAGTTTTGGACATTCCTTTAGAAATGGCACAACCAAACTGGGTCACATCTCTACGTAATCAACAGCTCCATTCAGTTTTGCTGAATGATATTTAAGAAGAGATTTCAGTAGGCTTCAAAATGTTTTCCTTCAATAAATAAGTAAATAAAGATGGAAGCTGAGGGACTACAATCAGCAGAGGCAACTTTTCCACTTAATAGAAGAGCAGGAGATAGAGCAATCCAGCAATCCCCATTTCTTGGGTTTTCCTCTTGCACTTTGAAGGCTAAGCAAGGTGGGAGCACTTCTCTACAGACGTTATGATAATAAAGAAAAGTTTAAAAAAATGACCTGACACACTGGAATATGAGCTGCTATCACCTGAATATTCAGTGAGGTCTCTTCTGAGGTCTCTTCTCCCAAGGAAAAAGTGATAGGAGAAGAGGAAACGGTTTCAAGTTGTGCCAGGGGAGGTGGTGATTGGATTGTAGGAGAAATTTCTTCACTGAAAGGGTTGTCAGGACCTGGCACAACCTGCCCAGGGCAGTGATGGAGTCATCGTCTTGGGATGGATTGAAGAGCCACGTAGCCATGGTGCTGAGGGACATGGGTTAGTGGTGGCCTTGGTAGTCCTGGGTTGATGGTTGGACTTGATCTTAAAGGTCTTTTCCCAACTCAATGATTCTATAGGAACTCCCTTTTGTACATGAGTCTTCAGGTTATGCGTGCTCGAGTGCTTGGGGTTTTTTAACACTGAAAACTGAGATCTGAACTCATTTTGCAAAAATTTACCAACAAGAAGTTTACTTAGAACTCATTTTGTAGCTACATCATGCTACACAACCTTTGCACCCACTGCAGATCGTAAAGGGAATGAGAACAACCCGTGAGCAGGAGTCCTTACATGTAGGAGAGGACAATGACAGCTTTTGAAAGTCAACCCCCCAATCCAGTATCCTTCAGCAATAAATATGAGAGTTATCAAACTTGCAGTGATCATTTTTCTGTTGTGTAAAGTTCCAGAAAAGGTGAATTTTTTTGAAAAATAGTCGCTGGGGGAAAAGAAGATGTGATTAAAACAGGGGGTATTCAGATGGCACACAAAGAGGTTGAAGACAGTGGTAAAAGCCTCTTTGAAAAACTGAAATTATTTTATGCCTTCCAGCTAAGTGATGAGGTTAAATGCATATTTACAAGGTCATGCAGAATGCAAGAAGAAAAGGCAGGGTGGTGGGTGGGTTTTTTTCCCCTTCTTTATGGAAACACAGCTCAACTCTCTTGTGTGTGAGAGACAAATCTGGAGTTGTTCACTTATGTTTCTACTGGCTCCCTGTGGGTCAAACTGCCACTTTCAGAAAGCATCTTTGGATTACACCCTGGGGGCATACTTGGCAACTTTGGCTAAATCCTGAGAACCATGGAAAAATTATCCTGTTTGTAAAAGAGAAACGTTCTTTTCCTTCTCCCCCAGCACTGAAGAGAAGCAGCTTTTTGGTACAAATGTCTTGTTATTCCTTATTAAATACAGTCATATATAAGGGAAAATCTTCTCATTAGAGACAGCTTATGAAAATCACAGAATCACAGAATTTCTTTGGTTGGAAGAGACCTTCAGGTTCATCCAGTCCAACCTTTGACCAACACTCTAAGCTCACCACTAAACCGTGTCCCTAAGGACCAGGTCCACAGGCTGTTTAAATCCCTCCAGGGATGATGACTCCACCACTGCCCTGAGCAGACTATTCCAATGTCTGACAACCCCTGTAGAGAAAAAATGTTCCCTAATATCCAGCCTAAACCTCCCGTGGCATAGCTTACATCCATTTCCTCTGGTCACATGCCACCAAGGAGAAGAGGCTGAAAAGAGGTAGTCAAGAAAATTCATTCAAGAAATAGCCATCTCTGTTCCTGTTAGAGAATCACGGAATTACCTTGGTTGGAAAAGACCTTCAAGATCTCAAGTCCAACCATTAACCTAACACTAACAAGTCCTTAACTAAACCATACCCCTAAATGCTGTCTTAAATCCTTCCATGGATGGTGACTTCACCTGGGCAGCCTGTTCGAATCCCTAATAACCCTTTTGGTGAAGAAATTCTTCCTAACATCCAATCTAAACCTCCCTTGACACAACTTGAGGTCATTACCTCTTGTTCTGTCACTTGTAACTTCACTGAACAGATCCCCAAATCTTTGCAACCTCTTTTGAAGCAGTTGTAGAGAGCAATAACATCTCCCCTCAGCATAGGAAGATAATTTGTATTATGGTGAAGCATTTAAAGATAACTCCTTCTGTAACAGAGAGATCCATGGCAAATGGATATCCATATCCTTAAAGATGCTGTCCCTGGGAACAGCAGTGTTTCCAATAGTAACAGAACCCAAGAAAAAAAAAAAGCTTTTATGTGGGCTGAACAATTTGAGGGTCTGACTCAGGAGACAGATTGCTGCTCTGCACGTTTTAATGCTCTGAGAAACAGTGATGTCTATTTTGTACTTCGAGTTCTGTGTCTAAAAAATATACCAAATTGTCTATATTGTTTAAGAAGATGCTCTGATTGGCATATTTTCCATGATACTTCTGATCAGCTGATAGTTTTCATGTACTGATGAACACACAGAAATAATCCCATTTTTTTTTACGTGTACTGATTTTTGAGCAACAGTGCCATTCTGTGTAAAACTAATGAAAAAAAAAGTGGAAGTGTGTGTAGCTGGGAAATGGATCTCTGAAAACCAAAAGGTGATCCATGAGATCTTCTCATGGCAACAAAAAAAAAGAAAAAAATACAAAGACAGAAGTGTACAGAAAGAGGGAGAGTATCTGCTGGGTAAAGTTCAGCTGGTAAAAGGAGAACAAAATTGCAGTATTCAAAACCATCAAAGAGAGAAAGAAAGGGAAATTATGCACTCTTGTAATTAGAGAGTAGATCAAGATAAATACAGATTTTTGATAGTTATAACCAGAAAAGGTTTTCAGTAATAGATTTCTCAAGTTCAGTTCCAGAGTTTGATAGCATTTGCCCAAACTCATTCATGTCAAACATCACCATCTGAATGAAATTCTAATCAATTCTTGAATTAAATAGAAATTAGTAATCTCAACGAGTATCTGGGTTGAAGTAAAATCTTGCTTGACTTAGTTTCCTTTTTATCTTGTGAAAATAATGTAAAATACTCAAAAGTATGTTGTTTTCTTGGCCTTGTAGCCAGCATTTCCAGAAAGGTTGCATTATTCAGATAGAGAGTGTGTTCTCTCCAGATTCATCAAAAAGTTTCTCGTGTTTGTGTGCAAATCCTGCAATACATTTGGAAGCTCTGGGAGCAGAGATTCTCAGTGGGATTTAGGCAGATGGACAACTAGGGTTTTATTCGGTTTCACTTTGCAGGTTTCTTGTCTGCTAATTTTGCAAAGGTGCAGAGGTCACTCACACACGTGTCATCTGCCACAAGGTCAGGGAAAGATGTTAAAAGAAGCAGAAATGTGAATTGGCCACGTATTTCATACCTGCTTGAGTGATCCCAAACTTTCAAGATCTTTTTTTGGCTGGGTACAAACAATGCATTCAGATATTTTTTAAGGAGCAATACAGCTTGTTTCTTAGAAAATAATGTTAAGGCAGGGGTCAAGCTGTCACATTAATTACCAGGAGGTCATTTGGAGAAAATTACTATCAAATGCGGTGAAAAAGGTTTTATATTCTCCCAGAAATTATGATCTGCTGTTTCTATGGAAACTGCAACAGTAGTTCATAAAAGCTCTTTAATGGAGGTTTACAAAAGCTTTAACATCCTAAAGTCCAGCAACATCTCCAGAGAAAGCCCACACTCACATTTCATCTCTGCTCTGGCTCTTTGATTTCAGCCAGAGTTCCAGCAGGCATGAATTGAGTCCCTAACACTTCACACTTTTATCAGATGGAGGGATAAATATTCTAAGATAATATTGGAGCTGTAATCCTCAGATCTTCCCCCTCTGTTGGATGCACAGGAGCTGTCACGCTGTCAGCCTGACGAGATGGAGCAAATCTTGGAGGAATGGGACTGTTTAAAAATGAACATTATTTCAATCTGCAGAACATTCCGGCCTCGGGTTTTTTATTCTTGTATTTCCATATTCCATTAACTGTGCTTTTTCTGGTGGGTTCAGTCTGGAGTGAGGCTGAATGTTCTGCTCCTTTACACACGCTTAACTTTAAGCATGTGAATAGTAATATTGACTTCAGTGCATAAAGATAAGAAAATGCTTAAGTGCTTTGCTGGCTTAGAGCCAGATTGCTCAGCTCCCAGCAAGAGCATGCCCAGTATCAAAGATTAATAATAATGAAAACTAGAATTAGCATTTTTTTAAATTATTTTTTTTTAGTTTATTGATAACTTTTCCAAGATGAATATTCCTTTAATCCAGCATGCATGCCACCAAGGAGAAGAGGCTATGATATCACCATTAAAAACTTTGAAGAGGCACCATGGGCTGCAGTTCACTTTCTTGTAGTTGAGAGGACTAATAAACATGAATCTTTCAAAAAAAGAGGAATAATGGGATGTTTTAGTTCAAAGTGCAGTCGGGGTTATTGCTGTGATTTTAGGAAGACTCAAAATATTGCTGATTTGCTGACAAACCTGTCATATAAATCTTTAAAGCTCCGTAACAGCCCCAAGAAAAAAAATGTGGATGCAGTAATGGTGCTAGTGATGGCCATTAGTGATAGAAACACCCATATAGTGCTTTCCTGCAAATATTAGTTCTGTAGTGTTTTAATGCTTTCTGCTTTTTAACAAGTCCCATTTCTTGAAGGTAATGAACTGCTTTGTGGAATTGAAGCAGAGACTATTTGCAGACCATCAAATCATTCATGTTTTTCAGTGTTTGTGTTTGTTAATGAAGACGTAAGTGATTTGGGGTGGAATTAATAATAAAAGTTTGCTCATCTGCATAACAAGTGGGTTTTCTCATTTTGCTGAACGGGAATCAGATAAACACAGAGAGAAAAGGATGGTTAAAAACAGACACTGGAAATAGGCTGCCCAGGGAGGTGGTGGAATCCCTGGATGTGTTTAAGGGTCCTTTCAATGTGGTGTTGGGGGATATGGTGTAGGGAAGAACTTCGGAGAGTAGGGATGATGGTTGGACTCTTTTGGGGTCCCAAGGGTCTTTTCCAACCTGAAGGATTCTATGATTAAAAATTGTTTGCAGCAGCAGTGTAATTAGGAAGTGAATCCTCCAGTTATCCCTCCTTAGTGCGTGCACTAAGACTCCATTCAGAGGAAACAAAATCAACTCATATTGGAAAATAAAATCTGAATGAGTGACTGACCTTCAGGCAGCTTCTTACACTCATGCAATCAGAGCATCAGAGTAAATCTGGTCCAAATAACATCTCCTACTGCATGGCACGTACAGGTAGGGATTTTTTCCTCAACTGTTCACTCATTTAGTTTGGTGGAACCAAACTACTTCCTCTGTAAACATAATCACTGGGTTAAGGGATGTGAAAAAAACCCTAAATTCTGTCTTTGAGGAGGGCCAAAAAGATGCTCCTATTCATTTTTCACTTTACTTTTTTCACATTTCTGAAGTGTCCAATTTCCACTTAATTTGGAGAGCTCCACACTTAACCATCTTTTCTCAAAAGACAAAGGTTTACAGGTAAATAAAAAGGAATACAGGTAAATAAAAGGAATGCAACAATAGGGATGCTGACACAAATCCTTCTTATTATCCTATCATTTTCTAAAGAGAGAACTATGATTTGTTAGCACTCTCCAAATAATAATTTAGCACACAAACCTTCCTTCACTCAGAGAAAAGATCCTACACACAAACATATTTACCCCGTTGTCACTTACAATCCATAACCCAATCCTCACCCCACTCATCTTTTGGCATGTATGAAAGGATTCAATCAGACCTCTAAAAGGAGATGATAGAAACAACATTATTAAAAACCAAACCAAACAAAACAAAAGATGGATTTGGCAAAATCACCTTGAGGCCAACCTAGAACTGGGACACACTGTGACAGGCATTATGTAGGTACAGATTAGACATAGATATAGATGGTATACAGATATATACATGGAAAGATCTGATCCAAGGGCTGGAGAACCTCTGCTAGGAGGAGAGGCTGAGGAGCTGGGATTGTTCAGCCTGGAGAAGAGAAGACTCAAAGAAGAGAAAACCCATTTTTTCCTCAACTGTTTAGTCATTTAGCTTGGTGGAACCAAACTACTTGCTCTGTAAACATAATCACTGGGTTAAGGGATGTGAAAAAAAACCTAAATTCTGTCTTTGAGGAGGGCCAAAATGATGATCCAGGGACTGGAGCACCTCTGCTAGGAGGAGAGGCTGAGAAGCTGGAGAAGACTCAGGGGGGACCTTAGAGCTGCCCCCCAAACCCTGAAGGGAACCTCCAGGAAGGCTGGAGAGGGACTTTTCAGGAGTGTCCAGTGACAGGAGAAGGGGAAATGGATTTAAACTGGAGGAGAAGAGGTTCAGCCTGGATCTTAGGAAGAAGTTGTTCAGCAGGAGGGTGCTGAGACTCTGGAACAGATTGCCCAGAGAAGCTGTGGCTGCCCCCTCCCTGGAGGTGTTCAAGCCCAGGTTGGATGAGGCTTGGAGCAAGCTGGGCTGGATGAGAGGTGTCCCTGGCCATGGCAGGGGGGTTGGAGGAGATGAGCTCAAAAGTCCCTTCCAATCTAAGCCATTCTGTGATTCTATGATCTGTAACAAGGAAATGTTGACAAATGGCAGAAAATTACCACTGTATCTTGAAAGTATGTTTGAAAGACCATTTCCTAAGATCTTGAGGAACATGATTACTTCATGGTTTTTTACATTCCTGAAGATGATGTAATGTATCAACACATTAATTGAAATTTTGGTCACAATTAGCATGTATTAAATTCCTGATTAGTTGAATGCATTTAAAGCACTTTAATTGGTTTGTTTCCATTGATATAATGTAATGTGTTTTAAACTATGTAATTTAGAGGTGTGTATCTAGTTATCATTGATTAGCTAATCAATAGTATTGTCACAAGTGCATGAATGCTGGATTAATTATGTCTGAACCTCACATTTCTCAGGAAATAAGGAATATAACAGTTTTCTCTCTGGCTCTGTTAGCACATCATTTGCTTCTTGTATTAAGTCATGTAGACAGTAACCTGAGGTTGCATTCCACTACTTCTTTTGTAAAGCACTTGAGATTTCCAACAGATGCAGTCCTCTGGTTAGCTTCCTTTAAACTTGTAACTCCAATGACTTCTAACAAGTACTCATGAAATATTGACAACACATTCACACCAACGAAATTAAAAATTCAGACACCACAGACAGGAAAACCAGCATCCTCTCTGTTTACAAAATCTGGTGGGGTGTTGTTTGGGGTTTTTTTAGTTGGAGTTTGAGAGATCTTTATTCAAACTCAGCAACATTTGGTACTTATTGTCATCAACAGCCACACTGCCATCAGCCTCAGTGTGGATGAAGTGGTTGCATTACCATTACTGAAAGGGATTTTGGTTTCAAAGAGTTCAGTAGAACTAATCCATGAAAAACATGCTTCAGCATGGAATATCACTCAGAACTTAAATAAATATTCTTATATTTTTAGAATTTGGTAGTGTTCCATAGAATTTTTAAGATTCACTAGAGTCAGATCCCCCAAAATTCACGTAGGGATATTTAAAATAATACAATATCCCTGTAAGACCTTCTCTACATTTTTCTATTTCTTATCTGAATTGACCTTGCCATTTAGAATTCACAACTCTTTTCCCATGTGAATTTGTCCTTTTCCATTTAGTAAACTTGGTTTCTCCTCTGATGGCACTAAAATTTTGCTTGTGTAACAGTAACTTCAGTTCTTTGAGCTCTTTGTCCTTTCAAGTTGTTCTTGAACACCAATTTCAAGTGACAGTCACCTAATTGTGAGAGATATATTTCTTAGTTAACAGACACAGTGACAACACAGCGTGCTTTTTGAGGCTGTCCCAAAGTATTTAGAAGAATTTACTGGGTATAAAAGGCAGAGTTCAGAATTTCCAAGTTTACTTTGCAAGCCTCAGGCATCATGGAGAACCAAACCATGCTGCATTATTTTCATTTTTGCCAAAGCTCACATGTCATAGCCAGAACTGAAATTATTACCATGCTGTGAGTTATAACCAAAGAACAAATTAAATGCTGCCCAAAACCATCACAGCACATTTTCAGGCATTGAATTTAATATGTTGGATTCAGAGCCTTAGCACAGGCCAAGACAGCTTAGAAACTGCATGAGAAATATTACCCAGTGCTGGATATGTTTCCAGGGGGAGACCATGAGGTCGGATGAATTCATCTGACTACCAAGGGATTTTTGTGAGTCACAAAGCAAGGCAAAGGCTGAAGTAGTTTGGGTTCATTCCAGGTCATTCCAGCTTTCACCAGGAAAACCCTTTGGCTTCACACCACCTTCCACTCCCTCTTCCTCCCTTTCTCCCCATGACTCTCTGCACCTAGTATTGAAGAAACTGAAACCATCTAAAAATGGAAATTAATAGCATCCATTTTGGTAAGAGCTGTCATTCAAATTGGCTTTTCATTTCTATATGAGAATGTTCAGAGAAGTCCAACCTACTGAAACAGTTTTAGCTTTAGAACTTCAAACCAGCCACCTGGAGTTCATGTCAGGGTTTAACACTGGCCCAGCAATTAAACCAAATAACAGCTGCTCTCTATTAATCCCCCTCCCCTCCCTGGTAAAGGAAGGAGAGAGAATAAGGGAAAGAGACTGATGGGTTGGAAACTAAACTGCACAGCTTTAATGGAACAGTAATGATAAATAGGGAAAATTACTAAATCTATACAAATATACAGGAAAATTGATACCACGTTCCTCTCCTTTTCCCCCCAATAACTCTCACATCACCACCGAGGCTGCAGGGCAGCCCTGGGAAAGTCCAGGCTGGAATCCTGGGGTCAGGAGCAGTTGGGAGCTGGAGGCAGGAACACACAGATTCAGGCTGGCATGGATCAGGAGCACAGGCAGAGGAATGGATGGAATCCTCCCAGGATGCCAAAACAAACAGGGAACAGGTGAAGAAAGGGAAGCAGGAAGGGGTTTGACCCTCGTGATCCCTCAAATTTATACTGAGTATGAGGTGTATGGGATGTTTGGTCAATTTTGGTCATTTATGTTGTCCATTCTTTTCTCCTTACAGAGGGCAAAATGTTCCTCAGAGCTGAGCAGTTCCTTGGTTCTGCAGCCCATTCTCCAGCTGTAACTATAACCATGGAGTGGGATCAGTCCCAGAAGCAGACACTGACTGAGAAACTTGCTGTTAATTTCAGCAAGTGCAGCTACCTACAAGCTGGAAGCAAAAGTACAAGACAGAAAATCACCTTTATCCTGGCCCGAACCAAGACAGTACACAGAGACAAACTGTAGACTGACTAAAATGCAAGATGCTCAATACTCCATAATAATATTCCATCAACTTAAGACCATCCACACTGAAATCACTCAAAGTATCCCTAGGCCTCTTTTTTTGGTACTGCTTTAGGTGTTGCCCAGTAAACACACTGTGGTACTTCCTCAAACATTCTCTCATTTCCAGTTACCTGCACTAAAGGCTGCTCTTAGAAGTGACAGGTATTGTTTAACAGCTCTTGATGAATTTTCTTCTCTGAATTTCTCTAAGCACCTTCTGAGCTCTTCATACCTGGCCTTCAAAGTAGCCTTTGCCAAGGAGCTCCACACAGGATGCACGAGCCACTGAGCCAAGAGAACCTCAACTTTCCAACAAAGGAAACCCTGTTCTCTTCCAGTATGAAGAGGTCTCCAAGCCATTAGATCTCATCACTGACTTGTTTTAATGAATAAGCAAGGTATTCTGTTTCATTTTAGGGGTACTTCAGATTGAATTAGTTGCAATTACCACGTCCCTCTGAGGCTGATGCACTTCTATTAATTTAAGTTGTAATAAAGTCTCAGCATTTCAAATTAGAAAAGGAAAAAAAAAAAAAAACAAACCAAACAGCAAACGTTTCAAGAACAACTTTCTGCATCGTAGGTGTTATCCAGCAAATTCATGATGTACAGGCAAAAAAATCTTTTCTAAATGCTTGATTTGGATGTCTCATGCATCTCACCCACCTCTTTGGCCCTCAGAGAGAAGACAGCCAACTCACCCTGACACGAGCAGAATTTTTATGTATCCTCCTGCACAGCTCTTGCTCTCCTCTTGCTGCTCTCCCAGTAAAGCCAAATGAGTCTTGGCCCTTTCTAAACTCCAGGTCGAGTGTTTCAAGAATCAGTCAAAACATTTTTTCTTTCTTCCCACCCCACAACACTACCTGTGACTAGGAAAGCTACCAGCTTCAGAGTCACGGATACCAAAACCTTGAAAGGTTGGGACACTCACAGAATACCAAATGAAAGATTTGGAAATGAACGCGTGTGCCCATCATCAGAAATTGTAAACAAGAGAACCACAACAAGGGCACTTGTCCTACACATTAGCTGATAATAAGCATCAGAGGATGCCCAGGAGCTGGAACAGGCAATGTGCTATGAATTATGCAAACAACTACAGAAAAAGTGGTGGATTTTCAACGAGAAAACCCAAACGTGCTGAGGGAACCCGAAGCTGTGTTGAGGATGGATTCAATCTACACCAATTTGCTTTGGAGATGTCTTTAATGATTCCACAAAGACTGACATCTAACCTGAGTGTTTTGTTCAGTAACACGCCAGCTTTGCCTCACCTCCCAACTAATAACACATTTCAGCAGAATATATTCTTTTTTTTTTTTTTTTCATTGTTTGTTTTTCACCGCTGATAACTGAAAGCTGGCTACAGAATGGTTGCACAGAATTACATCATTCATTTCTTGGAGATGATATCCCTTCCCCCTCCCATGTCACTTGCTTCTTGACTGAGCTAAAGCACTGAAAAATTAGACTTCATTTCAGTATGCTAATAGCAATCTATCCAAAACAATGTAATCAAGGCCTCATGTGCTCCTATAATTTCATTCTTGACAGAAGTCTGACAGCTATTTATTGTTGGAGGGAATCGTGGGGAGGGGAAGAGAAAAATTCCTGCAATTTCCCCTCCCCCACCAAACACAACAGCTTTGCAGTTTAAAGCAGCATCTTTGTGAAACCCACAAAATGGTAATAATCAGGGGGTTTACATATGTCTTGTCTTAAGCAATCAAGGCAGAGAGTTAACAGAGAGGCACATTCAGATGTGCCAGTTCCCAAACTGGCCACCTCTGATGAGCCAGCTGTGAGCTTCAATTGTCACATTATAATTTAGGCAAGGAGGAGAGGGGGGAGGGAAAGGCATCCAGCTCCACACTGGATGAACATAATTATTCACAGCAGGATGCTGCAGAATTAATTTAGCCAATCAGAATTATAGTGGGGGTTGGGTATCAGCAGCACGTGAAAAAAGGAGAAAGAAGGGAGAAAGAAAATCAGGGAAGGGATCAAAAAAAAAAAAATGTGACTAGCACCTTGCTAATGTTTTGATTCTGCATCCCTCAGTGTAGCTGGAATACAGTGAAGTGAAAATAAAACTGTGACACAGATGTTCCAGGCTCACCAGGGTTGATGTGAAATGAGAGAAGCTGCAAATTTGGTACATTGGGAAAAGTCAGCAGTCTGAGGGGGTTTGTGAAATACCCCATCAAATCCTACCTGGCTGCATCATGCTGAATAATATGCTATCAGACGACCATAAATCTAGGAAGAACGTTAGCAATTCTGCATCCTTCCTGTTTGGCACTTGTGAAATTCTGCCAAAACACCACTTAAATAATAGAGGAGACGTGGAAATAATCCCCAGCCCAGTCCATCCTCTAATGATGTGATCCATTTAATTTCACTTCCCAATCTATCACAGATTTTGGGTTGACACCTTTTCATTGTGCCTGTTCAAGGAGCTGACCAGGGGAGTGAAGAACTGGAGCTCTGCCATTCGAGGTCAGTAGTTTTGGACTCAGAGCCTTTGGACTCATTTTGTTTAATGATTCCATTAAACTGAAGACTGAACAATATTGGTCATCACTATGCTTCAGCATAAAACACCCAGTGAGCTGAGTGGGGAAGTTAACCATTCTCATATGCTTTTCAAGTTTTCTGTGATTTTGGAGTGCAGCATTTCATCAGCTTACAATTTACCAATGGCTGCTTTCAGAACTGAAATGATTTTCTCCTTGATAGCAAAGAAATGAAGATATACAAAAGAAATCAAGCAGAAATGCTTTTCTTTGTTGCTTTAAGCTGTTGGTGTCCACACAAATACTTCAGCCACCAAGAGAGTAAATTTGGAGATAGAATTCTTCTCTTCATATTCACCTCACAGGGACCAAACCAGGACCAGAGAAGTCAAAGCCTTTGATCCTTCTTTAACTGAAGCAAAGAAAAATATAAAATACACAGTATCAGCCTTTTTGTCTCTATTCCTGCCAACACCTTCTTTTCAGGGACAGCTGTAAAACTGAAGAGAAGACTAAAGAGATACAGAATATTTACACTGTGAAGATATCAAAACTTTCAGTGTTGAATCCTCCCCCCATAAACAAAAATTCTCTCTCTTTTCACAACACAGGGAGAAAAGTTCTTCAGTTTAGATGACTTTAAGCTTTATTTCTACCTTAAGAGATGCTCACAGAAGTAGTAAGTAGAAAATACATCCTCAGAGTACTCAATTCAATTGTGGTTTTTTTTTTTCCTTTTCCTGGAATTGTACAAGCATGATAAATGTAACTGAAGCAGAATCCTTGAGTTCCTGTAAAACTTGACTTAAGCTTCTGCTCTCTGATTCTGGTAATGGTGAGAAAAATGACAGGAAGGATGGTCGGATTTTATTTCTGGCAATAATGTTTGATGTACACCACTGTCAATGAGAACCATGATTTAAGCTGTAAGGATATAAGGCCGTGTGGTAAAAATGGTATCACTACAAATCCTGATTAACAATCACTGCAACAGTAAAATTGGTTCCCATAGCAACATGACTGAAATTATACAACAAATGGCAATGCCATATCAGATAAATCACTCTGGGAAATGTCCCGTTTTGGAAACCATTTGGCTTTCTGCTACCTTCATCTTTAAGGACTTGCAAATATTACTTTCAATCTCCTGATCCTCACTGCTCATCCCCTGATTTCCATCATCATTTGTTCTTCTAAGAACTGAGGTAAAACAACTAAAATAAAAGTAATAAGAAGACAATTTGCTATTTAACATCAGAAAGCTCATTTCAGATCCCGACAGTTTTTAAAAATACACCTTCCTACATACACACATTTCCTATATGTGTATTTTTAAAAATACACATATCCTACATATATATTCCTATACACATTCCTATATATATTCCTGCTCTTCTAAGAACCGAGGTAAAACAACTAAAATAAAAGTAATAAGAAGACAATTTGCTATTTCACATTAGAAAGCTCATTTCAGATCCAGACAGTTTTAAAAAATACACATTCCTATGTATTTTTGTAATTTTTTTCTGTTTTAATTTGTTCTGTGTTTATTTTATGGTATTTCCATAACTTCAGTTTCCGAGAGCAAATATTAATTTTAGATATTTTGCATTTGTAAAACATATGACTGCAGTCACCCGCTTTGTATGCATCACTTGTGGAGACAACCACTGTAAGAGAGGAAGATGTGCACCACACAAGAAGAAAATTAGAAGAAAAAGAATTAAAAGTGATATGTTGATCACGTACAAAATTTACAAAGTCCCTTTCAAACTGCACCTAGAATGACCCTTTGATTTTAAAAATGTGTGATTCCACCTAGGTAGCCCATGTAGAGGTTGACTTGGTGAAGCTGTTGTTACAGAACTGCTTAAATGATTGCAGATATCCAGGGCTTCCAAAATCAAGGTAGATGGACAGACAGACAGACAGACAGAGCAAGATACAGAGTACCAAAATGGTTAGGGGTCTGAAACATGTAGGAGGATACTGAAAGAAGTGGGTTTGCAAAACACCAAGAGGGAAAAAGCCAAGAGTCACTCTTGTTGCTGTCTCCATAACTGGAGGGTGTAAGGAAGATGAAACCAGATTCCTCTTGCACGTGTAAACTAAAATGACCAGAAGCTACAGACAGAAGCTGAAACGTGGGAGATTCCAATTCAAAATAAGAATATTAAATATAGCACAGAGCTGGTCAAATGCTGGGGCAGGGAACAGAAAGATGATTATTTGTCTTCTAATAGCCCAAGGCCTGAGCAACCTGCTCTAAGTGCACTCAAGACCTTGGTGGTCCCGTCCATCCAATGTAGTCCTAGGCCTCTGTCTCCACAAGGCCAGGGACAGAAGTCATTTCTTCAATTTTAATGCTCCCTCATTCAAACAAGAACACCTGGAGGAGTTCTTTGAAAAGAGCTGGAAAGAATCAGTCCCTCCATAAAGGCCTCAAAAGCCTCTTGAGCCTCTTAGACTCAAAAAACAAACAAGACTGTCAGAATTGAGCTGAGGAAGGGGTTTCTTTTTTAATGGAGAGGTTAGCCCAGGCCAGACAGGGCTGTACCAGGATAGACTTGCCAACTTTCAGACAAGCCAAGAGCTGGAGGAGGATGCTGTATACCTAGTGTAACCTCAATGACAATGGAGAAAGCGTGACATGAAAAAGTGGTCAGAATGTATTGCTTTCCTCCAGACTTGTCTGCCTTTCAGGCCATGTAAACACCAGGGGTTTGCTTAATCTATCACAAGTCACTGAACCACAAACCTACAGTGCTGACATGACAGGAGGTGTTAAAGATGGAGAGTTTACATTAGGAAAGTTCAAATAACTGAAGAGTTAAATCACCATGTGTCAGATCTTCTGAAAGAGATAAGGAGTGGAGCTGCTGTCCCCTGCTGAGCCTCCAGAGCCATTTCCTGATCTTGGTGTAAATCCCAGAAGCTTTAAGATGTATGAAGGGATCTCACAGTGACCCATACAAGTATGACAAGAATTAAAGACTTCAGCAGAAAAGAATGCCAGTAAAATGCAAAAACAGAAGTTTTATAGAACTTGAACTACGAGCTGGAACCAAATAAAGAAACCTAAATGGCAACCATCCAACCTTCAACCTCTCAAGACAGGAAGACTTCAAAATTCACTTTGTGCAGCTCTTCATATAGCTGAAAAGGTATGAATAAAAGACAGATAAAAGTTTTGGAAGAAGATATTTAGTGCATCCTGTTCTGAAAACCAACATCATCATCAGAGCTTGAAATACTCTTAACATTTCTGCTCTGGAGTACTAATAATCCAGAACAAATGCCACCAAAAAACCTGCAGTATATATGTACAGGTAAACTGTTCAGTGGGGTTATTTTGGGAAATAGATACTTCATCAAGGAATTGTTCTACAGAGACTGCAGTTTATAGACTGAAGTTCAGCAGGAAAGTATCTTCTACTGATTCTTTCCAGTACCCTAACTTGAGTCAACAGGGAGAACTCAGGAAGCAATTCAAATAGATGTAAGCATAGAACTGACTGAAATAATTTGGGTTGGTTAAAGTAATCTGTGAGAACTGTAAAACAGAAGATGTGCTTTATTTTGAGGTGTAAGTGAAAGATACTCAGCAATGGCACCTGGGGTTTCTGTCCATGATGAACATTGGACATGTCAAAGCCCAAGAAATAGTGATTACATGCTAGTTATTTGTTTCATTAACTGAGACCCCCAGATCAAATGGAAAACAGCAGGAACCTACCATTTTGTATCTGATGACAACAAATTAGTTCATTCCTTAGACATTAGGAAGAAATTCTTTAATTTGAGGGAGCTGAGCCTCTGGTTGCCCAGGTTGCCCAAGGAAGCTGTGGCTGCCCCATCTCTGGCAGTGTCTCAGCCCAGGTTGGATGGGGCTTGGAGCAACCTGGGCTGGGGGAGGTGTCCCTGCCCATGGCAGGGGGGTTGGAACTGGGAGAGCTTTAAGATCCCTTCCAACCCAAACCATTCTATGATTCAACCTAGGTTTCAATCATAAAACCCAAAATTTATGAGCAACACTTTCTACAGAGGGGACTTTTTTGAGGGTACAGTGTTAGCATGGCATCTCTCATGTCCATTGCCTCTGCCCCTCTACTGAGATCAAATTAGAGATGTTATTACGTGTTAATCACTGTCATAATGAAAAAATATCTTTGAAAGCCCATACCCTACAGGTCTTGCTCAAGAACTGACCCGTTTGAGGGTTTTGCAGTAGGTAGCAGGGTAATCAGGTAATAGTTTTCCAGTTATTAGGTTCTAAGCTATGAATTATTTGATGTAAATCACTGTAGCTCCATGAAGTGAAATGTGGCAACACTTGTCACATCAGCTGAAGGTCCCCATCATCTGTCTGCCCCTTCCCACCATCTCCTCCTGGCAAAATTAGGGGTGTGAAGACCATGATTTCCACTGGTTAGGTTTTAAACAAACTGACACACACAAACACATACCTACAATTTTCCTCCTTACAGGTATAGGTTCTTAAAGTTAACCAACTGCCAACTCCTACTCTCCCTTCCTTTCATCTCCACACCAGGCAGAACTTTGGCTGGTTTTTTACCAACTCATTTCTGAAAGGAACTTTTCTTTCTGTTTTTTTTTACAGCTAAAATTGTAAAGCAAAGCCATGTAATTTCCACCCCTAGCTGCCTCCTCCATTCACACATTGCATTTTCCCCTTCCCCACAAATGTCACTAATTCTTCTGTTAGAATTCTTACACCCAGTCAGAACTTTCTGTCTTTAATATTCCCAAACTGTGTGTCCTTCTGGAACTCTAACCAGCTGCTTCTATGATATTGGTGCTGTGAGTGATGCACCCACAGTGGGAGTTTCCACACCATTTCTGGGTATTTCCCAGTGTTTATTTTTTATTTTATGCTGAATTTTACACACAGAGCATCTCAGTACCCCAATGTTTCTCCAAATTCCTTTGCAAAATCTTTTTTTTCCTAGACTTGATAAGAAACTAACAGTTGAAGATCACTTTGATGATTGGGTAAATGTGTAAGTCTAGGGAGGTGGTGAAAAGGACACCAGCTCTTCATCCAGGAGCTACCTGGGTATCTCTATCATAGGAAAGAGCAGAACATCATGGTCCATTCTCTGGCACAACAGCAGCTTGGACACATCCCCATTAACCTCTCTCATCTTCCCCACCTGGAAGGCTGGAATCCTTCATGAACCAAAATGGTACAGGACTCTTTCAGGGGTTCTTGGCTGTGCTACCAAAATGTGCCCAGGGATTGCCTGAAGATAATGCTGCTTGGATGGGACCAAGGTCATAGAATCACAGAATTTTCTGGGATGGAAGGGACCTTTAAGATCATCCAGGTCCAACCCTCCTTCCATGGGCAGGGACACCTCCCACCAGATCAGGTTGCTCAGAGCCCTGTCCAGCCTGGCCTTAAAAACTCCCAGGGATGTAATGGGCCTTCCACCACCTCTCTGGGCAACCTGGGCCAGGGTCTCACCACCCTCATGGGGAAGAACTTCTTCCTGACATCTAATCTAAATCTCCCCTCCTCTAGTGTGAATCCATTCCCCCTAGTCCCATCACTCCCTGACAGCCTAAAAAGTCCCTCCCCAGCTTTCTTGTAGCCCCTTCAGATCCTTAAGAATATATTGCCAGGCTGCCTTGGGACAGGATGAGGGACAACAGACACAAACCCAACCACAGAAAGTTCCACCACAACATGAGGAGAAACTTCTGGAGTGTGAGGGTGAGGGAGCCCTGGCCCAGGCTGCCCAGAGAGGTTGTGGAGTCTCCTTCTCTGGGGCCTTTCCAAACCCACCTGGATGTGTTCTGTGTGTCCTGCCCTGGGGGATCCTGCTGGGGCAGAGAAGTTCCAGAGGTTCCTTACAACTCTGACTCTACAGAGAAGATGTGAAGTGCACACAGAATAAAAGTTTCAGCTTTCAGCCCCCCACCCCAGCACTATTTCATTTACTGGCTTGGGTGCAGCCTGTATGTACAAGTACAACCTCAAGGCATCTATTTTTCCTCTCTTTCCATTCCCATATTTCTGTTTGTCTTAATAAATCTGATTTGAGTCAGCAACAGCTTCTCCTTGTAGAGGTCCAGAAGCAGCATACAGCAGACTGGCACATTACACCAATACCAGTGTAAACTTCCAAAAATCATATTTTCAGAATTGATGTTTGGTTTTCACACAAATAATTAACTCATAGAAGTATACAAAGTGGCACAAAAGTTTTACACAGCTAAGAAGAATAAGAATATTGACAAGTTCTGCCTCTTTTTCCACAGTTTTGATGCCATTTTCTCTACTCAGGCTGACTGTAGTATCTCCTTTAAGCACATTTTTTCCTCTGCTCTGGAACTGTATATTTGTTGCAGACAAGGATAAGGAAAGGCAAATGAGAGAATGTTCCTTATTGATTTCTGCTGCAAAAGAAAAACTGCTGCAAATAGCATTTTAATGCTTTCCTCCAACATAAATCTAATTAAAGTTATTCAGATGATGACATTAAAACACTGGAAAGTGAAAATAAAAATTGCAGAAAGCAATGAAGTGATAGCAATCTATATAAGAAATATTTTTTTTTTTCCTAACTCATTACCTTGAGTATACTTCCAAGTTATTTATTTTTAGAAAAATAACATCACTGCATATTCATTGGTGCCTCCTGTCTGGGACAGAACTTAAAAAATGTATGGTAAAAGATCCCCCCACCATGACTTTACAGGTTCTTTTTTTGTAAAATTCATACAATTAGTAAATCATGCATTCATCTGTTTACCTATTGCAATTAACTCAATTTCAGTCCTCAAAGTCTATTTTTTTTAGAACCTCCAACTGGTTTAAAATGTCAATCACCACATTAAGAGGAATCTAAGATATCTTGGGCCAAACCTGTTCCCATCAGAATTAAAATGAAAATTTGCCTTGACTTGTTCAAGTAAGATTCAATCTTAAAACACCTTCCAGAAGAACAAGCAACATAGCACAAGATCAAATGTTAAATACATGAAAGGAGAATATTTTTTTTCCAAAAGGGAGTTTTACATAATGAACATCTAAATCATTTTGTACATATAGTAGAGTGAATATTTACCATTAATATGTTACAACTGCTTTTTTTCCACATCTTCAAAATGTAGTAATTTTGCTCTTGGTAATTACTTAGGAAAGGTAAACAGAACATGGCAATGAAACAGAAAATTTACACAATTGTATTTTTCCATGAAATACATTATTTCTCCCTAATAATGCCTGGTCAAATTGAGAGGATGAAGCACTCAGTAATCAGCACTTGTAATAGAAATATATACATATCTATATATTTCCTGGATTTGCTTAGGAAATAGCAGAGCATTTTTAGCAGAAAGAATAAGTTAATCTTCATTCTGCTAGCATTAAATCTTGTAATATGACACAGTATCTTGCTGGTACACTTAACCTCAGCTTTAAGGCTGCAAGCTGTCAAAAATTCACCACGGATAAAAGGAAGAGTCAAGTCAGATCCTTGGTCTTGGAATTTACACTCTGATTTTTTTCCAGTCCTGTCTTGACCTGAAGACAGGATTATTTATGTCCTAGCAAAGAGACATACTCCTCTTTACAGGCTAAAATCACCAAAGTCAATGAAGCCACACTGGGCTTGCCATCTTTTACACACTTTGGTTAGCTGAAAATTCCCTTTTTCATTCCAGCTGTTCCCTAAGTTCCCATCCTTCTGCTCTCACATCTCAGCAGCTTCCACATCCCTTAGGAGGATGTGTGCTCCCAGGTTTCATTCTAGAGGAAAACCAATTTTTTCTCTGTTGTTTCAAAATATTTGGGGTTCCCCTTTTTCATTTGAAGGGGAGGGGGGGAAGGCTTTCATTTTCATTAATTCTTTTTAACTGAGCTGCAAAAACCCTTCTCCTGTTTCCCTTTTTGCTGCTGCTTTGCTGATCCCTCCTGTAGGACTCCAAACCCTGGGTTTGCCCCGGGGCTCCAGCTGGGGGGGAACACATCAGATGGTAGAAATTTTGACACAGAAATCTGAAAATACGTTTTCTTGCTGCTCTACCATCTCCCAGGCCCAGTGTTGGGAAATGACACCTTATTTTGGAGTGGCAACATGACTTTTGGGTACTATTTCTAATAATGCTGTTGTCATGTTGCTAGTTTGGTGCACCAGGAGCAAGGAGAAGAAACCTCAGGGAGGGTTTCTCTGCATCCACAGTAAAATCTCATCTTGTTATAGAGAGTTTTTGGATGGTTCTTTTGTCACTGCAGAAAGAAGCTGGTGGTGTTGATAAGGACACAAGCCTGCATCTTGCAGAGCCTTTGAAAGCTCAAAAAGAACCCATCCGTTCAAAAAGCAACAGAGGAAATCTTCCTCTGACTTGAACTCGTGGAAAGAAATCAGTGCATCCACAAAAATAGAGGGAAGTGGCTTGAAAAGCCTTTGAAGGAACAAAGAGCTCACTAGAACAACAAAAACAAAAAAAACGAAAAAAAAAAGAGAAACAATTCTTGCTGCTTTTTAGGTGACATACACAAAATCCAGCAGTGCTGAAGTCAAAATGTTAAAATTTGTGCTAGTGCCACAGAGCTCCCTGAGGGAGCTTACATTAGCACAACAAAAGTTTGCATAGATAAGCTTTGATGAAATGAGTCTGCACAGCTCTGTGCAGAATATGAAGTTACAAAAGGTGTCAGAGACTGCTGTGAAGATGATTCTGATGATGCCTTTAATGGAACAGAGACAGAAATTATTTGCTAACATTTGATAGCCTCTCTGTGCTAGAGGAAAGTGCGTGGTACAAAGAACAAGAGTGGATCTTCTTGGCTGATAGAACAAAATCTTCTTTAGGTCTTTAAAGGTGGTACCAGTCACTAATGAGAGAGTCCCAGAATCATCACAAAAAGAAAAAAAAAAAACCACACTGAAAAAAATACTTAGGAATAAATGTGATATGCTGGTTTTCAACAGTCACACAACAACAACCTTTAGCATAAAATCATATAAATTTCATGGAATGGTTTTGGTTGGAATGGACCTTAAAGATCATTTACTTCCAAGGCCACTGCATGGGCAGGGACACCTCCCACAGCCCAGGGTGCTCCAAGCCCCATCGAAAGCTCAGCACAGTTCCTTACTCTGTGTTTGAGAGAAACACATTTTTCAAGACACCAGGAAAAGAAACCAGCTTGACCCCAGTCTGCCAGGCAGATTCCTCTGGGGAGATGTGGGTTGGTATTTGCACAAGAGTATTTAATAAGGATAATAACAGTATTCAGGCAGCTTCCAATCCCAGGTTCAGGAAAGGAATATGCTGAGGCAGATGCCTCATCCAACCATCCTGTAACTTCTTTAAAGTTGTCTGTAAGTTTGGAGGCAATTAAAGAGAATTGTCATTGAGTCCTCAGAAAATTATAGGTATTACTACTCAAAATATTATGATGAAGATGAAAAAATATTCATAGAAGGCACATCATGGGCTCAAAGTCTAATGCAATCACATTTTCAAACCACCCACTTCACAGCAAATGCATAAATACAGAAAGTAATCAATTCTATCAGATAGGTGGCATTGTACAAGTCTGCATCTTAGGGATGGTTTTCAAATTAATTGTCATTTTTTAAAATTACAAACACTGGTTCATGCCATAATTTAGTATACCACGAATAGGGTATCTAAATAATTGTTCACTTCCTTTCTAAATATGAAAATAATGCTTCTCCTATCACACAAAACTAATTATTCTAGTTCTGCATGGCAATTTTTTTCAAAATTGCATTATGAATTATTCATGCTGTTGACTTTAATACAGTTATTCTGATGATAACATCTCATTGGAGAAGTTGTTTTTTGAAGAAGAACAAAATGCATCTTTAAACAAAAGAAACAAAGCCCACCAAGTGAAAACCATTCTTCCTGTAGCTTTAGGGAGATTAAAGGTACAAGGAAGTGCAAAGCCAGCCTGGTTAAAACCAAGCTATGATTTGGATGCGCTTCCAGCATCAGGAGAAGTTTTCCAGCCACAGTAAAATTCAGATGTAAAAGCTCTGCTAAGCCAGAACAAATGCAGAGAGTATTGGAGCAGAAAATGTTTGCTTGGAAGTACAATATGTGGCACTGGCCAGATGTCAACTCTTTGTACTTCCACCTTCACAGACTGTTTGACAATGTTTGGTTTGTTTGGAGAATGCCTCTAAAGGGCAGGGAATTGTCACAGCTGAGTGTAGGGACATTTCCAAAGCCTGGTTTGATTTCTCAGGTGGGAAGGAAGCCAACCCTCAGCCCTGAGAACACCACAGCTTGTCCACACTACAGATGTATCAGGCATGGACTAACATTTAATGGGGATATTTTGAGAAGAAATGAAGCCAGGGAAGTCCAGGTAACTATAAATTTAATAACTTTGTTCCCTTCACCTTCCTACTGATGACAGCTCCTCTCCCAAAGTCACTTCACCCTTTTTTGACTGCTGGCTAGTGAGGATGGTTTAAGGCTGAGGCTTCTGCTGATTACAAGGACATACTGATCAGCTTGCCAGCTACCACTAAAGCAGAAAAACTGAATTTCCCTGCCTCTCCATCAACCTGAGCACTCAGTCATCTCCCTCCTTCCAAGTCCTGCCATCCTTCCTTCAAATTTGCTTGAAGCTGGCCAGCTGATTCACAAGTTACTGGGAACAAGGAGGGACAGACATGGGGCACAAGCACAGGAGCTTTGTTCAGGCTGGAAGTCCTCCTTTTCCTCCTTGGGAAGAAAGGAGATGAAGAAATAAGAGAGAAACAGACATCCAAAACAGTCTGAATATTTCATGCCTTCTCCAAGGTCTTCTCAGTCTTCAGCCAGCAAAGGCACTGCAGGAAAAATGAACAATTTGGAGGACATCCTAGCAAAATGATTCCTCCATCAGGCTCCATTTCCCATGTTACCATTTCCCCACTAAGTCAGCTGGTTACATACATTCCCCATTCCCAAGCAGCAGTGACTCAAGCAAGCTCTTTGTAAGCAAAATGTCTAGTGGTTTTTTAGTTTGAATAAAAAGCTTTTTTTCCTCTATTCTTCCTGCAGTTGAACATATAGAAAAGATCAAGATACAAGGATAGTGGATTGTATATTATCTTCTGGGTCATTATATCAGACCTGTCTATCAAAGTCCTTCATCACCTCTCTCTTCTCCCAGTTCATTATAAGGACCTGCTCTTTTATCACTCAGGGATGGAGTAATATTAATCCTTATCAGATGTATAAAAAAAAAAGAAGATCCAGTAGCATGAATTTAATAAAAAAGCTTTTATTCACCCAGGCATTTTTCTGAGAACATAAAATGGACAAGCACATCTCAGCTCCTGCATGAATGGAAGTAGATTTTCCTGAATGAGTTAAAATTTTATCTTCAGCCCACAGTTGTGGGATTCATAAAGGCCAGAGAGTCAAATCATTTTCCCAAAAAAGTCAGATATTAAGATAAACACAATTCAGCCTGGAAACTGTTTTATATTGGAAGTTATCATTTAATAGTTATTCTATTAGCAAGGGGCCATCTGGGTCACTAAGTCCAACCCCGTGCTCTCAGCAATACACTTGGTCATTTCATTTATATAATATTTCAGTGATTTGCCTTATTACTGCTATTGGAAAGCCAGAACTTATTGTTTCTTCTTTTGGAAAACTCTTAATTTTCTGGTAAAGTCATTCTTGGCCACATCACACCAGGAACTGTGTCCCTCTTCTTGTATCAGTGCAGCTCTTCAGTGCAGGGAGTTTTTTTTTATCTCGTGTTCACAGGATTGAGAGCTGATGCAAGATTCAGGCAAGGAGAAGACTTTGCAAAAGGGTGAGGGTCACCTTTCATTTTGGTGCCTTGCCAAAGATCTTCTATTATTCAAAACACACCTGATTAATCACTGAACAGGCTCCTTTACCTCACAGCAGAGTGGGTTTAGAAGGTTTGTGTTATCTGCCAAGAAATTAGAGCTGGTTTGCTTCTGGGTTTGTTCTCCTGCCTGTCAAAACTTGGTCTTTATTAGCATATTCCTGGACTTTCTCTCAGAGAAAATAAGTTCCTTCCAAAGAAGTACTCAATCCAAAGTTTCATCCCCATAGCTGCAATAAAAGATGCATCCACGTTTGAGCATTTTAGCTCAGAGAAGGGGCAGGCTTTTCAGGCAAATCTTGTAGTAATCTCCACTTAATTGCTCTGTTTCACAAGAGGAACAGTCTCTGAATGCAGGAAGTTCATTTCCTCTTTATTTAAAACAAAACTGGAAGATTCACCCCAGAAATGCACCTGTCAGGGTTATAACACTGGCCCGGCAATTAAACCAAGTAACAGATTTTTCTATTAATTCCCCTCTCCTCCCTGATAAGGAAAGGAGAGAGAATAAGGGAAAGAGACTTAGGGGTTGGAAACTAAACTACACAACTTTAATGAAACAGTAATGATAAATAGGAAAAATTACTAAATATATACAAATATACAAATATACAGGAAAAGATTGATCCCACGTTCCTCCCCCCTTTCCCCCAGTAACTCTCACGTCACCACCGAGGCTGCAGGGCAGCCCTGGGAAAGTCCAGGCTGGAATCCTGGGGTCAGGAGCAGTTGGGAGCTGGAGGCAGGAACACACAGATTCAGGCTGGCATGGATCAGGAGCACAGGCAGAGGAAGGGATGGAATCCTCCCAGGATGCTGAAGCAAACAGGGAACCGATGAAGGAAGGCAGGACAAGAGGGAAGGGGCAGGAAGGGAAAAGAAAAAGATGTTGCCCCTCATGATCCCTCAAATTTATACTGAGTATGAGGTGTATGGGATGGAATACTCTGTTTGGTCAGTTCTGGCATCTCTCTTGTCTCGGGCCTCCCCAAAGGAGGGGTTCAGGTGGGACCTCTTTACTCCTTCTGCAGGGTAAAATGTTCCTCAGAGCTGAGCAGTGTCCTTGGCTCTGCACACCAGTCTCTGGCAGTAACTATAAACATCCAGTGTGATCAGTCCCAGGAGCAGACACTGACTGAGAAACTTGCTGTTAATTTCAGCAAGTGCAGCTACTTACAAGAGACTGAGCTGGAAGCAAAAGTACAAGACAGAAAATCACCTTTATCCTGGCCCAAACCAGGACAGCACCTCTTACAGTCCAGCTGCAAATGAGTTTTCAGCCCATGGGGCTGGACTAAAGCCAGTCTGATGTAAAAAGCCTTCAAGTGTCTACAGAATGGACACTGGATCCTCAGTGCCATCTAAATCTAAAAATCTCTCTCTAATGCCTTGCACTAATTCCTCCTGTAGGCTTTTCCAAGGAGATAACCATGGTTGCCACCTCTTTCCTTGGAATATGCTCAGCACAACCTCAGCAGACCCTGTGCCCTCCAAAAACCCCATTTTGCAGAATTCTGTAGAAGCAAACTCCTCTGGATTTTGCAAACACTGTTCTGCTCTTAGGATACCCCCTCTCTAGTTGCAATCACCCTCCAGAAAAAGCCAGATAGACAAAAAAAAAAAAAAAAAAATCAAAAAAAAAAAAAAAAAATCATAGAATGATAGAAAGGTTTGTGTTGGAAGAGACCTCTGGTTCCAACCCAGACCTGGTTCCAGCCAGCTCTGTACTGAGAAAAGTCCTGATGAGCACAAATGAGCCACAAATGAGCCAACCACCCTTCAAAATAATATTGTAGGAACTGTTTTAATACAGCACACAGAGGCTGTGAATACACGGAGGGTATAACAGGCAGCTGTCTGTGTACAAACCCATCATTCAAGAGGCTGCACAAGAGAACTGAGACTGAAAATGTCTTCTACACATCCAGGTGAAGGGACTTCTCCTAAAAGAGGTTTTAAGGTTTGGAAAAAGAAAGGCAAGTTCATTTTAAAGACTCCAAATATAACACCAGTGCCCTTGGAAGTTGCTCCATACTTCAGTGATCTTTGCAGCTGGCAAACCAACCCTTGGTTTAAGAGGTGAATTTCTCCATCACTGACTTCTGTCTCTCTATCTTACACTTTTCTGTGCAAAAGGAAAATGCCACCCATTAGCAGGAATCTTCTTCACACGGGAGAGCTGCCCATCCATCCTCTCTTCATATAGAATTAGAAATTGATTTTTTTTTCAAGACACACACCATCAAGCTTGCTTTTCAGCTTCAAAATCTTGTCTGTGGCTGCTTTTTATTTCTCTTTGCCATTCTCATATCCTTCTTACCACAGAGATATCAAGGAAGAGATGCAACATTCTTGATGTAACCTTACCAAAGATGTAGAGTGGTTTCAAGAACTATTTCTAATGATGGAAGAGTACTGTGGGGTTTTTTTGCCCATCAAGAATTATTAATTAAATTAATAATTAAGATTATTAAGTAATCTTTTTGGCAACTTTTTCAATTAATTTATGGGCTTCTTATGCGAAAAAATAAAGTCTTTGCATCCATAATTTTCATTAAAATCAAAATGGAAGGAAGATGGATGTTTAGATGCCTCTGAAAACCCAACAGGCCACATCTCTACACATCACTGAATGCTGCAGCATCCCATGCACACCCTCAGCATCCCCAGGGAAAACATCCCATGCTGTTTTCATTACTGAAAATTAACTATTTACAACAGAAAAAGTTTGCCCACCAACTGGTTGCAGGTTTCACCAAGAGGGCAACCCAGAGAGATTAAATTTGAGTCTGCTGCACAGGATCCTAAAAGGACTCAGATCCAGTTTTGTTGCATCTTTATAAAATAGCCCAATCACCAGATTAAGCAGAGAAACTGTGGGTACCTCTGACTGAGACCATAAGCATGCAGGGGTCATGCAGGCAGAAGGAAAACAAACAAGGTCTTTGACTTGGTGACATGGTGGCCAGAAGATGTGACATTTTCCCTGGTGTCACAGAGGAAACGTGTGGCTAAGGTTAAAAAAAAAAAAAAAAAAAAAAAAAAAAAAAAAAAAAAAAAAAAAAAAAGGAAAAAAAGAAAAAAGAAAAACAAGAAAAAAATGAGAAAAGGAAAAGAAAAAAAAAAGTAAAAAAAAAAGTTAGAATTAAAGTTAGAATTGCCTCTTTCATGGCAATTTAAATTTGGCTCTGTCAGGTCCTACTTCTCCTTTAAGGATTGTGTTTTTAAGCTGCTCTATGCATCCTAACTATGGACTCAAGATACCCCCAGCTGATCCATTAAAAAGGAGATTTGTGGAAATCCATGGAAGTCAGCAGAAGAGGAGCACTTAGAGAAGCACATAATATTTAACATTTATAAACCACAGACATCCAATCAATTAAAATTAGAGATATCCAATGATTTTAAAACTGCAGATATCCAAGATTTCTTACAATATCCTCTCTCTTAATTCTTTCCTTCTCTTCTTGGATAATTACTGAGCAATTACTCTGGACCTACAAAGGCATCATCCCAGGGCTTGGCTTATACCCAGCAGAGCAAGGTACAGCTTAGCCTGTTCCTCTTCACACTACAGAAACAAGGATTTTACTCAACCACCTCTCCACACCTTGCATGGCTTATTTTTGTGAAGCAGCAGAAACCATGATGGCATCTGCTTTGCAGGGGAAATTTTCTGGTGTGCTTTCAGCAGCATTAAATCTCTTGTAAAGTAACTTTCTACAAAAGAACCTCCTGGAGTTGGGAATTCATTAGCATGCCAGAGGAACTTGTTCCAGCAAAAATGATTACGCAAATCCCCCAATGAGAAAGGGAAAGTTCTTTGAAATGTCTCTCACAGTTCAAGACAGCATCTTTAAAAGTGTAAAATGATTTCTGAACTGCCCAGATATGCAGAAGGAAGAGATTCTCACATAGCTTGTCCCAGTTTTAACAGGGTAACTCGGTACCCTGACTTCAAGCATCTTTAGAAACTGGAATTTTTACTGGTACAGAGAAAATCAGTGTATAAAGTGTAAATAAGGACAAGGTGACATTCCATGAGCTAAAAAATGTGCTCTCTGAATCGGTAAGTAGGCCAAGTGTCTTTATTTAAAACTCCAAAAAAAAAAAAAAAGGAAAAAAGCCACTCACAGCAAACATAACACAAAATGCTATGAAGCTGAGAAATCAAGACAGTGTTGATAGCATCCAAGTTTACCAACAGCAGCTTTTCAACCACCCTCATGTACCAAAAGCTTGCAGGAACTACAGATATCAAATGAAAAGGTTATGACTTCTTCTTGCTGAGCATAAAATAGTATTTGCTTTTAAATGCAAGCTTAACTAAATTTTAAATTAATGCTTGCAAGCATCCCTGATGCAGGGATGATGTACTAGCAAGTGACAGAGTGAAAATAAATGAGGCAGATCAGGCCAGACCTAAAATCCTAATAAAGTAATGAAATAGTGGAAAATAATTGAATGCCAAGACTTGGATCGACATCAGCTCAGGAATCAGGGACACAGGGATGTTACAAGTCACAGGTATGAAAGGACATTTTGAAGCTTTCTTTTAAGCAAGTGGAAAGTGATACTGAAAAAGAGGACAAGTAAGATATGCAGTGATTTGGGGGAAAAGAATCCTGGGTTTAGTTATTGTCATACATTCAGTATTTTAAATTTTAAATTTAGTATTTTTCATACATTCAGTATTTTAAATACTGAATACTTTTTTGTCTCTGTAAGAGTCGTGGCATTATGACAGAGAGAAACAATGGACTGGCATGGTCAAAAATGATTGATTAAGCCATGCAAAGAATGATTTAACAGCAAAAGATGAATCTCTGCAGACCTGAGGGCACCAGCACTGGCAGCAGAAGGTGCCACAGGTACCACCATCCCCTCCTCAGGAGACAGCAGCACAAAGTGTACTCGTTGCAGAGTCTCCAAGGCAGGATGCTGCTTCTCAGCTGCAGATGAAGGATTTCTGGGCTGGCAGAAGATGGAGACCCAGAGAGCTGAGCTCTGCTTCCAGCAGCGTGGATGATCCCTGATGTAGCCTTGAGGAAGGAACTTTCTGTCTGTCCAAATCCCTGCCCAAAGTTACAACCACCACAAAGGGAAAACACAGTGAATAACAGCTGATAAGTCACCCCAGCCCACTAGAGACATCTCCTCCCCAACACAGAGAAGGAGGATTTCTTCTCAGAGCCTGTTTCACCTTTCACAAGGGGAGGATGACCCAAGAGCACTGGTGGGGGCTGCTTTAAAATTGTGTTGACGCTCAGCCTTGTTAGCAAAATTCACCATTTCCCCCTGCACAGCTGGACTGCAGAGATTACAAAACATACTTGGAGAATTTCTCCACAAAGAAGTCTTGAGAAAAGACATCAAGTTGGGAGAAGTGAAAACTTTCTTTTTATTTGGCTGCAGATTTTCCAATTATTAAGAGTTGGAAATTAATCAGCAAGTAGGGAAAAGTAGATTTCTCTATAATGAAACCATTTTTTTTTCCCAATTTGTCTTCTTTTCTGTTGCTGGGAGACTACAACCCCAAAGTATCAGTAATAACCATAAAGGACATTATATTAAATTTATCAGTATTTTATTAAAGAATGATCAAAACAACTTGTACCTTAAAACCAGCACAAAATAAAATCTTTTCCAAATTCTAATACAATAACTCAATGTCTTCAAGGCTTGGTAACCACTTAACTAACACAGGCTATGCAGCTCAGCAGTATATCCAAATTAATGTCTCAAAATAAACATCAGCATATTTACCATGCAAAAATATCATAAAAGAGATGCTAAAAATGGGTGAGAGGTTTTACCTCCCTTGATCAAATAAAGCATCTGCTCCTGCCCATTAGAGAAGGTCTGACTCAGATGACCCTTGTGTTAAACTACCAAAGAAGCAGCCACTGATCCAACAAGATTACAGAACCACAAAAATGAGATGCAAGGCAATTTTCCAACAGGCAGCAGTGAAAAGTGTCACTTTGTACCCATAAGAACATGAGAAACTGAGCTGCTAAATAACCTCAACAAGAAGGATTCAACAGAAGCTTTGGGAAAAAAAAAACCAACAAAAAAAAAAAAACAGTGCAGTCTTATAGATCATAAACCAGAGAACCACATAAAATGCTCTTCTGAATGTGCTACAGTACTGACATTATTTTTTGCAGCCAGCCCCAAATGCTTCTCAGGGTTCTTTATTTGCTGGGTGGATTAATGTTTTTAAAGTCTCAATTTTAATAACAATACATAATGGTAAACTTTTTCCTCTCCAATATAAAAGCAGAGAAAAACTGCACGCTGTAAAGCTGTACCCAGCAATATTAAAATGATACATGGGGCTACAGTATGAAAACTAAAATATTTTTAATGGAGTGACAAAGCCACAATTTCTGAAAAATCCGTTTCTGCAGCTGAACATCAAAAAGAATGCACAGAGTTTTTCTCCTAAAACAGGTAAATAGAAACATGAGAAGGATTACAGATATTGGGGAGATAGAAGGAAGTAAACATAAGAGGGCTGATGTTTGTTTGGGTTTTGATGATAAATTGGTGAAGATTTTTTTTTTTAATTCAGATTAAAGTTTCTGATCCAACTGGAAGCAATTAAGACTCAAAACAGGGATATAGTGGTGAAATTCTTCCTGTTCCTTTTTTCTAGCAGCAAGAGCTGCAAAATGACCCTACAGAGATACAAATCTCAGCTCCCCAACTAAAATCTGAGAAAACACCACAACAAGAGTTCAATGTGCTTCCCATTTAACAACAAAGAGAAACTGAGTGAAGAACAAAGAGAGAAATGCAAAGGACAAACCCAAGCCCCAAATGATCTGGGTGATTCCAACATGATTTCCTCAGCCTCTGAAGGTAAATAACACGGAATCTTTGGCATGGAGAAGCAGTCACTCATCCTCCAGAAATACCTGCTGTCAAGAAAGAGAGACAGACATTTCTGTGAAGTTCACTGCATTGGTCTCCAAAGCTCTCCAGAGGTTGAGTGATAACAGAGTACCTGGCTGAGGCACCAGATGTGTCCATCCACTTCCTTTGAAGTGCCACTTAAAAGCTTGGAAAGCAAGGATTTGGCTTTGCCATCAATACTCCCACTTGTCTGACCCAGCACGGAAAGGCAGAGCTCCCAAAAATGGGACTAAATGTATTCAGCTCAGCCACAAACAGGACTCTGGACTGCAGAACCATTTTGTTGGAGGTTCTAGGTGGACAAGATCCTGTGAACCCCACATAAACTCAAATTCCAACCCCTCCCTGGTCTCAATTTACCCTTTGACCATTGTCATGCTTTTTCTTTGCTTGATTTGCAACACAAGATCCATCGAGCAGAGTTCCCTCTTGGGTGCATTTTCAGGATAGATGCTCCTGGGAGATGGACATGGTCTTTAGCACATTCCAGGCTGGAAAAATCATGAGAAAGCCATTATGGGGCAGCATAAGTTACTGCTAAACGACTGCCTTGTATATGTCAGCATGTAGTATGGCATCTCTACTGCTCCTAAAAGTAACTCTTGGGGAAGCAAAAGCCCTTAAGGCTCATTTCAATATCAACAAAGCTGCTCCTCTGCTCTGGGTTTTACCCTACCAGCTTCTGGACATGACTTACCCATTTCTCTCACCAATAAACTGCTCCAATAAAAGACTGAACTATGGGGACAGACTTTTAGCAGGGCCTGTTGTGATAGGACAAGGGGTAATGGTTTTAAACTGCAAGAAAGTAAATTTAGAGAGATATGTAAGAAAGAAATTGTTTACACTGAGGGTGCTGAGACACTGGCCCAGGTTACCCAGAGAGGTTGGAGATGTTCCATCCCTGGAAACATTCCAGGTCAGGTTGGATGGAGCTCTGAGCAACCTGACCCAGTTGAAGATGTCCCTGCTGACTGCAGGAGGGTTGGACTGGATGGCCTTGAAAGGTCCCTTCCCACACAAACCATTCTGATTTGATCATTCTATAAGCAATAACAGAGTCAGCACTGACAGAGAAACACCAGAGAAGATTTTTAGATAACACAGCATAACTTCTGCTATCCTGCTGGCTGAGTTGGAAGGGACCCAATCAGGATCATCAAGTCCAACTCAAGTTGGTAGATGTCACCCTGACACGTACCAAGCAGATAATGAACATTTGAAATGCAAACTGCAGAAAAGGGGTGAAAGAACCTTTTTCAGTTTATGGGTAAGGTGAAACTACTTACAGGCTGTTTAAACTGTCACTTCTACATCAGAATCTGGATCAAGGTATTGTGTGCACCTCCCTGTATAAGGAATAAGGTGGGCCAGCTTCCCAATCAGGATAAATCAAGGTGGATCCACACCATTAATGGAGAAACAGACCTCTTGCTGCCAGGGGCTTCACTAAAACAAAAGGCACTGGGGATGTCATTTGTGTTGGCATTTGTGAGCTGTGCAGGAGTGTTTTGGGGCTGAATAATGAACCTCCTTGGGGCACTGGGGCTGGTTTATGGTTCACAGAAGCAGTTGCTTTTTATTCAAACATTGTATTTAAAAGAGTGAGATCCTTTACACCTTTATTGAAGCCTCTTTGATATTAAAACTGTTCCTGTATCACAGACCCGAATTTGGTGAAGCTGTGTGCTAATGTAAGATATGAAATAAAACCTTGCTGCTCATGATGCTCACACAAACTGGTGGTGTTACTTTAAAGCAGACGGGGTCTGATGCACTGAGAATCTGAGGATGCTGCTAAAGGAGACCTACAGGGAGTTGTCTGTCTCCCCTGGGAAGTTCTCTACTTCTATGGAGTTCTGCATCCAGCTCTGGAGCCCTCAACACGGGAAGGACATGGAGCTGATGGAGAAGGGTCCAGAGGAGGGGCATGAAAATGCTCAGGGGGCTGGAACACCTCTGCTGGGAAGCCAGGCTGAGGGAGCCGCGGTTGTTCAGCCTGGAGAAGAGAAGGCTCTGGGGAGACCTAACAGTGACCTTCCAGTATCTGAAGGGGCTACAGGAAGGCTGGAGAGGGACTGTGTGCAAGGGCCTGGAGTGACAGGATGAGGGGCAATGGGTTTAAATTAGAGAAGAGCAGCTTTAGATTGGGTGTTAGGAACAAGTTGTGTCCCATGAGGGCAGTGGAACAATGGCACAGGGTGCCCAGGGAGGTGGTTGAGGCCTCATCCCTGGAGATATTCAAGGTGAGGCTTGAGGAGGCTCTGAGCACCCTGATCTGGGTGAGGGTGTCCCTGCTGACTGCAGGGGTGGGACTGGGTGAGCTTTAGAGGTCCCTTCCCACCTAAATCATTCTATGATTCCATGATTTTGCAGTCAATGGTAATAAGGCAGTTTGCTGGTGGTCTTGTTTTGGGGAGTTTCCTCTGTGCCTCCTGACCTTAAAATGAGTCCCCATGAAAATCCACGTCCCAAACCCCCTTTCCACAGTCATGTCAGTCACCCTGAAAGCCCCACTTTCTCATTCCTTACTTTGATTTTCCTCTGCAAGTCATCCTCCACCCATCCCTTCTCTGATTTGTACATTTAGATTGCTCAGGGATTCATTTTTACCCCTCCATTTTCTCACTTTCTTACACCTTTCCCACTTCACCTCTGATTCTGTATGCTGTCACTGACAGACTGGACTCCTCACTGTCATCTGGACCTTCAGAGAGTATAATATTGTTACCCTCATTCTTAGAGGGTAATAATATTCTTAGAGGAAGAATAATTAGCACAGCTGATAAATCATGCACTCAGCTTTAATCCACAGAACCCCATTTTTCGTACAATGGAAAAGACTTTTTCATCATATTTTCATTTTCTCAATGACAGTTTTCTGTCCAGAGGAAGCCACAAAGATGATCAGAGAGCTGGAGCAGCTCTGCTCTGGAGCCAGGCTGAGAGAGTTGGGGGTGTTCAGCCTGGAGAAGAGAAGGCTGCAACGGGGAGACCTTAGAGCACCTTCCAGTGCCTGAAGGGATCCAGGAAAGCTGGGGAGGGACTTGGGACAAGGGCCTGGAGGGATGGGATGAGGGGTTATGGCTTTATAGTGAAATAAGGGGGATTTAGGTTGGACATGAGGAAGAAATTCTTTAATTTGAGGGAGCTGAGCCTCTGGTTGCCCAGGTTGCCCAAGGAAGCTGTGGCTGCCCCATCCCTGGCAGTGTCTCAGCCCAGGTTGGATGGGGCTGGGAGCACCCTGGGCTGGGGGAGGTGTCCCTGCCCATGGCAGGGGGG
>JAAWXA010000043.1:4382543-4414789 GCA_038090715.1 Florisuga fusca
AAAGGAGCCAGCAGGTCAAGGGAGAAGGTTCTGCACCTCTGCTCAGCTCCCCACAGTTCTGTGTCCAGTTCTGGAGTCCCTAACACAGGAAGGATGTGGAGCAGTTGGAGCAAGACCATCACAAAAATGATCAGAGAGCTCCTAAGAGGACAGAATGAGATAGTTGAGGCTGTTCAACCTGGAGAAAAGAAGGTTTCAGGGACACCTCAAAGCACCTTCCAGTATCTCAAGGGGCTACAGGAAAGCTGGAGAGGAACTTTTTACCAGGGCATGAAGTGGTAGAACAAAGGGTAATGGTTTTCAACTGGAAGAGGGGAAATTTAGGTTAGACATTAGGAAGAAATTCTTCACTCTGAGGATGGTGAGACCCTGGTACAGATTACCCAGAGAAGTTGTTGCTTCCCCCCTCCCTGGAAGTGTTCAAGGTCAGGCTGGATGGGGCTTGGAGAAAGTTGGTCTGGTGGGAGGAGTCCATGCCCATGGCAGGAGGATTGGAACTGGATGATCTTTAAGGTCTCTTCCAACCTAAACCATTCTATAATATAATTCCCTCTTGGCCTCCTTTCTGCTGCTCCTTCAGAGGATCAAAGGGAGAGGAGAGAGGATGCCCTTGCAGCTGGGTGACAATCTTTTGCAAAGACCCAGTTCCCAAGGTCCTCAAGGGTCACTGCAATACTTCTGCATGTTTTGGGGAATATCATGGTTGGGTGTTGCATGCCAGGAGAGGTTTGCAGGAGAGGAAAAGATCGAAATGACACTCTGCCATTTTCTACCCTTCCTTTCCCTGACATCTCCAGCCTCCTGCCCTCCTTCCCAGAACAGGGAATCAAGCAGGGATGGAAATAGGGGAGAAAATACCATGTAGCAAACACTCCCCCAGGCCTCCTCCCAAATGTGCACTTACCACCTGCACCCAGCTAACAAGGGAGAAGTCCTGCAGGCATGGGTGAGCTAGATTGAGATTATTTTCTTAACGTGTCTCAATTAAAATGTAGATCTCCTTTATTGCCTGGGGCCAGAGGGGCAGGAGGCTTTGGGAATGAGATATGGAAAGGAGAAGTAAAATACTGGGGTGTTTACTTCATTCTTTGCCTTAACCCTTCTGGTACCACCTCTTCTCTACCAGCCAGACAAGGGCAGAGGGTGATTGGGGCATTTTTCCTGGATTAAGCAAAGAACTACAGGTATGTTTGCACCTTGCCATGTCTGCTAAGACTCTGCTTTCATTCAGCAAACCCCAAACTTAGTCCCTGGTGAGATTAAATTATTCTCTTGCTTTATAGCCAGCACTGCCTAGGAGCCTGTAGTCATCAAGCCCAGGTCCCTGCAGGATTTCTGCAAACCACTCTTATCATCCAGGGTGCTTTAAAGCTTTGGACCTCACAGTCTCATGCAAGGTGAGGAACTGTTACTCATCTCCTACAAACAAGAGGCTAAGACAGAGGAAAATGAAGGATTTGAGTTATTATAGGTTGGGCAATATTTAACATAAAGTCATTTATGTCTCCTCAATAGCTACAAAAAAAAAAAAAAAAAAAAAATAGCTACAAAAAAAAAAAAAAATGGCAAGAGGGTAATTCCCCCCTAAAACCTTGCCTTGCAGTAAGTGTGCTCAGAATCATAGAATGGTTTGGGTTGGAAGGGACCTTAAAGCTCATCCAGTTCCAACCCCCTGCCATGGGCAGGGACACCTCCCACCAGCCCAGGGTGCTCCAAGCCCCATCCAACCTGACCATTCGATGACACTGCCAGGGATGGGGCAGCCACAACTTCCTTGGACAGCTTCTTCCAGGCTCTCACCACCCTCAAATTAAAGAATTTATTCCTAATTTCCAACCTCAATCTCCCCTCTTCCAGTTTTAACCCATTTCCCTTGTCCTCTCCCTACCCCCCATGTCCAAAGCCCTCCCCCAGCTTTCTTGTAGCCCCTTCAGATATTGGAAGGTTGCTCTAAGGTCACCTGGGAGCCTCCTCTTCTCCAGGCTGAACAACCCCAATCCCTCAGCCTGGCTTCCCAGGGAGGTGCTCAGCCCTCTGAGCATTTGAGTGGCTCTGCTCTGGACACCTTCCAGGAGCTCTGTGTCCTTCTGGTGTTGGGGACTCCAGAACTGGACACACAACTCCAGGTGGGGTCTCAGCAGAGCAGAGCAGAGGGGGAGAATCACAAATTCAGGTAATAAATATCAGAGTTTCCCTCAAAAAAAGTGATTAAGGATCAGGCTCCCAAAATTCAATGTCTCCATCAGGTGGTGAGCTGTCAGTGTGTCTGATCTCAAACTGAAGTGATGAGAGGGGTGCAGTGACTTCCCTGCTGTCTGTGCCTGTAGTACACAGTGATGACTGAGGGGATTCATAAAAACTCTGAAATGCAACTCAAAAAACTTCACTGTGAAACCTGGGTGCTGCCTCACGGGGTGGGAAAGAGGAGCCCACCCCACTGAACTGAATAACCTCCTGGTAAGGCAGGCAAGCACAAGAGTGATTCTTACATATGGCATGTCAAAAAAATTGCATATCTTAGCATGTGAGGTCACTCAGCTGTCAGGAACAGAAACAGAAATTGCCTCCTAGACAAGTGACAAACCAGAAATCATGAAGCTGAGTAAGAAAGGAAAGGGAGGAAAAAATCTAATTTCAGCAAATTTAAAGAGGATGTGGACGATGAACTGGCTCCAAGACTCTGGGCCTGCAGACTGGGTGGGGTAATGAGCTGCTCAGTCAGTGTCAGCATGGACCAGGAACCTTCCTAAAAGATGTTTTGAATGTTGCTACAGTGTTCTGTCAGGTGAAGGAGTTCAAGAGGAGTTCTGGATGTGGTCAGACTGACTCAAGAGCAGAAAACCATTTCATTTCCTATGATGCTGCAGCCAATTATAAATGTAGGAAAGGATTTCAAGTGTCATTCCAGGAGGGGCAAAGCCAGCAGGTGTTGACCTCCTTCCTATCAAGTATTTGAAAAGATTGTAAATACTCCTCACATTATTTATCCTAACTCTAACCTTACTGGTTAGTTTGATGGGTGGTTTGAATGCAGAGGACAACCATGAAGCTATTCCAACAATTTCTGTTGTGCTCCTAAAACTGAGGGAATAAATCATTTGTGCAGGAACCAGTCCCTCAGGATACATTCTCCAACACACCCAGAAGGTAACAAGAAGCTTTTCCATCCAGCTGCACAGTTTATGAACTCCTAAAGCAGGAGTACCAGGAGAGAGCAGGGCTCCCAGAACCCAGTGAGAATTCAAAAAAGCTGTCAGGTCCAGAAGTATCCTTAAACCCATGGCTTGCTGTGCAGTTTGAAACAGTAACATAAAGACAGGAGCTCCTAGAAGCATAGAATCATAGAATTAGCCGGGTTGGAAGGGACCTCAGAGATCATCAAGTCCAACCCTTGACCCACCGGTTGCTAGACCATGGCACTGAGTGCCACATCCAGTCTCTTTTTAAATGTCTCCAGGGACAGAGAATCCACCACCTCACCGGGCAGCCCATTCCAATGGCTGATCACCCTCTCCATAAAGAAATTCTTTCTAATATCCAACCTAAACCTCCCCTGGCACNGAAGGAATTCTTTATTTGAGGGTGGTGAGACACTGGAACAGGTTGCCCAAGGAAGCTGTGGCTGCCCCATCCCTGGCAGTGTCTCAGCCCAGGTTGGATGGGGCTGGGAGCACCCTGGGCTGGGGGAGGTGTCCCTGCCCATGGCAGGGGGGTTGGAACTGGATGAGCTTTAAGGTCCCTTCCAACCCAAATCAGTCTGGGATTCTTTGATTCTAAAAACTCTTCTAACAGAGCTCAGAAAAAGAAGTGGCCATCTGCTTTTATCTTTTATTTGATAGGTGAGCAATTTGTGTTTTACTGGATGAGGAATCTCACCTCCCTGGGATGGCCCCACTCAGAGTGGGAAGCTGGACCACAGACCTCCAGCAGCCTCTTCCAACCTACATTTTTCCGTGATTAGAAAGTCTTCATTTTTTAGGTTTGATTTCAAGACCTACAGTATCCTTCTGCTATGTAACTATAGGGGATGAGTCTATCTCTACTTAATTAGCACTTTGATTAGCATGATAAGGGGGAGGGTAATAATGAGGAGGTGAATGAAGAAAGCCTGTGTAATTTGGACTGAATGTGATACAGCTTTGAGGCTACCAAATATATATATATATATACACACACACATATACATAAATATATATAAATAAAGGCAATTTTTAAGATCTCTCCTTGTCTCTCTCAATTTCATTCTTCCACTCCTGGTTTCTGTATCTCAGCTCAAGACTTTTCACATCCCTCCAGACAGCTGCAACTTCTGGGCTGATAAACATTTTCACTGCTGTTAAATAATGCAATTGCAGCTGCAAAAGAATTGCTGACAGTCTTCAACAGCAATTGCTAACATGCCTCACAGTAAAAATTTGTTGGGAATAATAGGCTGGGGGGGGTTCTTTGGAAAAAAACCCCCGCAAATACTTCAGGAGTATTTAAAAATGTATTTTCTTAAATAAAAATGGCAGCAGCAAGCAAAACTCCAGCTCTCAAGGAACAGAGTGTGACAGTGGAAGTGTTTAAGCACAAGAACAAGGTGCCTAAAAACCTGATGAAATATCCAGCCTCACAGATTTTCAGGATTCAAGTGTGCAAGGCCCTAACTTTGACATTAACAAGGCAAGGAAATGTACTGGGTGCCTTCCAGAAGTCACATCAAACCTAACTGTGTAGTGGTCTGAAACAACAGGAATTCTGTTCAGAGTTTGTTTCCAAATTTAAGCACACTAACTACAATTTTCCAGGGATAAAAGTAAAGCATTTCCATTTTTTAAATAGCTCAGTATTTTTACTTCTTTTCCTTTTTTTTTTTTTTTAGTAGGATTTCTGAAGCCTAAAACATGCAATGCAAAACAGCAACAGCAGCCAAAGGTCTCCCTCCAACTGGGGAGCAGAGCAGCAGTGCAAACCCAGAGTGACAACTTCCCAAAATATCTGCCTGCCTCCAGCATCCCTTCCCATCCATGGTATTACCCAGTTTTGGGATCCCAAAAACTTGTAGCTAATAGCTCCATTCGAGATTCACATGCTCTGGCCTTCACAGCTTCAAAGAAAGGGTCTACTAGGTCGATTCTTACAAATGCTAAATAATAACTAAATACAAATTGGAAGTTTTAAAATAATATTTTTCCTGAGCCCTAATTCAGTGGGTGGCTTCACATGAAGAGGTGTAAGATCATTTTCCCTCCAGCAGCTGTGTCATTTACACTCTTCAAAAACCTATTCTTAAAAACCTGCTGTTGGAATTTCTCTCATTAATCGAGCTAAATAAGTCCCTGAAAGCCTTTGGTAAAACAGGCACTAAATTACATTAATTAATCATTTAAATTTTCTTCTGATTTTTCCTCGACTGCCACAGGCAACTCTGCCTCTTCAAAGATAACTACAATGCAAGAACAATAACTACAGTTCATCAGGGCAGCCAGAGAATTGAAGCAGGAGTACATTAGGTGAAAATTTGAGCCAATTTATTTGCACCATATATCCTACCAATTATGTTGCTCTAAATGAAGCTAAAATACACTTGTGATCTGACTGCATATGCACAAAAACAATAAGAAATGAGGGGATGGGGACACAGAGGCATATTTCATTTTCAAGGAATTTCTCTCTGGAGTGTAGGTGGAGGGAAGACATTTATTAACCTGCCTGTACCCAAAGCAGGTGATAGCACATGAGGACTTCTCTTGTCTAAAATTAAACTTCATTGTAAACCTGCTCATAAATCTGCTGCAACCAAAACCAGAAGTTCACCTACCTCAGTACAAAGTGATTTTCTTCATCCTTCCCCAAACTCCTTCTCCTACAACCTGTGCTTTTCCCTCCTACTTCTCTTGGTTACTGAAATATCTGTTTGGTAGTTAAATATGGATATCCCTTGTATCCCCAAATTAAGAGATAGTAAAAATAAATGGTAAGAGTAACAATAAACATGCACATTGAAAATTACTGAGGAATTGTTAACAATAGAACATTTTAATACAACACTGTCCACCAATATACACTGTTCATAAAAGCCCTTTTGATATTATTAAATTGTTGTACCCAGTTAAACTGAGAGGGAGTTTTCTTTTATGTACTTCTGTTCATCATATTCTAGAATCAAAGATATTTATAAAAATGGGTACTCATCAGCACTTAACACCTAAATCAGAGTCCTGAAAAATTCAAATCTCTTGCCTGACCTCACCTGTTACCTTCCCACAGAAGCATCTACAGAGTCTGCTAAGCTGCTGACATCCAAAATATTGAGAAATTCATAGAACCATAGAATCATAGAATGGTTTGGGTTGGAAAGGACCTTAAAACTCATCCAGTTCCAACCCCCTGCATGGTCAGGGACACCTCCCACAGCCCAGGGTGCTCCAAGCCCCATCCAACCTGGGCTGAGACACTGCCAGGGATGGGGCAGCCACAGCTTCCTTGGGCGACCTGTTCCAGTGTCTCACCACCCTCAAATTAAAGAATTTCTTCCTCCTGTCCAACCTCAATCTCCCCTCTTCCAGTTTTAACCCATTTCCCCTTGTCCTCTCCCTACCCCCCCGTCTCCAAAGCCCTCCCCCAGCTTTCTTGTAGCCCCTTCAGATATTGGAAGGTTGCTCTAAGGTCACCTGGGAGCCTCCTCTTCTCCAGGCTGAACAACCCCAATCCCTCAGCCTGGCTTCCCAGGGAGGTGCTCAGCCCTCTGAGCATTTGAGTGGCTCCTCTGGACACCTTCCAGGAGCTCTGTGTCCTTCTGATGTTGGGGACTCCAGAACTGGACACACAACTCCAGGTGGGGTCTCAGCAGAGCAGAGCAGAGGGGGAGAATCACAAATTCAGGTAATAAATATCAGAGTTTCCCTCAAAAAAAGTGATTAAGGATCAGGCTCCCAAAATTCAATGTCTCCATCAGGTGGTGAGCTGTCAGTGTGTCTGATCTCAAACTGAAGTGATGAGAGGGGTGCAGTGATTTCCCTGCTGTCTGTGCCTGTAGTACACAGTGATGACTGAGGGGATTCATAAAAACTCTGAAATGCAACTCAAAAAACTTCACTGTGAAACCTGGGTGCTGCCTCACGGGGTGGGAAAGAGGAGCCCACCCCACTGAACTGAATAACCTCCTGGTAAGGCAGGCAAGCACAAGAGTGATTCTTACATATGGCATGTCAAAAAAATTGCATATCTTAGCATGTGAGGTCACACAGCTGTCAGGAACAGAAACAGAAATTGCCTCATAGACAAGTGACAAACCAGAAATCATGAAGCTGAGTAAGAAAGGAAAGGGAGGAAAAAATCTAATTTCAGCAAATTTAAAGAGGATGTGGACGATGAACTGGCTCCAAGACTCTGGGCCTGCAGACTGGGTGGGGTAATGAGCTGCTCAGTCAGTGTCAGCATGGACCAGGAACCTTCCTAAAAGATGTTTTGAATGTTGCTACAGTGTTCTGTCAGGTGAAGGAGTTCAAGAGGAGAGACAGGTTCTGGATGTGGTCAGACTGACTCAAGAGCAGAAAACCATTTCATTTCCTATGATGCTGCAGCCAATTATAAATGTAGGAAAGGATTTCAAGTGTCATTCCAGGAGGGGCAAAGCCAGCAGGTGTTGACCTCCTTCCTATCAAGTATTTGAAAAGATTGTAAATACTCCTCACATTATTTATCCTAACTCTAACCTTACTGGTTAGTTTGATGGGTGGTTTGAACGCAGAGGACAACCATGAAGCTATTCCAACAATTTCTGTTGTGCTCCTAAAACTGAGGGAATAAATCATTTGTGCAGGAACCAGTCCCTCAGGATACATTCTCCAACACACCCAGAAGGTAACAAGAAGCTTTTCCATCCAGCTGCACAGTTTATGAACTCCTAAAGCAGGAGTACCAGGAGAGAGCAGGGCTCCCAGAACCCAGTGAGAATTCAAAGAAGCTGCCAGGTCCAGAAGTATCCTTAAACCCATGGCTTGCTGTGCAGTTTGAAACAGTAACATAAAGACAGGAGCTCCTAGAAGCATAGAATCATAGAATTAGCCGGGTTGGAAGGGACCTCAGAGATCATCAAGTCCAACCCTTGACCCACCGGTTGCTAGACCATGGCACTGAGTGCCACATCCAGTCTCTTTTTAAATGTCTCCAGGGACAGAGAATCCACCACCTCACCGGGCAGCCCATTCCAATGGCTGATCACCCTCTCCATAAAGAAATTCTTTCTAATATCCAATATAAACCTCCCCTGGCACAACTTGAGACCGTGTCCTCTTGTCTTGCTGAGAGGTGCCTGGGAAAAGAGACCAACCCCCCCCTGGCTCCAACCTCCTTTCAGGGAGTTGTAGAGAGTGATGAGGTCTCCCCTGAGCCTCCTCTTCTCCAGGCTGAACAGCCCCAGCTCCCTCAGCCTCTCCTCATAGGATCTGTGCTCCAGTCCCTTCACCAGCCTGGTTGCCCTCCTTTGGACCTGCTCCAGCACCTCAATCTCCTTCCTGACCTGAGGGGCCCAGAACTGGACACAGTACTCAAGGTATGGCCTAACTAGCGCTGAGTACAGGGGCAGAATCACATCCCTGGACCTGCTGTAGTTTCCCCGGTCCTCCTTCCGGCCCTTTTTGTGGATTGGTGTGACATTCCCCAACTTCCAATCATCTGGGATGTCCCCAGTGAGCCAGGACTGTTGGTAGATGATAGAGAGAGGCTTGGCGAGCTCTTCTGACAGCTCCCTCATCACCCTTGGGTGGATCCCATCTGGTCCCATAGATTTGTGGGGATCCAAGCAGCTCAGTAGGTCACTGACTGTGTCTTTCAATATTACAGGGGGGCTGTTCAGATTCTTATCACCTTCTATAAGCTCCAGAAGCCTGCTGCCCTCAGGATAACTTGTCTTTCTGTTGAAAACTGAGGTAAAGAAGGTGTTAAATACCTCAGCCTTTTCCTCATCATCCTAAGTTCAATCCTAGGGAGATGGAGCTTGGAAGGACCACTGAGGTCTAAAGCCTCAACACTCATTCAAAGGAGAACAAATTCAAAGTTCAATCAGACTGCTCAGGATCACATCTAGTCAAGTTTTCAAAATCTCTGGGAATGCTGATTCACTCTCACTATGAAGAATTTCTTCCTTACATACAATCAATTTTGCCTTGTTACTTTTTTTGCTGTTCATGAACAACTGAAAGCCATCTCTGAGAACTGAGCTGGATGTTTGATAAGTCCTCTGCATCAAACCTGGTCATGCACAACACCAGATGCAGCTTCCAGGTGATGTTAATGCATGGGGAGTGTTGCATCCAAGTTGATACATAAATAAATAAGGAATTATTTACTTATGGTAATGGCCATTCTGCCAAGCACAAATCATAAACACCCCCAAAACCACTCCCTTGCTGTTGTACACTGAGCAATCATCACTCATCATATGCAGCTTGTTCCATCCACATAATTTCTAAGAACACTATTCAGACTCTTCTGCAGCACACAAGTCACAAATGATGTTACAAATCCTCCAGTCTTCCAGTTTGGACAGTGTGGATCAGTTTGGAGCCCTACTGAACTGACTGAACCCTCAATGGACTGTCCTGGCCTGTATCTAGGGCCACAAAGATGATCCAGGGGCTGGAGCAGCTCTGCCATGAGGAGAGGCTGAGGAGCTGGGATTGTTCAGCCTGGAGAAGACTCAGGGGGACCTTAGAGCTGCCCCCCAGTTCCTGAAGGGAACCTCCAGGAAGGCTGGAGAGGGACTTTTCATGAGTGTCCAGTGACAGGAGAAGGGGAAATGGATTTAAACTGGAGGAGAAGAGGTTCAGCCTGGATCTTAGGAAGAAGTTCTTCAGCAGGAGGGTGCTGAGACTCTGGAACAGATTGCCCAGAGAAGCTGTGGCTGCCCCCTCCCTGGAGGTGTTCAAGCCCAGGTTGGATGAGGCTTGGAGCAAGCTGGGCGGGATGAGAGGTGGCTCTGGCCATGGCAGGGGGTTGGAGGAGATGATTTCAAACCTCTCCAGCCTGTGCCTTTCCGTGATTCTATGGTCTCAGTGGTGGCACTCTGAGGCAGCTGCCCACATTCCCCGTTCAACCCTAAGGAGATCCCAACCTTCTTAAAATTCATTTGGCTGGTAGTACACATGTTCCTTGCTAACAACTACTTACTCCTGGCTTACACATCCCTGTGGCTGCACCAAATGAGTGGATGTGATCTAAAGCTCAGGAGATTCCCATGGGGAGGCAAAGGATCCTCATCAGCACTAAAGCTCCCACTGTTACCTGAGACTGAATGACTTCAGGGGAATTTGGGCAGGTTGAACCTCCCTCAGAAGCTGCTCCCATGGAGGGTGCTCTGATTCACCTTCATCTGAAGAAAATAAATGCATAACATGCTTATACAGAAACTCCCAGCATGGAGATGAACATGAAAAGTGCCACAAATACAACAGAACTCAGCTTTTCTTTGTGAGTTCTCTGAATGCAGGACAAAGCCAGGAAGGGAAGGAACAGGAATTCTGTAGGACAGAAAGTACTCCATGACCAGTGATAGGCAAAGATTTATAATTAATCAACCAGAGGAATGCAACACTGTTTTACAAGGCAATAATCCAGCTCCATTCCCTAAGGTAAGGCCTAGGAGAATGAAGGCCAAGCAAGCAGTTTATTCAAACAAGGCAACTGGATTCTTGCTGCATAAACCAGCATGGCACTGTGATGAGTACCTCTGTGTTACATGCTCTCTCAAAATGTTTTTTTGCCCATAAATGTTTAAAACCGAAGAAGTCAAAAGATTAGGAGATGAGAAAGAGGACACGTGGAGTAGGAGGTAGCACATTTAATATGTTCTTCTAATGGCCTGAAAATGGAGCAAGAAATGTAACAGAAAGGGCTTCAATCAGGGTTAGCATAAATAACAGCAATAAACCCTATTAACAAGCAGCATACAAAGATTTTACATCTCTTATTCTCCACACATGCCATTTCCCCCCTCTGCTACTTTTCTCCCTTTTCCCACACTCCCAAATGCATGACCAGTCTTCTCGATCCAGAATTTTGCCTTACACACTTAACTTCCACATTCTACTCAAGACACCACCTTCCACCCACCCCAAAACCCAGCAAAGACTCCAATAGCTTGGGGAATCTTAGCTGCTAAAACTTTAAACCCCATCTTCAGCATCTCCAAAGGAATTAGACCAAAGTACCAGCTTCAGTCACAGCAGCACTAAATATATGTGATTCACCATCCAAAAAATAGTGAACACAAAAGAAGAAAATGCAGCATCCTCCTGAATCCTTTGTTTCTGGTATTACACGAAGTTTCACTTCTATTCAAGGCACTGAATTTAAAAATCCATATGAAACTTTTACAAATATTTCATCTCCCCAAACTCCTCTTTCTTCCATTTTAAAAACTTAGCATTCCTCTAAATCAAAATTTCTTTACAAAGGCAAACAACCCAAACAAATCTGATTTCAACTGATGTTGTTTTGAAAACATTAAATGGAATCCCACTGGGAAATTAAATGGAAATGTCATCTCTAATAATGGGAGAGAATGATTCATAGTCAGAATTTAACATTTTAAAATATGTTACCTACATAATTAGAGGAGCCTGGTTTTCCAAAAGACCAGTCTCTTACACCTTCCAGTAAAATCCAAGATTAAAGAGAGATTTTGAAAGCCAGTTTCAACATGTGTGCTTGAAATATTTGGTCACATTGCAGAAATTAAATCTGGAAAGCCCTGAAACCATGTTCCTGCTACCTAAGGCATGGAACTTGCTGGGTTCCAACTGCTTCATGAATGTCTTTTCAAAGTAACTGCTATCACCAAGGGCAAAATTACAGCTTGATTTCAAAATATTTGAACTACATAAAATCTCTATAATCATCCTCACAACAGCTTAAACATAAGCTGTCTGTTTAGAAACACCAGGACGTTGGAATTTGCAAGAAGCTGACCAAAATATCTTTGGATAAAGAATTACAGGCAAGGTGACACTTCACTTCCTAGGAGATTTTAATGTCACTTACTGTCAAAAAAAAAAAAAAAGAAGTCCAAGTTTTGTGTAATACAGACAGCAGGAAAGAAGAAGCTAAGACTGGACAGCAAAAGTTCAAGTCCTGTTATGACACTGAAGTCCCAGCATGATTTTTGTGACATGCCACTTACTCAGCCAAAACTGAGTTAACAATACAGAAATTTTTCCCTGGCCCTCTTCATTTCTATTCAGACAATTTTATCTGAAACTGCTAAGCAGTACTCTTAGGTTACTAATAAAATTATTTAAAGGAGACTGTGGGGAGCCTATACATCAATATTGGTCATTGAACCTTTACACTGGAGTTGCATGGACAAGGATATTACTCTAAGAGTTCCCAAACTGTGGCCCCCAAAGTAGAAATCCCAGGCTGGCATCAGCGACCTGCAGGAAATCCATAAAGAAACCAATTATTTTCAGGTGAATCATTAGCTCTGCAACTCTGAAAGGAATTTTGAATTTCTCTTCTGAGCACTCATGGGACTGATAACAAAAATCTTTCACGTCATTTATCTGCTCAACGTGAAGGCAGGGACTAACATTTTTAGAAGGCAGCAAGTGCTCCTTCTTGGTGTGTCCTGTGCTGAGCTTTAAGGTGGCAAGAGCTTTTTCAACCATCATAAAATTCCAGACTGGTTTGGGTGGAAAGGGTCCTTAAAGCTCGTCCAGCTCCAACCCCCCTGCATGGTCAGGGACACCTCCCCCAGCCCAGGGTGCTCCAAGCCCCATCCAACCTGGGCTGAGACACTGCCAGGGATGGGGCAGCCACAGCTTCTCTGGGAAACCTGTTCCAGGAACCACCCTCAAATTAAAGAATTTCTTCCTCATGTCCAACCTCAATCTCCCCTCTTCAAGTTTTAACTTCAAGTTTTTTGTAGAGGGGCAGAGGCAATGGACATGAGAGATGCCATGCTAACACTGTACCCTCAAAAAAGTCCCCTCTGTAGAAAGTGTTGCTCATAAATTTGGGATCTTATGCTTGAAACCTAGGTTGAATCATAGAATCATAGGTTTGGGTTGGAAGGGACCTAAAGCTCATCCAGTTCCAACCCCCTGCCATGGTCAGGGACACCTCCCCCAGCCCAGGGTGCTCCAAGCCCCATCCAACCTGGGCTGAACACTTCTCTGGGAAACCTGTTCCAGGATCCACCCACACAGGCAAGATTTTCTTCCTAACATCTATTATAAATCCACCCTCTTTCAGCTTGAAACTGTTTCCCCATGTTCTATGTCCTTGTCCAAAGTCCCTCCTCAACTTTCCTGGAGCCCCTTCAGGTCCTGGAAGATGCTCTAAGGTCTTCCCAGAGCCCAGGCTGAACAATCCCAAGCTGTCTCCAGCCCTCTGATCATCTCCATGGCTTCCTCTGGACCTGCTCCAACAGCTCTTTGTCCTCCTTCTTTAGGAGACTCCAGGACTGGACCCAGCATTCAGCAGAGCAGAGCAGAGGGGGAGAATCACCCCTCTAGATGTGATCACCCTGCTGGTGATGCAAGGCAGGACATGGGTGGCTTTTGGGGCTGCAAGCACACATTGATAGCTCACAAAGAGCTTCTCATCAACCAACACCCCCAAGTCCTTCTCCTCCAGGGCTCCAAGTCCTCCAGTCCAAGGCTGCTCTCCATCCATGCTCCATCTAAACTGTATTTGTGCTTCAGATTGCCCCATCCCATGGGCAGGACTTTGTCCTTGGCCCTCCTGGGGTTTGCACTCACCCACCACCTCTCCAGCCTGTCCAGGTCCCTCTGGATGATCTTCCTTCCCTCCTGAACATCAACCACAGACACAGCTTTGGTGTCATTGGCAAATCTGCTGAGAGGACACTCAGTCCCCCTGCCTGCATCATCTGTTCCCTAGAAATCCACAGCTGAAAGTGGTTATTTCAGTACTGTTGGTACCATCAGCACTGGTTCTGGTCCTGACTGCTGAGTCAGCATTAAACTCCAAGACTGTAGATACAGAAATGAGTAATGTAAATCTTTCTGAAAAGGGAAAGATGCCTCTAGGATGGTAGCAGTGAGCTTCCTAGCAAAGCCTTGAAGCTTCCCAGGGAGAGGAAGGCACTTTTTGTGCTTCTGACATCCCAGAGGACCCTTAGGGAGAAGCTTTGAGATGCAAGTGTTCAGGGGGCATGATACCAAGCCCTGGACAAAAGAACAACAGCCAGAAATCTCCACCTCAAGCACCCCAAACGGCACAGTAAGGGGGGCAGAAAAAGACAGGAGAAAACTTGAGGATTACGGCAAAAAACTCAAAGAAATTTAGAAATTTAGAAATTAAAGAAACTGGTTTGGTCCCCTTCAGGGCAGGAGGAGGAGCTGACTCTTTAGGACAACTCAAGATCCTGGTTTTCAGCTCCCCAAGTTGTTGAGGAGCAGAGGGAAGTGCACTCCCAAAGTTTTCCATCAGATATTTTGACATTTTGACTTGTAGTCTCATCCTGCAAGACATTCAAATCCCACATTTGACTTCATATCTCCTTCTGGAAGGCAGGTTAAGCATGCAGCATGCCCATCACTTCCACAGATTTAAATCACGAGACTGAAGGCTGCTTGAAGCCTCAAGGCACATTTTAAAACCAATAACTACATTAGCTAACTAAACCTCTAAACTTTTCATACATGAAAGAGAAGTGACTTGTAAAGAAAAACCAGGAAATTTGAGGCAAGATAAGAAGCTCCCACTCCCAGCAGAGCCCCCAAACTGGAAATGCATTACTGGAGGGGAGGCAGACAAGGACTTGGCACATTTGTTTGTCTCATTTTTATCTATTACAAATGAAATTATAATGATATACAATGAAACAATTACAGTACCTTTGATCTAAATGTCAATCAGAGACACAGATTTAAGCAACTCTACAAACTGAGATGAATACCAGAGGGGCTGGAAAAATTACCAGTAAAAAACAAATAATAATAAAAAATCTTTAAAGAAGCTCCGTGATAGGATTATAATGAAAAATATGTAAATGTTTTAATTATCTCAGAGAAGCATATGACCACAAAGTTTTACTTCCCCCACACCCCCCACCCATTTCTATACATTTGTAGAGATTCACAGACACCCCCCTCATCTTGAAATAAAATCTCTGGGAATGATAAATTGAATAACACACATCAATTAAGTTAGAAATTAAAAAATGCATCTAAGGATTTCGCAGTTATCCAAAAGAAAACAACAACAAAAAAATTATATTGAACAAAGAAAACTCCAAACAAGCTAAAAAAAAAAAATCAAGCCAGTAAAGGGTGCAAATAAATATAATTGATATGCAGCAGCAATACAATAGGATTACTGACTCTTAATAAGTTGTTCAAAATTAAATTATTTTAATTGGCTGTATTCCCTCATCCCACAGCAATACAGGACTAAGATAAAATACTCTCCTTTCCCTGAGAGTGTAAGAGGTTGCTGATTTACTGCACAAGCATGTAGGGCAAGGGAAATCAGTGCTGAAGAATGAAAAGAACTCCTTGTAATCAACAGATTTCTGTTCCTAAGAAAGAAATGTGAGCACAGAAAACAGAGATAAAGACACTTCTTGGAAGACCTCATCTAAAAATATTTGTTCTTATCCCGTTTCTTTACTCAGTTTTTTTTTAACCTACTATTTTTGTCAATTTCTTTTCTTTTTTTTCACTACCTGATTATGTTAAAAGATTTTTTTTTCTTTTTAAACCCGCATATGGCTGCTGGATACCCAAAAGATTTGTTTCAGTTAGCTCCTTATACAGGAATCCACAAAGCAAATATAACCCTGGCCACTCCAGGACACAGTAAGTTGCCCTTTCCTCACCACATCCAGTCAGCTGGAATGTTTTCTGGGAATAATACGAGGAATCCCTGCCTGGGAGATTGCACCTGATCCCAGAGGATGAAACAGCTGAGGAATAGGAGGAAAATACCACATGGAAAATTCACCACTTGGTTAATATCCAACTTAAAACCAGGTAACATCAAGGCACTGAGCATGGGATAAAATCTGTTTCAGAGAGTCAGAGGTCCTGTTTTTCACTCCAGGGATGGGTTGAAAGACTCAACACACCTCTCTGATACAGAATTGCTTCAGGCTTGAAGAAGAAAAATTAAGAAAATAAAACAAAGATGAAAATAACAAAAATTTCCATGGAGGACCTCAGGAGATGGAGCTGCTGCAATCTCACTTCCCCCCCATGATGTTACAAGATGTGGCAACCCACACTCCTCAGAACTACCCATATTCCTTGTAACTACCCAAACTGTGCTAGGATTCCCAACCAAAGGCATCAGTTTGGGAGGCTGAACAAACAGAGCAACCAGTTGGTGGAAATCAGTTTCAGAAATCTAAACGTCACCTTTCTGTTTGGATCATTTTCTCTCTGTTTTTTTTGTTGGTTTTTTTCATGTATTCTACTAATAATTATAGAATCCCGGATGGTTTGGGTATGAAGGGACCTTAAAGCTCATCCAGTTCCAACCCCCCTGCATGGTCAGGGACACCTCCCCCAGCCCAGGGTGCTCCAAGCCCCATCCAACCTGGGCTGAGACACTGCCAGGGATGGGGCAGCCAGGAATGTAACCCATCAGCTTGCCTCAAGGTAGGACTGACTCCACGTTGCCACCTCTGAGTGCTGATTGCCCTACCTGATTTTAAAGACTGGTGTAGTAGGATGCTCCAAAGACCCTGAGATCATCTCTTTCAGAACTACCTTTAGAAATTTTTCCCTGATATCCAATCTTCATCTCTTTTGACACTTTGTAAGCCCACTATGTCTTGTTTGAGCCACCACAGGGATGGAGAACCCATGATGACCTCACAGTTTACAGCAGCCTTTTCCTTACAGTGTTACCATGTCCTTCAATCTTCCTTAGGCCAAACAAGTCCAACTTGCTTTCTCACTCAATATATTGCCTAGACCTCCAACCCCTCTCATTGCTGTCCTCTGGGCTATTGCCAGCAGGACCATGTTTTTCTGGAAATGCAGTTTCAAAATCTTCCAATGTGCATCACTCCACGTTGTACCCTACCAGAAGGACAGGAGACCTGACAGAGAGAATGTGTCACATCAGCTTGGCCAGACCATCTTCTAAAAATGTCCCCCACAGGACAGAGCAACTTGATGGCATCACCCAGAGGACACACACACACACATGGACAAGGGGCAGGATGTCATTCTGTGCCTACAAAATATTCTGCACACTGCCTTTAATTTTTAAAGAGTATTTACCTGCTCCAGACAGGGAGAGCTGAGGAAGGCTTTGATTTACCAGCTCACTATTTCTAAGTACCTCAGTTCAGCACTTCTACAAGCAAATTCCTTGGAAGATCCTGTGTTTTACTAGAAACTCTTCCACCTGAGGCTCCACAATTTGTATATTACACAATGAAGACATTTGCCTTAAAGTTCCCACCTCTGCCTGCTGACTGATTTGTGGAGGAAAATGGGAGTAGTGAGTCCTACCCACCAACACTGCAGAGACTGCCCTGCTTCTCTCATCAGACTCTAAAGGAATTACTTCCAGTTAAAATCTCACTGAATAACAGCCAAGACCCCAAGAAAATTAATTCTAGAAGTTGTTAACTGAGGGCCCATAAAAATATTCTCCCTTTTCATCAAAATGCATTGGGCAGACGAACTGCATCACTCTCAAAATTGTTGTTTAGAAAGTTAGAAAGGCTGAGGAGAAGTGGCAAGATAGTTGGGCATTAAGCTTAGCATAAGCACATCAAATATTCATTACAGCAGAGCACTCATTATGTCAGCATCTGAATTAAATAACGAGAAAAATGTTTTCCAACTCCACAAGTAAGTACCACAATATCCTGCTGCAACACAGCAATTTGAAAGAAGCCAGTGAGATGGAATTGCAGTGCTCTCTGCAAAAACCACTGCACCCTCTGCAAATATATCAGCTTTTCACATTTCCCTCTCAGATTAATTTGCACAGAAAAAAAAAAAAAGAAAAGAAAGAAGGAATTATATTGTACGGTGTGAATCCATATGAAAGGAAAACCAGGACACTCTCCTATTCCAAGAGCACAATGTATATTAAATGCAAAATTACACCAATTCTGTGAGTTTACAAACTTAATCATGGGGGGGAGGGAAGCCAACAAGAAATCCAACAGACATTACATATGCTCACTTATAAAAAGTTACTACAACGGGTTCAAAAAAAGAGAAAAGAACCATTAGTAGCATCAGAACAAAACACCTCAAGCTCTTCAAGTGTGTCACAACTGTGTGCAACTTACAGGACACATATTTGGAATTTCATCTCTTCTGGGGAACCATCAATCCTTATCTATAGATTATTCTACCAGGTGCCCATGCCTTCATTCCTCAGACAGTGCCAAAAATGGCTGTGTTAGCATTAGGTCAGACCATTGGGATGACTCTTCCAACATTCTCACCCACTGGATAAAGCTCTGGACAAAGTACTCAAGTGCTGCCTTCTTTGTTTCTCCAGGTATGAGGCAGCATTGGTTTGATTTGCAAACAGTGTTGGTTTTCTTTAAAAACAAGAAAATGCTGCTGGTGCTGGAAGGATTAAGTGGCTGTTGTAATCTGAATAAGAACCACTTTGTATAAAGACAAATAATCAAGAGCATCCCCCTCCATTCCACCTCCCAAAATGCACATACCTGACATTAGCTGGATTTCCAAGGTAGAGTGAAAGAAAACTGATGTCAGTGCAAATAACAAGCTTTAAAATAACAGTTACTGGTAAAGAAGAGATAGATACTCTCTGATTTCTGTGAAATATTCCCTTACCTTCTCATCTGTGGAGATTAGGAAATAGCTCTCTCCTAGATGGATAATGAACAATCAGGTCACAGCTAATGACAGAGAAATGCCATACTCTCCACCTCATAACAGGATCCAAAACAGACTCATGGGCAAACACCATGCTGTTCTTGGCAAATGGAAACACCTAAAACAAGCCCTCAATGCCACTGTAAACTTCTTGAAGATTTTATCAGTGGATACTTCACTGCAAGATTTCCCAGTGAAAAACTTCCCATCATATACTGTTCAAGTATTTCTATCAATAGAGTACAAAGAAATTGTGAAGATTTTTCTGAACATGCTTGTCCTGAACATGCATTTTTTTCTCTTGGTCTGTCCTCTCTCCAGAGTCTCTGCAGATGTTTCCATCTGGGATGGAATCCATATTTACCAAAATCACTGTCTCTGGAAAAACAAAAGTTAAAGCATTTCACTGTACTGCTTATGTAGAAGTCAGGACCTCAGAGACTTCTTCATTTTCACTTCACTGTGTATTGGAGGAACAAGCAAACTAAGCTTTATTTCTATCTCTAGGACTGAAAAAAAAAACCAAACAAAACAGCTGTGGGGCATCCAAAGCAACACTCACACAAAAACCTTCCAACTAAGTGCTCTTCCAGTGTACGTTTGGTGCTGTGCTGAGATGTAGAAGGGATGACAGCTTGCTCTGGAAAATCAATATAAAGGGAAACCTATCAGTGTTGAAAGCCAAAGTTAGCATTTTGCAGATGGAGAGCTGGGACTGATCTATCAGGAAAAAAACCCAAGAACTGTTAAGTGCATTATCCAAGAAGTCAGTCAAAGAAATATTCCAATTAGATGTAATCTACCAGATCCAAGACACTTTTTCTGTATGCTTCTCCTCTCATTCTTCTCAGACTAATTGATCTAGAAGATTAAATCAAAGTCATCCTCAAACATATTAATAGCCACAATAACAGCTTGCTAGTATGGGAGCCTCATCTTTTGTGCCTGTGCAGCAAAGCATCCCTAACACTACTCTAAATCTCACAACTCAGCAGAAATCCAGAGTTCTGTATCCCAACGTAGAGACAATCCAGAGTCTGGAGCAGGGATAACCCACTGCCTAAATATAAATCACAACTGCTCTCAGATACTCCCTGCCACCCACTGCTTTTCATCAGCCACATTCTGAAACACTCCAAAAAAGTCAGGGAACCAATTTGCTTTTTGAACTGCTTGTGCCAGTCTCTCTGGCATGGGGGTGAGGTAATAATCTCAGATAGATTCTGCAGATGAAATCAGGAGTTTCCTCATTAGTTTAGTGGAGGCAGTACAACCCCTTCTTCAGACCTTCCAGTTTCCTTAAGAATTCAGGGTCTTAGCTCTGTATTAGACACTCTTCTTGGGATCTTAATCCTTCAGAAGATGTGGAGCTCCTTATAAGCATTTTCCTGAAGTCTCTGAAACATCTCTCTGCCATAACTTCTGTCCTTACAGCCAAGTCCTTCTCTGGAAAGAGTGAAAGCCTCCACAGGTTGGGCCATAAACAAGGAATAAGGTGAATACCACATCCCAGTTTCATGACTTTTGTCTGACTTCTCTCTGCCCAGTGTGCTCCACTAAGAAGCTGTCAGTGTGTCTTACAGGTGCTGGGTACTTGCTGCTTATAAAAACCTTATATTTGGTACCACAGAGGCTTCAGCTCCAGGCAGACCAAGACTTATAGGCTGAAGAGATCAGCAGGAATAAGAATTGAGGAGAAAAGTTGACACCAAGAGAGTCATCTGTGCCAGCCAGATAAGGTCCCCAAGGAAACCAGCAGTCCCACTGATGAATCATAGAATCATAGAATTAGCCGGGTTGGAAGGGACCTTAGAGATCATCAAGTCCAACCCTTGATCCACTCCCCCCGTGGTTCCCAGCCCATGGCACTGAGTGCCACATCCAGTCTCTTTTTAAATATCTCCAGGGACGGAGAATCCACNGTATTATTCCTACAGTTCCCTGTGCCACATGGATCCCTATTCACACACAGGCTACACTTCAAGCCCAGTTTTCTGGGCTGCAACCACCTCTGAAATGTGGCAAAGAAGGGCTGGGGCTTGCAGTCATCCTCAAGCAAGCTCAGTGACCTCCAACATCCCTCATCTACCTTTTGAGAGTTCTCAAGTACAAGGTTGACCTTAAAGCAGAACCCTTCCTGTGGAATAAGTAGTACCAGGAGATCTTGGTAACCCTGGGAGCCCTCTCATGAGGAAGGAATTTAAAAAAAAAACAAAAAACAGAAGACCTGCTCAGTGTTGAATCTCTGAAAAATAGGTGAGGATGGAGACATAGCAAAACCAGGTGAAGCAACTAAAATAAACTAAATCAGTGGTCTTGGAACTGAAAATTACAAGAATCAGAGAAAATAAGTCCAGTTCAAGAGAGAAAGAAAAATGCAGCAAATGAATGCATTGCTAAGACTGGTGTTAAGATGCCAAAATGTAAGGCTAGAAGGACATGTCACAAGGGATCCTGGTCCCATTCTGACAAGTTCTCTTGCCATTAGTCAGGAGATAGATGGCATTCTTTGTAGGGCCATGGTCCTTCACATTACACAATCTGACCTGGGGAACCAAATAGTTGACAGAAAAAAAAAAAATCTCCCCAGAATGTCTGCAATCTCCATCAGTAAAATGATAAAAACCCATTCCAAATTCCCTACACCTTTTCAAATATCCCCACTTGGCTTCAGCTGGAACTCCAGAAGACCCCAGTTCCCCTGTATCCCATATCTCATCCCTGCCAGCTCCATCAAGGCATCTCAGGTAGCCTTGGGTGTCTAAAATGGGACTAAATATTCCTGTTAGGCACCTAAACTCTCCAGATGTTCCCAGCTGAGATATCCTATTTCCATAAAAAGCTGTCCACCACTATCAGGAGAAAAATGGAGATGGCACCAACACAAAACTGATGACCTGAGTCTCTTCAAGCAACCACTGAGCACAGAGTTATCCTCCCACATCAACTTAGGAAAACTGTGTATGAGTAACTCCAGAAAAAGTCAATTAAATCCATTCCAAAGCAGTCAGGATTATGGAAAACATATCAGGTGTCAGCAAGCATTTTCAAGGATATCTTTTCCCTTCACTGCAAAAATACAGATGGGAATTATGTTTGTATTAGGGGACAGTCACTCTCCTGATTAAAACAGTAGACAAGATTCAAATGCCTTTGTCTTCACTGTGTTTAAAACCAAAGCTGACCCAGAAAAGGAAAAATTAACCTTACCAAAAAAACCTAAAGGAAAGTAGAGCAAAATTTAAAAAAAAAATAAAAAAATTAGTAAAATGGGTGATTTGACAAATGTAAAGAAGGGACAGGAATAGGAAATTCTTGCAAGTCATATAATGAATCCACTTGTAATGAAAATAACATTCAATTTGGGCTCACATTTCAATTTCAACACCTCCATGGCTTATATGAGGAAATGCACAGTGGCCAATTCATTTTTGTTGTTTTTTTCTAGCCACAGCAGGTGGCACCTTGGTGAACATGAGAGGAGATGGAATACCTGATCCAAGGTGAAGAGCACTGGGAGCTTTTAACATGAAATGGGTGGTTCATGCCTGCTTCAGGGAAGATACAAATATTTTCAATTCCATAGCAACACCCAAATAGGAAAAAAATGCTAAAGTAACTCAGAGGAACAGGTGTACCCTGGGTATACCTTAACTACAGGAAAAGAAATGTAAAAATATAGATATCCACACAATCAAGAGGACAAGCTTATCATTTCTATGACAATATCCTCAAGATTATCCATCTCCAGATTTCTCCTATGTACAGAACAGAAAATAGAATATTTCTGTTCAAATGTTGCAAATGAATTACTTTAATCTTATGACTTCTTGTCCTGTTCTCCTGTTTTCTTAAACTTGACTTTGACTATAGCAAACACGACATTGTAGTGGAGAAGCAAGGCAGTACAAGTACTTAAGGCCATGTTTTATTTTAAAAACCTTCTTATTTGTAAATTATTTGACCTTCCTCACATTTAGACAGCTAAATGTCAGTCTCAGCTAGGAGGTCTGGGTTGTGGTCAGTAAAGAGGGATTGACAGGACCAATGTGAGAGCCATCCACATCCCCTTCTGAAGGTGTTTATTCTTCCAGAATGATTACAAAAGTTCCTTAATTCCCTTACATGTTGCTTTAACAGTTACACTGGACAAACCACCACCAATTTTCCTCAAAATTTCTATTGCAACAATAAATCCTGTGGCCTATGCCTCCATATAAAGGAGTGGAATTCCACCAGTGTCAACCCCACGGTGCCAGTTTGCAGGGCTGGGAATTTAACCAGCACGGGCACACACAGACCTGGAAAAATTATTTTAATGACAAGGAAGAAAAAAAATCAGTGTCTGTTTTCATGGATAAGTGGAGAAGCAATTCATGCTCAGGTACAATAAGGTATAGATGGTAAGAGAAAGGGGAACACTACAGCCTGTAGTTTCTCAGAGTTTTCCACCTTGAGGTTTGACTTACAGCTAAAATATTAGGCATACAATAAGAGGTTTGCATACCAGGCTGTGTACTGGAGTGAGATCTGAAGGAAGACACACATGGAATAATTAAAATCATTATATCAGAGCCAGGAAAAGTTGCTATCCAGAAAGAAAACACCTCGCTACAAAATAATCAATAATTCTGGTAAATAACAAATGGAAAGAGTCTTAAAATACATGTAGCTGTTAAACAATACTATAGAAGTATACTTCTATAGATTAATACTAATATACTAATGTACTAATTAGTACTATTAATACTAATTCTACTAATACTATAGATTTCCTCAGCAGATGCAGAATATGGAGTTCTACCACGGGCAGAGTAGCAAGGTGATCTTCAGCATTTTCCATGGATATCAGCACGAAAAATAACATGCAAAATCTCCATGCACTGCATTTTAACATTTATATTACTCTCCTACAGACAGATTTAGGAAAACTCCATAGTCACACTGAAAATTGGGAATCCCTTCCTTGCCTAATAAACACGTTGGGTCACGGTGAGCGCTCGTTCAACCTTTGCACAAATCTGTGTTAAATATATGTAGCATGATAAAAGGCACAAGCTGAGCCCTTACAGCTCCATTTTCATCTCAATCTACTTTGCTATTAGGAAAAAAAAGAAAAGTAAACCTGGGTTTATATATTATTAATACCTACAAGTGAGATCTGATATAGGCCCATTAAAGTATCAAATGCAAGGCTCCTGTGTGCCAGGATCTTATTCCTCTGTAGAGTAATAAGAAAACTAAATTAAACCCAAAACCCTAATCCTCATCCCCCCTTTGAAATATGCCACATCAAGGAATAGTACAATCCAACAGAAAATACATACTAATGATTCATGAGGAATTAAATACAAATTGCTCACTTGTAAAGTTCTTAAACTTAACCAATAATTAAGGAACCAAATGAATGGGGATCATCTGATTAAAGGACCCAGAAAACCCCAAATTACTGTAGAGTTTGTAAATAAAAAATATAAACACGATAAACCGTGTCAAATTACACTCAAAAATTACATTTGCATGCAATCCAATCAACATTCTGGAATCAACCATTTAAACCAGGCAATTTCAATATTGATTTGAACTTGCCAAGTTGGGGTATTCTCCAAAAAACAAGCACCTCGATGAACTTTTAAAAGCAAACGGTTTGGCAGAAAGAAAGAAGATTTTCTTTATTATCTAGGCCATGAGAAATCTGCAATGGTGTGCACCTCATTTAGCAAACAAAATGTCCTGAGTAGAAATTTCAAAGATAAAGAGGATTTTCGAAATCGTAGTAACTGCATTCAAAATAACTTCAGTGACAACGTAGGTTCAAAGATTTCTGTCTGTAAATACACTACAACCCACATGTTGATGGTGTTTAAAGCCTGAGGAAACCTTTATGAAGTTGTATAAGTTCTCAGAAGAGAAATATGGTTATTTTCATATCCAGAGCTTAATAAATGGCACCGTCATAAACGTTTTCTGTCGCTTTCTGGCTTTTAACAGAGACACCCATGAAAAAAAAATCGTTTTGAAACGTCAGGATTAAACAAAACAGCACATGCTTGGAGTCCACACACTAAGAAATGCAGAAAATTTCCTTTCTGAAGATGCAGACAGACAAACTTACAGAACTGTTGAGATTGCAAACTTACACCCATCCCAGCTCTGCGTTCCCCCGGTCACACCACATGTTCCTGCCTGTGCAGAAATGAACAACACACGAGCAAAACCACACAGAAAGGAAAACTGAACTCCTTCAAGCATTTCTTTTCCAAAAAGCATCCATTTCCCATCTCATGGGGGTTACTTATTTCAACACAGAGCTGCTGAGTATGTTTTTGAAGGATTTAGAAAGAGAGGGTTGTTATTTTTGGAATACCAACTGGAGCCAGTTTCTTCAAAAATCACTAAGAAACCATATTAAAAGGTGTCTGTACACCAACTGGTAATCAAAACAGCATCTTTGCCAACATTTAACTATAGTTCCTTTCAGAAGGCTCACTGATGTAGTAAAAATCTGACCTGCCTTCCAATGAAACCAATTTAATGTAATATTAAGGACCTCAAGTTCTTTCACAGCAGCAAAAAGGCCACTTCTTTGTCATAGGCTGATAAATCCAAATGCCACGATGTACAGTTCAGAAACAAACATATTCCTGTTAAAATGCTTTCCATCAGCTCTCTTTCTCACTTTCTTTCAGCATATCAGAAGAATTAGGGAAATGCACTCCAGCAGCATGCCAGAAATTACACATCTTACAGGCTGAGCAATCTCATCTTTAAGGAGAGTGTAATACTTACTCTAAGTGCAGACGATCCATAAAAATCTATGCTTTACAGTTCATCTCTGAAATAAAAATGCTGCCTGGCACAGCAGAAGCAGTGTAATCCAACCACATCCAGGCCTAATAGGCAGTATGCTAGTGTTTGTTCCTATGAAATCAGCAATAAGGCACCTATCTCACTGCAAATCCAGGCACCCTTGGAAAAACAAACAAGGGATTTTAGGTCCTTAATTTTATTGAAATCATTAGACATCCACGCTTCAGTCGTCACAGATTTTTTTAATCCACATGTGAGAAAAGAGAAGATTTTTTTTTAATTTTTTTTTCACAATTTACAGCAAACAGGTGCTGTGGCTACAAACTGAACTTTCTATATCCAGTGTCACCAGTTCAAATCCAGGTCTGTCATCTTCAAACATGCCTCACTTGGCAGAAGACAGGATTTTTCCACCTTTTATTTCCCCTAAAAGTCGAAAATTCTGCAATTTCATGTGCTCTCTAGGAAGATGCACTGGGAGAAATGCTTTGAGAGCAGCAGCAAAATAACCATGCTCTCATTTCTTTTTTTGCCCTTTAGGCGTAGTCTGGGTGTCTTTGGTTTGCCCTGCTGGTCTTCAGTGTTGTCACTAATAGCTAGGAGATGGAGCCAGGACAGTATGAAGCATCAAAAAATATATATTGTTGCTTTAAGAAGGTACTTACTTTTATATCAAGGTGTCACAACTTTCGCTCTACTCTTTTATTTCCTTGCTGGGCGAGAGGAAATCTTTAAGGAGGTGCCATTAAAAGTTCAGAGCTGTAGCATACAGGAGAGAAACGGTGAAATTCGCATCTTGAGCATATCCCGAAGGAGGTCAGATTTGGTTGCAAAGCATGTTCCTGTCGATGAAAACTTTTGGTTGTTGCAAAAAAATGAAAAAACCTGCCTCGCATCTAGGTATTCCTGCTGTCACCTTCCAAGTTGCTCGGCTCCCTCGCAGTTGAATCAGATTTAAAAAAAAAAATAATCAAAATTTAAAAAAAAAAAAAAATAAAAAAATCAAACATCGTATTTCCCATAGGTACAAACTGACATTGTGGAGCCTCCATTCAAGAAGTCTTTTATTTCTCTTCTCACTGGCAACTGAACGCCACTTGATGTGCTCCCACTCTCCAACAAGCCCAAGAGACTTTAAAAGCCATCCAAGTTTGAAAACCAAAAAGTTCGGAGTTTTTCTGTACCCCAGGACGATTTTCTTTCCTGAAGCTCAAGCCGAGAGAGCAGACAAAAGGAGCTGATTTGACTGAGCCGTGCCAAGTCTTGCCTTTTTTTTTTTTTTTTTTTTTTTTTTTTTTTTTTTTTTCCCAAAGAGATGCTCTTCACGAATCCATTAATAGATTCCCTAACAGGAAACCGGGGGGTCACTCACCAAATCTTGGCACCAACCGCCGCTTTCTTCTGCCAAAGCGGTTTAAGAGATTTCATGGTTTCCTACCTTTTACAATGTGGTTGGGGGGTTTTTTTGTTGGGGTTTTTGGGTTTGGTTTTGTTGGGTTTTGGTTGGTTTTTTTTGCTTGCTTGCTCGCTGATCGGGGAGCACTGGAAGCCATTCACTGCTCAGAGGGAGAAGAAATCTGTTCTCTAAAAAATGCCCGCGTGAGCAACCTGCAGTAAATCAAGATTCTTTTGAAGGCGGGCGGGTGGGTAATTTTAATGAGCATCAAATACTCCTTAAAATAATACATTTGCCTTCTCTCTTCCCGAGAATCATGGGAAGATGCCAGGAGCAGGAGACATAAAGATGTGAATTAAGATCACATTTGAAAGTCAGGCACGTTTTCGCTTTCTAAACTCCGGCTTGAAATCTGCTTGTTCTTATCAGTTCTACCTTTGTTAAAAAATCAGCTGAAAATTAACACTCAATCTGATCCCAGAAAAATCTCCACGCATCCATCGGTGCCAATGATGTCATCTGTTCATTCAAAAGCACCAAGTTCTCATCGTGGCACTCAGAGGAGAAATGGCTCAGCCTTCCCAGTTAACTTTGAGAGAAAAATCTTTGAGATTTTAAGGATGGGAAATTATATTTGGAACTTCATTCAACAGATTCTAAATGACATGGATTCATTTGAGGAGAATTACAGGAGAAAACTTGCTTTTATCTCCGAGCTGTTTGCCAAGGCAAAATGCCAACTTTTTGAAATATATGCATTACATTAATGGGCAAAATCAATTATGCAAGGGGAAAAAAAACCTCCCCTAAGTGTATAATTTTTTTAAGTTTATGGATACTGCTGGGTTTTTGTTAAGAGATTCAACAAAGGTGGAGATGTTTTGGGGCTGACTTGTTATTTTTTTGTGACTTGGTGATACAATCTTCCCAAAACTTTGAGTCAGGGATCAAGTTCACTTGGCTAAAAAAAGCAGCAAAATATTTTTCCTCAGTCTAACATGGGAACTGCTTTGTTTCTCAGCCCAAGAGTTTTAAAAGTGTTTCTTTAAGATCTACGTTTGCCAATGGTCTTTGGAGAACAGACCAATGCCCCATGAGATATTTGGGTGGGACTGTCTGACAAGATGTAAATCATTTCATTTCTGTCTGTCCTGTCCCATCTTTGCATCAGATACAGGGCTGGGATCCACCAAGTAGTCAGTTGCTGAATCAACCTTTCTTCTGGATAAATTAATTAACAGATTTTGTTGCCCTTGCTCTCCCCACGCATTTCTTTAACCTATAAACCACCCCCTTCTTCCAGGCTTCACTCCAAGGTTAAACCTCCATGGAAGAGGACCCAGAGTGCTCTGAAATACCTGTATGGAGATACCTAAATTGGAGGTCTCAAGCCAGCACTAAATCCCACACTACAGCTATTTAATCAAGAAGAAAAATGCCAGCAGCCTTCAAATCCCTAAAAATATGGTACTAAAAGGGAGAAGAGAAATTATTCTATATAACTGAACAGGACAAGAAATCAAACAAGTCAAACAAGTTAAAAGCAGTCAAGATCTAGCTGAAGCCTAGATAAAACTTTCTTAAAAACCTGCTATGTTCTGGGAGAGATTGTGTAATTTAGCTACTGATTTTTTCCTCAAAACAGGTTAATTATCTGACCTGCAGACAGGTGGAGAAATTACACATCCTCCCAAGGTTCCCCTTGTCTTGTGTCCAGTGACTATAACAGATCTATCCAAGTGTTTCCCAATAGCCTCCCAGCTCCAGAAGAAACATCATTACCTTTAAAATCAGATTTTTGCCTCAAAATATTGTGCATCCTATCATTTCACTTTGCACCTAGCATCATTATGACAGGCCAGCTTGGGAAAAAATACACCTATGTATAATTTTTCTTTTACTTTTCTTTATGCACTTGACAGAAACCTCTAATATGTCAGTTTGCCTTTACTGAAAGACCATCAAGCATCAACATGGAAACAAAAAGACCTCAGAAATTGCTGTCAGTGGAATTACCTCTGAATGGCTACAATACTTCAGCAGGCACTACTGGAAACTCATCTTTTAATTAGTTTCCCTTCAAAAACTGTATGTATTGACAACAGGGTATTTCAGCTGTGTTCCAGAAATACTCTAATACCAGCACAGATGAAAATTTTTAAATTTTCCTTCGTTACTTTTACAGCAAGCAAGGCAGGAAAAACAAATAGACTCCCCTGCACTTGGGAATCAGATGAAGAGCATTAATTTAACTCTCAACATCCATTTCTCCAAATACAGTGGTCTCATTCACAGAAATGACTGCATGCTTCCTCTCTTAAAGCATTTTTTTTTTTCAGATGTGTAGTTCGTTGTAGTGCTCCTGATTCCCTCTCTTTTAAAGACTCTGTAATTGCACTTCTGCTCTGCTCAACTAAAACTGTTTGCACCATCCTCAGTGACACCTTTTAAAACGCATCTCCCTGGTCCTTAAGGAGATGGTTTAGATTATTAGTAGTTAGATTATGGTGTTGGTCAAAGGTTGGACTGGATGATTTTGGAGGTCTCTTCCAACCTAAAACATGCTGTGATGATTCCTCCAACATCAGCTGGCAAAATCTTTCAATGCAACAAATTTCTTCTCCTTCCCAGAAATAAGTTTCCAGCCTAGATCAAGCTCACATCCCACTTACTCCAGTAACCTCCAGAAAGGAACAAAATGCAAAACTTTCTCCACACCTTATGTTTCAGGACTTTTTCTCACATTCTCTACTGGTTTTTCACCTTACTCCTCCCCCACCAGCCCTCTCCAATTTGCTTTTCTCCTGATTGTCACCTGGGTGTCCCATAGTTCTGGTGTCACTCCTTTCCTCCTTCCTTCTTGCACTGACTGTGGCCACTTCCAGGGGAGGCTGCAAAATTCCAGCATTCAAATCTCAGGTAACTTCACTCACCCTCATGACATCAGGCTCTGTCTTGTTAACTCTATTAAGTACTTTTATAGAATCATAGAATCATAGAATTAGCCGGGTTGGAAGGGACCTCAGAGATCATCAAGTCCAACCCTTGACCCACCGGTGCAGTTGCTAGACCATGGCACTGAGTGCCACATCCAGTCTTTTTTTAAATGTCTCCAGGGAGGGAGAATCTACCACCTCACCGGGCAGCCCATTCCAATGCCTGATCACCCTCTCCGTAAAGAAATTCTTTCTAATATCCAACCTAAACCTCCCCTGGCACAACTTAAGACTGTGTCCTCTTGTCTTGTTGAAGGTCGTCTGTGAAAAGAGTCCAGCTCCCACCTCGCTACAGCCTCCTTTCAGGTAGTTGTAGACGGCAATGAGGTCTCCCCTGAGCCTCCTCTTCTTCAGGCTGAACAGCCCCAGCTCCCTCAGCCTCTCCTCATAGGACCTGTGCTCGAGTCCCTTCACCAGCCTGGTTGCCCTCCTTTGGACCTGCTCCAGGACCTCAATCTCCTTCCTGAACTGAGGGGCCCAGAACTGGACACAGGACTCCAGGTGTGGCCTCACCAGGGCTGAGCACAGGGGCAGAATCACCTCCTTGGACCCGCTGGCCACGCTGTTCCTGATCCAGGCCAGGATGCCATTGGCCTTCTTGGCCACCTGGGCACACTGCTGGCTCATGTTCAGCTTCCTGTCAATCCAAACCCCCAGGTCCCTCTCTGTCTGGCTGCTCTCCAGCCACTCTGTGCCCAGCCTGGAGCTCCCCATGGGGTTGTTGTGGCCGAAGTGCAGGACCCGGCACTTGGCCGTGTTGAACCTAATATTTTCCTCCTGAATGTTCTCATATTTCCAGTTATCCTCCTGATATTTCTTTGATTTTATTACCTTCCAATGCACAAAATACAAAAAATTGAATTCCTCAGCTTTCTCTCCAAGTATTTTCCTGGCCACCTCTAGTCCAAATGTCATCATCTTCGTTGTTGACAGGTTTCCCATGACAGAACCTGTGGCTCTGTCCTTCAACACTATCCTCCTTCCCATGCTTGAAGAAAAATATACACACAAATTCTTTTGCAGCATCTTAGATATCACTTTCATCTTTCTTTTATGAATCAGGAAAAAAAAAATATTTGGACATGGGTCATCATTCAATTCAAATTCTTTTTGCCATCATTTATCTATTTCACCTGGACATCCCTACTATTTGTTCATTTAAAATCCTCCCTTCAAAAGCCTCCTGATGTCTTCTACACACAAGTAGTCTACCTGGATACCTGTCTGAGCATATCTGCCAGGTGAGCATGATTTCCCACCCCACAAATGGAAAAACTTTGGAGCAGAAGAAGCAACTCATTCCTTTAAGCTGTTATATTTGGAATCTAGTACACAAGTCACCCAGAAGACCATCCCTCCTTCCTTATAACCTCATCAAGTCACCTTATCCCCAAAAAGCTGTTTTAAAACTTTAATATAAGGTAGACTTCACTTTTCCCTTTTTGTAATCCTTGAAAGAGGAGAGAACTGCTGTGGATCAGTGAAAAGCTCTGTAACCTTCATCCTGCCCACTTGATCTGAGAATATTGCTCAAAAGCAGCACACACACAACTGGCCCCAAAACATTTCATTCCAAAGAATAAACACATTACTAACGTGGCATCTCTGTCCTGTCAGGGCTAACTCTATTAGCCTCTTGGCTATCCCACTCCTGTTACCATTTCTGGGCACTCTCATTAGAAAGAAGTGAAGCCAATTCCTCTGAGAACCAGCCAGAGGTTCTTCAGGAGTCCAGTTTTGGAGCCAGATCCTCAGTTGATTTATTATTAAAGAGGGAAAGTACATTATGTCACAGAAAAAGGCCCCTGGTACCTGGGCTGTTCTTACAAAGAGATGATGACAAGGAATTGCCTGAAGACTCTCCACTTTTCTGGTTTTCATTTATTACTAAATAGCCAAAAACTGGTGAAGCTCTAAGTGAGTGAAGGTCTCCATGGCATAGAGACCAGCAAAAAAGGAGAATGAAGACTGAGGGCAATTTGTGGATGACAGCGGGGAAGTGGACACTTCAGAAGGGAGAGCCATCCTGCAGGAAGATAGATCCTGCAGGATAGATCTGGGAGACTGAGCCTCCTCACGAGGAGGAGGAGAAGGAGAAGGAGGAGGAGAAGGAGGAGGAGGAGAAGGGAGGAGGAGGAGGAGGGGGGAGGAGGAGGGAAATGAAAAGGAGGAAAAGGGAAAGGGAAAGGGAAAGGGAAAGGGAAGGGGAAG
>JAAWXA010000043.1:4415742-4429597 GCA_038090715.1 Florisuga fusca
TGAGGGAGCCCTGGCCCAGGCTGCCCAGAGAGGTTGTGGAGTCTCCTTCTCTGGAGCCTTTCCAAACCCCCCTGGATGTGTTCTGTGTGTCCTGCCCTGGGGGATCCTGCTGGGGCAGAGAAGTTCCAGAGGTTCCTTACAACTCTGACTCTACAGAGAAGATGTGAAGTGCACACAGAATAAAAGTTTCAGCTTTCAGCCCCCCACCCCAGCACTATTTCATTTACTCAGAGCCCTGTCCAGCCTGGCCTTAAAACTTCCAGGGATGGAATGGGGCTTCCACCACCTCTCTGGGCAACCTGTGCCAGTGTCTCACCACCCTCCTGGTGAAGAACTTTTTCCTAACAACTAATCTAAATCTTCCCACCTCTGGTTTTAATCCTTTCCCCCCAGTCCTACCACTACCTGAGACCCTAAAGAGTCCCTCACCAGCTTTCTTGTAGGCACAGTGCCCAGTGCAGGGGGTTTAGGGCTGGCACAGCCACACAACTGCTGAGTGGAGTTCTCCAGCTTTGCAAAGCAAACACATTGCAATTCCAGACTCTGTGGGAAGCTACCAACAACTTCCTCAACTTTCCACTGTGGGAATATGCTTCAGCAACTCATCATCAGCTGGCACAACACCCCAGTTTGAAATTGCAAAATTCATGAGCTGGTTTCCACTAAATGTGTTCTTTGGCTTTTTGAGGACCAGTTTTGTTTTGGGTTTTTTGATTTGCTCAGGAATTTTTTGTTGTTGTTGGTTTGGGTTTTGGGTTTTTTCTGAGTGTATCAAACAGAATTTCCATTCATAGGTTAAAATGTTTTCCCATTCTCTTCATCCAGGACCACCCAGAACACTTTAGATCCATGTATTTCATATAGAAGTGCCACATGGAAGTTTAAACATCACTTGTACCCTTAACTGCTTATAATTTCTTTTCAGATCCCAAGAGAAAAACAGATACTTACAAAAACCAAAATGTTAGGAGCTCTGCTCCAGAGGCATTTTCTGACTGGCATTTAGAAAAGTGATCACAGTGTGCAACGTTAAAAATATATGCACAGCACTTTGGGCAGAAGTAGTTACTCATAATAAAATCCACTTACAGTTAACTTGGGGAGAGTGAAAATAGACTGGCAGTGAAGCAGGTAGAAGCTCTGAAATTATGCAGAGATTATGAAAAACAACCAAGAAGCAACTACAGATGATCATGTAGCCTAAACATGGTCAGGTTACCCTCTCGTAACTGTCACTCCTTATCTGAGGAATAAGAAGATATTATTTGTGCTGCACTAAAGAGAGGATTTGTTGTAAAATTCAGGCACAAAGTCCTTTATTTTGTGTTCAACATTCATTTCCACAACTAAATTTTCCCAAATCAAAATTTTAAATGGTTCTATAGAGATTAGTATCTCAGAATCCATCATCTGCATCCAGTCATCAGCCCAGAAAGAGCCATTTTTTATTCATTTACAAATTCCATTATACTTAATTTTTTTACAGCATTAGTACCCAGGAATATCTGTGCACAAATATCCACACATATAGGGTACATCTTTGATGCTCAATTTTCTCTCTCTCTCATTCAAAAAGCTTTTAATTGTTGCAAATTAAATCAAACACTGAGTAGGTCTTAATTGGTGTGTGATATGCTCAACACAAGGCTGACTCCATAATGAGGGCTTGAGGAGAAATTTAGTCATTTAAATGCAAGAGAGGAAGTCTGAAAGTCTGCATTTCCACACCACCAAAGACTGCAGAGACACCTAAATCCTGCTGATGGCCACTTCATGAGTGCAGGTTCCATCCTCTGGGCCTGTGTCAGCAGCTCAGCCACAGCCACCACGCATCCCTGTGCTCTGACACAGGGTGGCTGCNAAGAAAAGAAAAGAAAAGAAAAGAAAAGAAAAGAAAAGAAAAGAAAAGAAAAGAAAAGAAAAGAAAAGAAAAGAAAAGAAAAGAAAAGAAAAGAAAAGAAAAGAAATATGGAGGAATAGAAATACAGAGGAATAGAAAATTCAACCAGGACAGAAAATGTATTAACCCACTGAGAGGAAAAGGAAAAAAGTCCTATGCCAAATCCCCTCACTGTTCAATGCATTGTTTTAACCAGGAGTAGAAAATTTAATAGAAAATAGAAAAGAAATATGGAGTAATAGATATACAGAGGAATAGAAATACATAGAAATAGAAAATTTAACCAGGATAGAAAATGTATTAACCCACTGAGAGGAAAAAGAAAAGGAAGAAAGTCCTATGCCAAATCCCCTCACTGCTCAATGCAGTGTTTTAACCAGGAGTAGAAAATTTAATAGAAAATAGAATAGAAATACAGAGGAATAGAAATACATAGGGATAGAAAATTTAACCAGGATAGAAAATGTATTAACCCACTGAGAGGAAAAGGAAAAAAGTCCTGTGCCAAATCCCCTCACTGCTCAACACAGTGTTTTAACCAGGAATCATGTTTACCTGCCAGCAACATCAGAAGATGCTTTCCAGAAGCAGAATTCTTCACTTTTGAAATGAACATGGCAAACAAAGACTCTGCTGGTCAGGCTGCTTAATCTCAGAAGTTTTGTTCCAGAGCAATTATATCCAAATCACTGAGCTTATAAACAGAGAAACATGAGGGTCAGAACATTCCAGAATCACTAAATAACAACTAGCTCAGTCATGAAATTAAATTATTATCTTAATATTATCTTAAGACACAACTGCAATCATATCTCTGGGTCATGTTATTGATATTTCTCTTCTTCTTAAGATATATTAGTAAGTTCTGTTTAAGAATCCACCCTCTACATTTTCTACTTTCTAATGAATTATTTGATGTCCTCTCGTTCCTGTTCCCTTTCTGATAAGTAACATTAAAAATACTCACAATACTATTAAAATTAAGAATTCTTACTCTGTGAGCTCTTTCTTTTTTATTAGAAGTTGTCTGAGTGCAACCTCTTTAGGTAAGATTTCACACATCAGGTCAAACTCAGAAAATACAGAAGTAGATTCAAATATCCCTATTTAGGGAAGAAGGAGAATCCTTATGGAAGAACACAGACAAAAGAAATCAAGCAATATAAATAGCTCCCACAGACCCTACTTATTGTAGTGTTATCTCCAGTGCAGTTACTTTGCTTCTGATAACCTTAAGAAAAACTGCATTTTCCTAAAACACACGGGGAAGATCACCCAGGCTGTGATACCAGAACATCCCAACAGCCAGAGCTGTTCTGTGGAAAATATCTAAGATCCCACAAGAGCAGTAGAGTTTTCAGATCACAGAGCAATAGGCCAGGACATGAAATGCTTTTGCTGCTCATCTGAGAGCCACTCAAATGCTCAGAGGGCTGAGCACCTCCCTGGGAAGCCAGGCTGAGGGATTGGGGTTGTTCAGCCTGGAGAAGAGGAGGCTCCCAGGTGAGCTCAGAGCAACCTCCCAATATCTGAAGGGGCTACAAGAAAGCTGGGGGAGGGCTTTGGACACAGGGGGGTAGGGAGAGGACAAGGGGAATGGGTTAAAACTTGAAGAGGGGAGATTGAGGTTGGACATGAGGAAGAAATTGTTTGGGGTGAGGGTGCTGAGCCCCTGGTTGCCCAGGTTGCCCAAGGAAGCTGTGGCTGCCCCATCCCTGGCAGTGTCTCAGCCCAGGTTGGATGGGGCTTGGAGCACCCTGGGCTGGGGGAGGTGTCCCTGCCCATGCAGGGGGTTGGAACTGGATGAGCTTTAAGGTCCCTTCCAACCCAAACCGTTCCATGATTTGATGATCTTCAGGCTTCCTATGAGCACTCCCAACCAGAACAAGAATCCCCTGCATGGTACTTTTCCATCCCCATTGGATTCCTGGCAGATGTTGCAGGGTCTCAGGCACCAGATCTCCACCCCCAAACACACAGCACATCCACAAGAGGAGAGATTTCTGTCCCACATTGAAGGACACAAAAAAAAAATTTTGTTCCCACCAGATTTCTGCTTGTCAGCCATTCCTGAAACTGGAACAGTGCTTAAAACATCTTTGGAGGCTGCTGGTAAGTCACACTCCTGAAAAATCAAGCCCAAACCACAGTGAAAATATAAATATCATCTACTTGGCCACAGTTTTTAGGGGAAAATGTGATCCTATCTTCAAAACAAAGACCAAAATACTCTCTTAACTCAAATGGATAAAATACTACTAACTCCAGTTTTGCATATCAGCAACTGGAATTAACCACAAGGAATACATAAGAAAATGCAATAAACATCCTTATATATTGCACAGGTTTTCATCTTTGTTGAACTAAGGACTTATTTATGTGTACTATTTTAATTGTGCTTGAAATTTAAACGCAGGTTTCATATGTCTCATAAAAATTTGCACGCAACAAAATAAGAGCACCAGTCAAATCTATCTGCACCCCTGAAATTCTACACATATTAAATAAACTGTTAGAATGTAAAGATAAAACAATGCCTATCACGCAAGAAATTACCATCCCAATTGTTCAGAGGTTGCAAAGTAAAAATAAATTTAATAAAAGTTGCATAAAACTGTATCTAGGGTGACGTACACCAGTTTCATTTGACAGGAGGATAATAATTAAACCACAGCTCCTTTTTCAGCCAAAAAAGACCCAAAGCAAATACTACACATCTAAGAAATGCAAAAGGGCTAAGACACAGAGGTTAATGGCTAAAATATTCAAAATTAAATCTGCTTTATGGAAGCCTAATGTAAGGTCTGTCCTGCCTTTATCTTCTCTCAAATCAGATGAAGTCTGAGGTGTTTTACTGCTGTACTTCCTGAGGGAACTCAAGCTGATGCACTTCTACAGTTCCATGTGTGAACAACATCACTCTCATTTAGCATCACTTTGGAAATTCTTTCTTTCTTATGGCAAATATTGCATAGAAGCATTAAGCAAGAAAACCAAATGAAAGAAAGAAAAGAATTATGATTTTGTGAACCAACATTTCATGAAGAGAATGAAAAAGAAATAAAAAAAAATTTTTAGAAAAAGGGAGAGAGCTTTTAACCCAGGGCAACCAAAGTCTTTGCGCAAGAAAAAATGTCCAGACTTCACACTGAATAACAACTGCAAGGATAGGTCATTAAATAACATTATTCCCTCAACTAATTTGGGTTGTGCTGTTCAGGGGGGAAAAAAAAAAAAAAAAAAAAACAGAGAAGATAAAAATGAATCTCACAAACAAAATTCCCAACACACTGGAACATCTTTTTGTGGTAAGTGAAGTTTTTAACCCTGGAGTAAATGTAACAGAGCTTACCTTTCAGTGAAAGCCAGACAAATTACTTTGCATTCACTGCACAACAAAGGCAACCACACAGGCAGTTACCTGGAGTAGTTATTATGCTATAAATCCACACCTGGCTTACACTGAGCTAATCTCTCCATGTAACCGTACCATAAATCAGGATCATGTCTAGTTTCAATGAGTCTCCATAGCAGTTACCCTTTTCTTTAAGAATACCATATATAACAGAGCTCTACCATGCTGAAAAGTATGATTATGATGTATCTTTTGGAGAGTAACCTATTTTATGATTAGAGTTGAAAACAGCTTTACTGTTTAATGGAACACAGGAGAAGGCATGAGACCATTTTCTCCTCTCATCGAGGAAATCAGGGAAAACTGAGGGATGGTAATGATGGGCACAGAAAATGAGATAAGAAGAGAAATAAATAATACAGTCACAATCTAAGAATATTTTCAATAGTTAAAGCAGTTCACGCCAGGAAAACCCTTCAGATGGAAGACTGGGACAGACTTGTCAATGATTTAAACCAGCATAAACAGGTACATTATCAAAATACAAGGCAAGGGGCCCGTGGAAGGTTGTGAACCACCAGGTTAAGGCAGGAAAAATGATCAGAGGGCTGGAGCTGCTCCCCTGTGAGGACAAGTGGGGACCAGATGGGATCCACCCAAGGGTGATGAGGGAGCTGGCAGAAGAGCTCGCCAAGCCTCTCCCCATCATCTACCAACAGTCCTGACTCACTGGGGACATCCCAGATGACTGGAAGTTGGGGAATGTCACGCCAATCCACAAAAAGGGTGGGAAGGAGGACCCGGGAAACTCCAGGCCTGTCAGCCTGACCTCAGTGCCTGGCAGGGTTATGGAGCAGACCATCCTCAGTGCAATCACACAGCACCTGCAGGATGGGCAAGGGATCAGACCCAGCCAGCACGGGTTTAGGAAGGGCAGGTCCTGTCTGACCAACCTGATCTCCTTTTGTGACCGGGTGACCCGCCTGGTGGATGAGGGGAAGGCTGTGGATGTGGTCTGCCTGGACTTCAGCAAAGCCTTTGACACCGTCTCCCACAGCATTCTCCTGAAAAAGCTGTCAGCCCACAGCTTGGACAGGAGCACCCTGTGCTGGGTTAGGAACTGGCTGGAGGGCCGGGCCCAGAGAGTGGTGCTGAACGGGGCTGATCCAGTTGGCGGCNATGTGGCACTCAGTGCCATGGTCTAGCAACTGCTCCGGTGGGTCAAGGGTTGGACTTGATGATCTCTGAGGTCCCTTCCAGCCCAGCCAATTCTATGATTCTATGATTCTAAGTGGAAAGAGTTGGGGTTGTTCAGCCCAGAGAAGACTCTGGGAAGAACTTATTGCAGACTTTTTGATACTTAAAGGGGACTTACAAGAAAGATGGGGACCAACTTTTTAGCAGGGCCTGCTGCAACACAAGGGGTGACTATTTTAAACTAATTCAGGAGATTTGTGATAGACAGAAGGAAGAAACTGTGCAAGATTAGGGTGCTGAAATACTGGCCCGGGTTGCCTGCAGAGGTGGTAGATGTTCCATCCCTGAGAACATTCAAGGATGGGTTGGACAGGGCTCTGAGCAAGCTGATCCAGTTGAAGATATCCCTGCTCACTGCAGGGGGTTGGACGAGGTGACCTGTAAAGGTCCCTTCCAACCCCAACCATTCCATGATTCCATGGTTGCCCAAGGACAAGATCCATCTCAGAGCACTTCAGCTGGTCAGAATATTGATGCTGGTCACTGGACACTCACTTTGCAGCCAGGAGGGAGAAGGAAGAGGCATTTGGTTTTAGTATACCAAAAAATCAGCCACCACATACCTGGGCTGGTGGTACTGCTTCCTGAAGTGACTGCAGGAGGGAGGACTCAAACCCTCAAGTCTGCTCTTTTTTGCCATCCTGGTTTGCATTTCTACTAAAAATAGTGCCCATTTGGGGGGCACTATTCACCTGTTGGGTCTTCTGCCATTCAGCATTTGATGAATTCAACACCCAAGTGCCTGTTTTACCTATAAAAGAATAACTCTATTGCTGTAGCAATACTTGCAGCATCAATTCAACAATTCCAGTGCTCTATCATTGTACCTGGTACAATGTAAACCGAAACCAAGGTTATTTTCCCCTCTATACTCTCCTATCTGGTGTGGGAAGAGAAGCAGCAATGAGCAAGCTATTCCCAGGTCTCTACCTTTGATATACATTGGCAGAGAGGCAGAGATTTGATGCAGGGAACAACCTGGTTTACTCCATGGTATTTTAGCAGAGCCTGCTTGCACCTGACCAGCTGCAAAACCCCACTATTTAAAACCAACTTTGTCTTCTCCAGAAGCACACATGCTAATTTTGTGCTAGTGGGACTAGGATGAAGCCAGACAAACACCATATTGAAAAAGAATATTTGTTCACTCGAGTTTCCCAGTCCCAAATGGCATCTCGGATGTTCAGCACTGGAGCACAAAATGCTTTTAAATAGTAGCATGAAGACTGAGTGAAGAAAATGAGATGTTTCTCTCAACCTTCTTATTTCCTGAGTCAGAAATCACCAGTTACCTGAATGGCAGGTCAACTTCATTCATGCAAAAATGGCACTATTGCTAAATGGACACAATTAGCTAAAGAAGTCCAGTGTATCCCAGCATTCACATATATTATACCAAACATTCTCTAGTGGAAAAAAATCACCCGTGTAAAAATGAAATAAAAATTCTCCTAACTGACAGGTTTATTTCACACAAATTTGGCAAATTCAAATGTTACATCCCTTTTTTAAACCCCCAGCAATGAGAAGCTACTGAATCCTGTGTACAACTGTGCTCCCTTTGACTGGAAATAATTATCCCCTTTTATTACACAACTTCGAATGATTCCTCAGAGCAGCATCCACACATCATCCTCTGAATAAAGAACCCCTGGATTCATTTTTCCTTGCGGAGAGGGAAATCACAGTAGCAGCAAGAGGAGTCTCCTTCAAGCCTTATTTGCATTCAAGAGGCTGCCAGTTGGGTAAAGTTTCTCCCCATTTAAGTAATTCTGTTTCCCAGCAACCCTGCTGCTGTTGCCAAGAGAAACCCTGGGGAGAGCTTCCTCCACACCCACCCCACCACAAACCTGGGGGTAGAGCTTTGTGCAGGGCTGCTTCATGCCAGTGCACACATCAGCCTGTGAGCTGCATGCCAAGTACTCCCTCAGGAACCCCCAGAGACTTGGACAAGAAGTATTTTTTTTTTTTTTTTTTTTTTTCCAGGAAGATGACTGAGGTGGTCCTTTCTATTGGGGTGTAGTCAGGGGTGATAAGCAAGTGCAGGGGGGTTTCACTGGGGTGGTCTTACCTTGCAGGCATTTGCCAAGTGGATGTGCAGCTCTGAGTATCTCCTATATGCTTTTAAATCAACAAACATCCTTTTTTTGGTGTTGGTTTCCAGCTACCAAAAGCAAAAAGCACATGCAAACAGCAAAGAAAACTCCCTTTAGGTTGACTTAACCTTTGCTTCTCCTTGTAACACCTTCCACAATGTAAACGTGAGGGGTGATTAAAAAGTAATTCCTGGGTTTTTTACCAGTTCCATCGGCCACGTTATTCCCAACATCCCACAAATAGCTGTAAAGGTGCAACCACAAATTCCCAAAGTTGATTTTCAGGTGCTAAAACCACCACTGGGTTGGAGGTGGTTCCACACCCTACTTCCCATCCTTTTGGATTCAAATCTGGGCACACGCAGTCAGAATTGTAATGAAATTTAATAATTTATGGAAATTGATGGCTCGAGTGTCTTCGAGGCAAAGATTGTTCCTTAGAATGAAGAAATAAGTAATTAACTCTTCTGAATTCAAAAGGTAATTTGGAATTTGAGAAAACCTCAACCACATATGACACTGTTACTCAACATTCTCCTGAACTCTTGAACTGTGCTTCAGTGGAGATGTCAGACCTCACAATTTTTGGCCCATATTCCATATATATGTCACAAAAAAATAGGTAAGTAGTTAATTCTTGATGTCAAACACCATATCAGGTAAATAAAGTGCTGGAAAACTTTAAGAAATTAATCTTTCTAAACCTTAAGAGAAATTGTATTTCCTTTGTAAGCTGTGCTCTGAAGGCATAATCTCACTCCAGAAACTCTATTTTAGACCTACAATATAGTGATACTAAATTAATGTCTGAAAAAAAAAAGTTTTCATTTGCCCATTTAAACTTTAAATGATTAAAACTTTTTTAATTACTAAGTGAAAAATATGTTCTACTTTTTTTCCACATTATTCCTTCTGTTCCACCGAAAAAATATCTTAGCAATCATTAAGCTTACATTTTAGTTTGCAATTCTATTGCAAAACCTCGTGCCTTGCACAATTCAGCAAACTGTCAGAATCTCAGGGAAAATCTGTTCAAAACTTCTCAATGCTGCAGACATATTTAGTCACAGAATAAACAGAAGGTGCCAGATTTTTTTGCCCTTGCTCTGCAGTCTGAAGAGGCTCCAAGAACCTGGAGCTCTCCATGCCATGCTAATGCACATCCTCTTCATCACTTCTCCAATTTGCCATTTTCCCATCAAAGGCAAGTCCTGATGATTTAAGAACATTCAATAATCACAGCTCAGTGATATCCAGGAGGCTTTGCCCCAGCACTGTAACAAGTCAGAATAATTTAAACTTGAATGACAATGCAGCTTCAGTAACTGTTGAGAAAATTCCTGGATGATCCCATGCTCCCCAGGGATCATATTCCACTGGGAAGTCTTTGCATCAGGCTATGAACATGTGTTATGGTCTTTCAGCTTCAGCCCCTTCCCATCCTGCTTCACGGGATGAGACAAATGGAAGGACCAGACCACAAGAAGGTTTGGCCACGGACAGAAATTCCACTAAAACAAACAGGCATAGAAACAAAACAATTTAAAGGGTTAGTTCTGCTTCTGAATGTTCTGAATGTTGTTTTTTTTTTCCTAGATTTTTACTCCAAAAGCCCTCAAACTAAATGCAACATTAGAAACCAACTAAACAACCCCCAGTGGGACTTAAAGATACCTAAAATCATCTAATTTAAAAATCTCTTGTGAAATAAACTCCCAGTAAGGATAAAAGCTGTACAATTCTTCATGCACATGCATGTGAGTTGGGGTGGAATTCAAGCTGTCTCTAGCCTGTGAAAAGCAAGTGCTACTTCAGCAGGCAGGGGACAGAAGAGGAAGAGTGAAGACATTTCCATAAAATACCTGTTTATCTTCTGCATAAATTTCATGTGAAGAAGTGTGTCTCTGAAGGAAGAGCAAGTGATCCCTGTTGTCAAACTTGAGTACATTCTCTAAGTACTTTTAAGAAAAAACTGACACAGCTCCACTCAGCCTGGGGAAAACTGAAACACATTTCAGAAGGGTATTTTGCAGCCACCTGGACTTGGACAACCTTGGAGACCAAGAAAATGTCCCACTCTGCAGTGGGTCCAACTGTTTATAGGCAGAAATGCAAATCAAGAAGGCAAAAAAAAAAAAAATCAGACTTGAGGGTTTGAGTCCACCCTCCCCCAGTCACTTCAAGAAGTACCAGCAGCCCAGGTATGTGTTGGCTGATTTTTTGGTGTATCTGCTTAGGATGTGGTTTCAGCCTCCCAACAGAGGAGGATCATCAAAAACCTAAGGGAATTCTGTAACTGCTGGAGTATCCCAGAAAAGATGGACACTGCTGCTCCCACCACAGCTACAGCTGTAGATTTACAGAGGATTCCGAGAGTCCTGGCACAGCTGAAGTTGGAAGGGAGCTCTGGAAATGAGCTAGACCACTGCTCAGAGCCAGGTCAGACACAGCAGGTTGCTCAGGACTGGGTTCTGTAAGGTTCTGACCAGCTCCAAGAATGGAGAAGCTCCAACTTCTCCTGGCAACCCATTCCTCTCTTCAACCAGCCTTGGAAAAAAAAAGGTTTTCTTCTGACATTGAAATGGAATTTCCTGCATTTTGGTTTGTACTTGTTGCCTCTTGTCTATCCATGGGGCATCAGGGAGAAGAGTCTTTGTTTTTATCACATCACCACTGAGAAGTGACTGTCTCCATCCCCTTGAATCCTTTCCACCAGTTACTGACACAAACTGGGAAGATCCCCCTGAGCTGACCTGAATTTAGGCAGAGCTACCCCTCCACTCAAAGATCCTGTATTTGATTTAATTACACCAAGGCAACTAAACCTGAAATATTGCTGCTACATCTGAAGACAGTCATACTAAAACAAGGAGAGTGAAACTAGAAACCTGACAAAATCTCAAGTTCCTATGCCCCTAGCCACATCCTTCTCTGGATGTCTCAGCAAAACCATTCAGTGTGACTTTTTCTTGAGTTCAGTATGTCAAGCTGAAATACAATTTATTTCACAGAAATAAATTTATTTCACAGAAATTTATTTCACAGAAATAAAATTCACTGCTGGATGAGTTTCATGTAAAATTCAGAGACTTGGACTGAAATAATCAAAGCAAATGCACATTAATTCATAAAGTTGAAAAGAGACTCAGGCTCTATAGCAATGACTGGAAAAGCTCTTAGGTATGAGGAGTTAATCACTCAAACACAAAGCTCTAAGTGCAACACTTCAACCCAAAATGTTATCTGACTTCTGCTGCACAAATAAGAAAACATTGAGTAAAAGCAAGACTGCAGTTGACAGAAACTCTCTGACTGGTAAAGTTCTGTGTCTACTTCTAATATCCAGAACTCAAGGAAGACCTTAAATAATTAATGACAACTTAAGGAAAAGAAACGAAAATTAATTAAATTTATTGAAAATCGACTTTCTGCTGACAATTAAAAAAAAATCATTTTGCTCAGTTTGTGTCTTAGTTGAGTCTTTGCTTTTTCAAAAAAACAGGCTAAGCACCAATTTCATTATGATCTAGAGGTGTTTCTGAAAACCAGAAAACATACAGCACTGTGCTTTTCAGCTCTGTGAAGAAACCTGTAAGAAGCTGCAACGGCTGGAGCTGCAAAATAACAACATGACTCAAAATCTGCAGCTTTTTTAATGGAGACAGTCAGGAAACACTGGAACAAATTATGAAATTTTGCTGTGGATCCTCTGTCAAACAACATTTTAAATCAATGTTTTCTTTAAAGAGCATGATCTGAATCAAGCAAGAATTAATTTACGGAAATGCTGTGCTCTTTTTTCTACAAAAGGTCAGACTAAAGTTCCCCATTACCTCCTCCACACTTGTAATTATTCCTCTATTCATCTATAAATACAAAGCTAAGACTTAATAGGTTTAAACAATCATAATCATGCCTACCCATGAGCTGCACTTTTTGTTTTCTGCTGCCTAAAACTGCTTAACTGCCTAAAAAGAGTTACCCACTGCAGATGTGTATGTTAGAGTGCTGGGTACCTCTGCCAGAAACAGAGCTGAGACCACAGAGAGTCACTGAATCAATAATTTGGGTGGGAAGGGACCTCTAAAGCTCACCCAGTCCCACCCCTGCAGTCAGCAGGGACACCCTCACCCAGATCAGGGTGCTCAGAGCCTCCTCAAGCCTCACCTTGAATATCTCCAGGGATGAGGCCTCAACCACCTCCCTGGGCACCCTGTGCCATTGTTCCACTGCCCTCATGGGACACAACTTGTTCCTAACACCCAAACTAAAGCTGCTCTTCTCTAATTTAAACCCATTGCCCCTCATCCTATCACTCCAGGCCCTTATGAACAGTTCACCTGATACTGCTCATTCGGACCAGGGGGACAAAACATCCTTTTAATTTACTATATTCCCCTATATCAGGCTATCTAGAAAAAAATGTGTGTGTGTATATATGTCTGTGTATGTATGGATATATATGTGTGTATATATATATATACAAACATCATTATACAATGTCTTCCACAGGAGGTTCCTTCTACCCTAACATAAAATAAAAGAGTCAATTAAATTGTGCAAGCAATATATACTCATGTACTTAAAAAACACAACCAGGTTTCAGCAGTAATGTAACTAAAATGAATTCTGAAAACCAGAGTTCTACAGAAAAGCAGCAGCAATAAATAATAAGTGATTTTACCACAAAGCACAACATTGTACTGCACCATTATACAGAAATCATGTGAAATAAATAATTTTTCAAAAATGAGTGCAGCAGCTCGACTGCAAGGAAAGAAAAACAGCACAACTAACTCGAAGTCCCAGATTCTGAAATTTGTTGAACCTCAGCAAAATCCAACTTGATTACAAAAAAAATCTGTGAAGCTTATTAATGTTTGGATTGTTTGGAGCTCACAGTGGGGTATTTTATCCCCAGCTAACTGACTCCTATAAACACAACCCTGTGTATCACAAACCAACTGCTTCCAGTCATTCTACAGAAATCCGTGGGATACATGAGGTTCAGCTGCCTCATTTTCTTAGACTGAGATCCTAAATTAGGATAAAACAAAAAGAAAGTTATGCAGACAAGGTCAGATCTCTCCCAGTCCTGAAGTCAGCAGGTTACAAAGGAACAAAAGCATAATTCAGCTTTGCACAAAACGATCAAATGCGACTTTCAGGATGAAGTTGTCACTCAGGTGGTTTCTTCTGAAGTCTGAGCTGGGGAAGGGAGGGAAGGGAGAGAGGAAGGGAGGGGAG
>JAAWXA010000043.1:4429605-4503446 GCA_038090715.1 Florisuga fusca
GGAAGGAAGGAAGGAAGGAAGGAAGGAAGGAAGGAAGGAAGGAAGGAAGGAAGGAAGGAAGGAAGGAAGGAGGCTCTGGCAGACATGGTTGTTGCAAAGCAATGGAAGGAGCTGAAAGAAGAATGAAGCACATTATATCTCATCAGGGATGAGGAGCAAGAGAGCAACAGGATCTTAAAAGAGATCAGGCAGAGAAGAAGCCAAATTCTCTGCAGCTTTTCACCTAGGAAATAATTAGAGGCTCTCAGCACCACTGAAGATGAGCAGGATGGACACCCCAGGCCACTGGATTAGGATCAGTGACAGTTACCACTTAAAAGAAAGAGCTGGAAGATTTCTTCTTCAAGTGTCTGCACACCAAGGCAGAATTTGGCTCAGAAAGGGGACTCAGATGTCCAAGTCTGTCTGGTCACACACCCTGTGACATGATCAGAACTGGAGACCTGGCACAGCAGACACAATTTGAGCAGTGTCATGGGTGGGACCAGGGTACGTAGGAAGGATGAGGAGAGCAGAGCAGGAGGGGGAGATGCACTCCATGGAAACAAACTCCCTGACAGCACAGAGCTCCAGTGGGAAAATGAAGCCATGACTCCTGACAGTTCAGAAAGGTGAGGAGCACATTTAGCATTTTGGACTTTCAGAGCCTGGACTGTGGTTTATTTAGGGAATTTCCAGGTAGAGGCCCCTGAACATCTGCCAAAGGCAGAAAGTGGCTTCAAGGTCATCTCATTTTGATAAAAACTGTCTAAGAGAACTAAGGAACAAAATACCATGCAGAAAAGCTGGGAACTTCATCAGAAATACAGAAAAACTCAAATGCAAAGGGAAAGCATGAAAGGAGATAAAATAAGAATTAAGATGATCTTTCGAGGTCCCTTCCAACCCCTAGGATTCTATGATTCTATGATTTAAAAGCATTGCTAAGCATTTAGGCAGAGAAAAGGTCCAAGTTGGAGTTAAAACTAGTCAGGGACAAAACCAGCAGTAAGACATGATGTCATGAAGATTACAAGAGTAAAAAGAAGCTCAGAGAAAATGTGGATGCACTGTTGAATACAGAAGACAGCCTAGAAAGTAATAGAGAAAAGACTTCAGTACTCTTTTGCCTCAGTCTTCTGAAACAGAGACTGCTCCTAAACCTCTGCATGCCCTGGCCCAGTCAGAAAGAAAAGCAGCAATGTGGGGAAAAGGAGTTATGGTTACATAAAGAAGTTAAATGTCCAAGAAGCCACGTGGAATTTTTCCAGGGCTGCAGAGGAAGCTTGCTGGTGTGACCCCAGGTGACAGAAAGTGTGACAGATAGAATGATGCCTAGAAAAATACTGGTAACTGAGAGAGATCTATGAGGAGGAGAACTGGGCAACAGTAGCAGCCATTAAGGAGGGGAAAAAAGAGGACTGAGGACTGATAGAATGCTCAGCCTGGCTCCCTCCCAGGAAAGATCACAGAGTGAGTGCATCCTCTTAGAAATCATTTCCAAACACAAAGAGAACAAGAAAGCAATTAGCAATAGTCAACACATTTACCAAAAGCAAATCATGCTTGACCAGCTGGGTTGCTTTTCCAAGGAAATGATTGGCTGTGCAGTGAGGGAAAAGCAGTGGATGTAATGCATGTTGACTTTAGCAGGGTTTCTGACACCATCTCCAAGAGGATTTGCATTTGGAAGCTGAGAAAGTCCTGGCTGTAGGAACAGACTGCTAGGCACTAGACACGACAGAAATTGGCAGGGCCACCAGCCTCAAAAGGCAGTGCTCAATATCTTAATGTCTAGTGTGTAGCAGGTTACCCCCAGGGGCCAGTTCTGGGGCCAATATCATTCAATATCTTCAACAATAACATGAAGGATGTGACAGCAAACACGCTCAGCAAATTTCAGGGCAACACTAAGCAGAGAGTCAGAGTGGCCCTGCCAAACAGCAGAGCTTCAGGGCAATGAGACCTTGAAAAACTTCAGGTCTGCACCAGGAGAAACCTCATGGAAGTCAACAAGGAGAAAAAGTGCAAGTTCTGCACTGGTGCAAGATGATACCAGCCCTGCAAGAAAGGTCTGATGATGATGCTGGTTGCCAGGTTAATTATGTGTCCTGCTTTGGGCCAGGATAAAGGTGATTTTCTGGTTTGTACTTTTGCTCCCAGCTCAGCCTCTTGTAAGGAGCTGCACTTGCTGAAATGAACAGCAAGTTTCTCAGTCAGTGTCTGCTTCTGGGACTGATCACACTCCATGGTTATAGTTACAGCTGGAGAATGGGATGCAGAACCAAGGAACTGCTCAGCTCTGAGGAACATTTTACCCTCTGGAAGGAGAAAAGGAGTAAAGAGGTCCCACCTGAAACCCTCCTTTGGGGAGGAATGGACAAGATAAATGACCAAAATTGACCAAACAGAGTATTCCATCCCATACACCTCATACTCAGTATAAATTTGAGGGATCACGAGGGTCAAACCCCTTCCTGCTTCCCTTTCTTCCCCTGTCCCTGTTTGTTTTGGCATCCTGGGAGGATTCCATCCATTCCTCTGCCTGTGCTCCTGATCCATGCCAGCCTGAATCTGTGTGTTCCTGCCTCCAGCTCCCAACTGCTCCTGACCCCAGGATTCCAGCCTGGACTTTCCCAGGGCTGCCCTGCAGCCTCGGTGGTGATGTGAGAGTTATTGGGGGAAAAGGAGAGGAACATGGGATCAATTTTCCTGTATATTTGTATATATTTAGTAATTTTTTCCCTATTTATCATTACTGTTTCATTAAAGCTGTGCAGTTTAGTTTCCAACCCATAAGTCTCTTTCCCTTATTCTCTCTCCTTCCTTTATCAGGGAGGGGAGGGGGATTAATAGAGAGCAGCTGTTATGTGGTTTAATTGCTGGGCCAGTGTTAAACCCTGACATTATGAGATAACAAGGTGCTCCTGTTGCAAATTAAGCAAACTTTGCACTGGGCAGCATTACAAGGAGCATGGACAGCAGAGTAAGGAAAAAACACTCTCCTCTAGGACATACTGCTAAGATTCTCCTGAAATCCCACCTGCAGCTTTGGGGCCCTCAGTTTAAGAGAGACAGTAATAAAATGTAAAGGGTCTGAGAGGTCGAGTTGGTCAGCAGCCTACAGAACACAAACCTACAGAGCTTGCAGAAGCTGGGGGTGTTTCAGCTGGGAAATCTTAGAGCAGCTTCATAAGGAGTGAAAAGAACTCAGACAAACCCTTCTCACCAGTACTGGAAAGGGCAGCAAACACTGCCTGCTATAAATTGTTCATGTGGGACATGAAGGAAATCTCATGGAGGAGGCCAGAAGACAGCAGAGCACTGGGAAAGGGGCAGGACTGGAGCACCCTTGCAAGCCAGGCTCCTGTGATCCTGCAATCTGAGAGCAATTTGAACAAAAGAGATGTTAAAAGTTAAGCAGTGTTACATTTAAATTGCCTCTTTCTTCTTAAAGTAGTTTACACCTTAACTTTGCTATTCGGTGGAGGTCCATGCTGGTTTTAAGCACATAATATAACAACTAGCCATAGAAAATGTCAGAAAAAAAAAAAAAATTTGGCCTTGCAAGGATGCTTTGTGTACAGCAGCACAAAATGACTCTGCCTGTGCAGTTACAGAGTATCTTCAGCTTTAATCTAGGCAAGGTGCTTCTGCTCATGGTGTCATCTCCAGAGTTCATTTCCCTGATGGTATCAACCCCATCTTTGCACCACTCCTTTTGAGTCCACCTTCTCCATATCAGACATAAAATAATCTTCCTGCTATCTTTTAATTTCACCATTGCCTTTTTGCTACCTTCAGCATTTTAACAAATATCTACACAATGTAAGACTTTCTTGTGCTCTCAAACACCTCTTTGTGTGTTATGCTATCACCCATTTATTATTATAAATTTTTATTTTATTAAAAAAATATATAAAATTTTTATAAATTTTATAAATTATTATTATGATAGTGTGTTATGCTATCACCCATTTATTATTTTCCCACCAGCACTTAAGTACCTGATGTGTTTTAATATTTATTTTTTTAAGTTCACAGCCTTTTTATGGACTTCAGGTGCCTGGAGCAAAGATAAATATGAATTAAAACCTTGCACAATAGGAGAATGATCACCTATGTTGTAACACCTTTCTGCCACTGTAATTCCCAAGGATGATGACAGTCACCATGCAGTATTTTTAGTTCCTAGGAGAGCTGACAGAAGGCAAAATCACTTAATTCTGGGTTGATATTCTGTCAGCACACAGTCAAAATGAAAGGAAAAGCATTGGGGAATCACTGAAAGAATCAGTAAGAACTTAAGGACAAGCATTAGACCATCCACACCATGTTCAGGTATTATTTTCCCAAAATTGCAAAATCATTCGGGTTGGAAAAGACCTTTGAAATCACAAAGTCCAAACATTCATCTTGCACCGAGCCCAGTGCTCAGCCACGTCCCTCAGCACCACATCTTTCCAACACTTCCCGGGGATGGCGATTCCACCACTGCCCTGGGCAGCCTATCCCAGGGTTTGACAACCCTTTCAGCAAAGAAATTCCTCCTTATCTCCAATCTCAACCTCCCCTGGCACATCTTGTGGCCGTGTCCTCATCCCATGGGTTGTAAACCGGGACAGGAGCCCAACTCCCCCCTCACTCCCGCCTCTCCCCAGGAGCTGCAGAACCCAAGGCCTCCCCTCAGCCTCCTTTGCTCCGGGCCGAACACCCCCATGTCCCTCAGCCTCTCTTCAGCAATTTTTCTTCTCCAGACCTTTCCCCAACACACTCCAGGACCACGATGTCTGAGATATTTTTATTAAAAAAAAAATATATATTAAGAGTGAAGGAGTACAAAACCAGGCCTAGCGCGGGACGGAAAATTCGCCGCAAAAGTCACACCCGGCCGAGAGAAAAAGCAGCTCCAGAAACGGTCCCCTCCGTGTCCCCACGAAGCACAACCCGAACGCTGTCCCCAAGCGCCCACAACCTCCCGCCNCCGCCATCTCCCCCGCACCCCCTTCCCCGCATGCGCAGCAGCGCCCACCGCCCCCTCACCCCCGGTGCCGAAGGGCTCCGCGCATGCGCAAAGGGGCGCGGGGCGGGAGCGGCTTCACCTCAACCCCCACCCTACCCCGTCCCGTCCCGTCCCGACAGAAAGGGGGAAAATATCAAGGGAGTGCGGTGTCTACCTGGAACCGGGAGGCGCTGGTTCCTGCCGGGCAGCGCTTCTTCCTGCTGCGGCAGCCGGGAGCTGAAGTCGCTCATCCTGGCGGTGGAGCTGAAGAGGGCGCGGAGGAGGCGCCGCGGAGCTGCTGGCATCGGCCCGGAGGGGACTTCGGCCCTTGGGACGGGCGGGGGCGGAGAGAGGGCCCCGGGGCCGCCCCCTACCGAGCGGCGGCGGGAGGAGAGCGGGTGTGAAGGGAACGGGTGTGACACTCAGACCCGTCTGGTGTGACACTCAGACCCGTCTGGTGTGTACAAAACACCCACCGGACCCCGTGGTCTGGTGTGTGCTGAGGGTTCTGGGCGGGACAGACACCAGCCCCCGGCCTGGGGTGTGCTGGGGGGACAAACACCAAAGCCACAGCCCAGTGTGTGTGAAGGTTCTGGGAGGGACAACAAACACTGAACCCCCTGCCCAGTGTGTGCTGGGGGGACAAACACCAAATCCCCCATCAGGTGGGTGCTGAGGGGGTAAACACTGAACTCCATGGCCCGGGGTGTACTGGAGGATAAACACCAAACCCCCCATCTGGTGTGTGGTGAGGGGATAAACGCCGACCCCACGGCCTGGTGTGTCCTGAGGGGATAAACACTGAACCCCCTGTCAGGTGTGTGCTGGGGGGATAAACACTGACTCCATGGTCCAGTGTGTGCTGGGAGCTCTGGAGGGACAAACACCAACACCCCACCCCCTGCCTGGTGTGTGCTGGGGGGATAAACACTGACCCCATGGCCTGGTGTGTTCTGAGGGGATAAACACCGAACCCCACGGCCTGGTGTGTGCTGAGGGTTCTGGGGGGACAAACACCAATTCCCGGGATGGGGTGTGCTGAAGGGATAAACACCGAACCCCCCATCTGGTATGTGCTGGGGGATAAACACCGAACCCCATGGCCCGGTGTGCGCTGGGGGATAAACACCAAACCCCCAGCCCAGTGTGTGGTGAGGGGATAAATGCTGACCCCATGGTCTTGTGAGTGCTGGGGGGACAAACCCTGAACCCCACAGCCTGGTGTGTCCTGAGGGGATAAACACTGAACTCCATGGTCTGGTGTGTGCTGGGGGGACAAATGCCAACTCCCCCAGCCCATTGTGTGCTGTGGGTTCTGGGGGGACAAACACCAACACCCCCTCCATCTGGTTTGTGCTGGGGGGATAAACACTGACCCCATGGTCTGGTGTGTGCTGGGGGGATAAACACCGAGCCCCCCATCAGGTGAGTTCTGGGGGGACAAACACCAACCCCATGGTCTGGTGTGTGCTGAGGGCTCTGGGGGGACACACACCAACCCCCCTAGTTGATGCCCTGTCCTGGGGGATTCTAGAGGGGAAACCCACAGACTGTGCTGGGTGCTCCAGAGGAGACAACCACCAACACCCACACACACACACCCACTGGGCCTTGGGGGCTCTAGAGGTGACAATCAGCCCTGTGTCCTGGGGGTACAACCACCAACTCCTCCACTACTCCTGCTGGTGTGTCCTAAGGGCTGTGGAGGGGACAACTGCCAACTCCCTTGTCCTGATGGTGTTTCCTGAGGGATTCTAGAGAGAACAACCAACAACCCTCCATCACCCATGTGTCCTGAGGGGTCCAGAGGGGACAACTGCCAACACCTCACCACTATGTTGAGGGCTTGGGAGGGGACAGCCACCAACCCACAGTCCCCACTGATAGGGGTTGGAAGCTGTGGCGGGGACAACCACCATTATTCTGGCCTTGTGTGTCCTGGAGGTTCTGGAGGGGACAACCACCAACCCACCCCACCCATGTGTCCTGGAAGTTCTGAGGGGGACAACCAGCACTCTCCTGCCAGTGTGTCCTGGGGACTGTGGAGGGGACACCTGCCAACACCTTGACACTGTGTTGATGGCTTGGGCCGGGACAGCCATCAACCCACCCCAACCCACCACTTTGTTGGGAACTGTGAAAGGGACAACCACCAACCTTCTTGCCCTCTGTGTCCTGGGAGTTTTGGAGGGGACAACCACCAGCTTCCCCTGTCACTGTGTCCTGGTAGCTCTGGAGAGGACAACCACACAACCTGTGTGTCCTGGAGCTTCTGGAGGGGACAGTTTCCATCACACCCACCCCCTGGCTTGTTGTCCTCACTCCCAGTTGCAGGAGGAAGGGAAGTATGCAAACATCTTTAGCAAAACTTGCTGCACAGACTCATGGGGCATTAATCTGTGTGATTGTACAACAATCTTTCTTTCCCCTTCCAGAGTTTTCTGGTTGTTGATCCATGCAGTACGCCCCAGTGCTGTGTTTAACCCATGCACTGCATCGTACCAACCTTTCTGAGTCCTTTTTTTGGTTGTTTTTGCATGAAGGTGCTTCAAGTAACACATCCCCAGAGATCAGCGTCTTGCACTTATGTTTGCAATAAAACTATGGAAACAAAAAAGTGCTCAGAGTGTAAGAACTTGTGGAAAACATCCACCATATCATCAGGGGTAATACATTTAGAGTGTGTAACACTACCAGATTTCTAAGACAGAAGACTTAAAAATGCTAGGAAAATGGTGTTTTGGTTTTCAAACAGTTGAAGCTCATTCTATGCACACATTCATGGCTGATGGAAGGGAAATTCCTACCAAATTCCTTTAAAGGGAGTTTGTGAAGTAGGCACGGGCCTTGCACAGAGAATTTCGGTGTGGGAAAAGAGAATGCACCAGTAAGAGAAGCAAAGGGGTTATAGAGAGGATAGGATAGTAAAATTCCTGCAAAATTCACCTGGAGCAGTTGGAGGAAGTTGGATTGTTGGCTGAATAGGAGAGATGATGATGAAATGCCAGGCTGGAGCCTGGGCTGTGAGAGGGAGGACAAATCATTCCCTCAAAAATGGTCTGTGCCAAAGGAATGTGGTTCCATTCAGAGCATAATCAAGCTGGATTTACATGGATATGATCCTCTTGCGACATAGAATTTAATTCATATTTATAAAGGAGTTGGGTATTGACAGCAATATTGAGAATTCCCAGATAGAGAAGCAGGAAATCCATGTTTTAGGAGTCGGGCTTTCTTTAAAGTTAAGAATTCATATGGGACCCTGAGAAGCAAATTCTTCTCCCTCTGTTCTCGGATTCCCTGTGCTGTGTTTGACAACAACTCTCTCTCTGAGCACAAGTAGTTCCAAGGTCGCAGTCATTTTTTCAAGTTTCATTAGATTTTGATAAATTTAGGATCACTGAGGCCAGGACTGGAAGCCACTTAGGCCACCTCCAAATAATCTTGCAAGAATCTGAAGAAAATCCATTAAATAAATTTAATACAGAGATGCCTGTGATAAATAACCACGTGGTATTTTGACACTGCAAGTTAGAGAGACTCGAAAGCGCTTGTTAACAAAGTGTGAATTTCATTTAAAACATGTTCACCTCATTAACTCTTCTCTCCTTTAGAGAAATGCTGACATTTTCCAGCTTTCTGACTTTATAAGAAGCCACTGAAGAGGATGTCCACTGCTTTTGTACTGACCAACTGATCATTTCTCTTGTTTCACCACCCACAGCTACTCACTCCACTCCCTGCCAACAAAGTGTTTCCAAAAAAAAAATGGAGCAGGTCAAGTCACAAGGGATGGCCGGGCAGGTTTTTTTTTTCTGTAAGAGTTCATGTCTGGCCAGGCAGTTTTTTTTTTCTCTAAGAGTTCATATCTCTACCTGCAACCTGACCACCCAACCTCAACCTTTTACCCCGAGCATCCTCACTGCCTCTTTGTGAACCATGTGAACATTTTCATTGCCATCCTCCGTCTGTGGATCGAGGTCAGTCAGAGGTGAAGGGCAGAAAAACAGATTTAATCTTTGGCAGTTCAGCCTTGCAGATGAAGTTCTTCCAGAGCCCTGATGTGCTCTGAAATGCCAGCTGCTGAATAGCCAGTGTTGTCTCCTCCCAGATGATCCCATGCCATACATGCTGTTCCTCTGTATTTATATTGCCTCTATCTCTTAAATCAGAGCTGTCCCTGCCAGTACATTCATTCTTAAGGGAAAAATTGCTTTGTCACCCACTGCATTCAGCTGCTTCATTTGTGAGCCTTGTAACAGCAGAGCAGGGCATGGAAAGATTGGCAGTGGGACTCCAAAACAGTGGTTAGAGCAGTGACAGATAGCAGGGCTGTTGATGTATTTGGATTACAGCTATTAGGGGCAGGAAATAAGTCTTTCATTCTGTGCTTGCATGGCACTTCACACACCCTGTTCCTGCTTCAGAACTGGAGCTGAAGCATTAAATGGTAATAAGCCATCAGGCCACTTAACAAATAAAAAACTGCTGATTTTCAAAAGTGCTTCTTGGCTCCATGGAAACAGAAGACTTTTGAAATTAGGTAAATCCCACTTATACTCCAGGGAGGTGTGGACCATCCCCTTCTCTTGTGCCACGGGCTGAAGTCTGGGTGAGAGAATCTGAAAATCACTTTCTAACTTTTATCAAGTTTCCTTGATGTGAACTTGCCTGTCCTAGCAAGCAGCAGCACATGATTATCTTTTTTATTTACAGGGTGCTGTGCTTCAGTTAAACACAGACCGTATGTACCAACATATAGATTGAATTAAGAAATATATCAGAAAAAAAGCCTGGATGAAAGCACCTGCACAGTGCTTGCATTCCCATGTAATAATCCGTGGCCCCAGCACAGCAATTTTATGGCAAATGCTAAAAATCTTCAGGAAACCAGTGTGAAGAAGGAAAAAGAGAGGTGCAAGAGAGAAAGCTGAAGGGAAAGGGGTTTGGGCTTATCTGTGTCCTTTCAGCCAGGGCTCTACACAAATTCCTAGTCACAGCCAGTCCTAGGAACTTGCTCAGAATGTACACAGTGTTATCCCAGACCTGACATTTACTGTACATAATCCTTGCCTTCAGGGTTGAATGTGCCAGTCTTGGTGGTTCAGGACGGATTCATTTTTTCAAAGCTTTGCTGTAAATTTTCAACATTTGCTGTGGCTTGAAACCAGTAAAACCCTGTGTAACCCAGCTGGGTGGGGATACCCTGATGATGAAGGCAGGTTTGTGCTGCAGTGGAAAAGCAATCTGAACATTTCATCTGAAAACACGCGGTGAAAAAGAAGTTCCTCCATGGGCTTTCATGGATTATTCAGTGCTTGATTACTGTTAAAAATATGAACCTTATTTTTAGGTTAGCTTCAGCTCCCACCCATTAAATCTTACCTTATCCTTCCTAGAATGAAGAGGTTGCTTTTATCCAGTTTTTGGTGTCCAGATGTCCTGGTTTGGGCCAGGATAAAGGTGATTTTCTGGTTTGTACTTTTGCTTTCAGCTCAGTTTCTTGTAAGTAGCTGCACTTGCTGAAATTAACAGAAGTTTCTCAGTCAGTGTCTGCTTCTGGGACTGATAACACTGGATGTTTATAGTTACTGCTAGAAGTTGGTATGCAGACCCAAGGACACTGTTGCTTCTGAGGAAAACATTTTACCCTGCAGAAGGAGTAAAGAGGTCCCACCTGAACCCCTCCTCTGGGGAGGCCCGAGACAAGATAGATGCCAGAACTGACCAAACAGAGTATTCCATCCCATACACCTCATACTCAGTATAAATTTGAGGGATCACAAGGGTCAACAGCTCTTTCTGCACCTTTTCCTGCCCTTTCCTCTCATCCTGCCTTCCTTCACCTGTTCCCTGTGTGCTTTGGCATCCTGGGAGGATTCCATCCCTTCCTCTGCCTGTGCTCCTGATCCATGCCAGCCTGAATCTGTGTGTTCCTGCCTCCAGCTCCCAACTGCTCCTGACCCCAGGGTCCAGCCTGGACTTTCCCAGGGCTGCCCTGCAGCCTCGGTGGTGATGTGAGAGTTATTGGGGGAAAGGGGGGAGGAACATGGGATCAATCTTTTCCTGTATACTTGTATATTTGTATATATTTAGTAATCTTTCTTATTCATCATTCCTGTTTCATTAAAGTTGTGTAGTTTAGTTTCCAACCCATAAGTCTCTTTTCCTTATTCTCTCTCCTTTCCTTATCAGGGAGGAGAGGGGGATTAATATAAAAATCTGTTATTCGGTTTAATTGCCGGGCCAGTGTTAAACCCTGACACCAGATTTAACTGCTAGAGACTGTGGTCATCCCTCAAGATAAGATAAACAGGACTCTGGGGGGTTTCTAACTCTCTCAGTACTGCCCTGACACTTGTCTACATCTCTCCATGTTTTGAAATGACAGATTTCCTGCTTATTATTGTTTTGCAGTGTGATGAAGATGTGGATAATGAATACAGCATTCTGGGACTGCTCACATCAAAGCAAGTGCTGCTGGAATGTGATGTCCTGATTCCTGTTGCCTTTTGCAGTCGTCCATCCGAGGGCAGGATCTGACCATCCAGAACTGCACTGCTGTGATTCCCAAGGGCTCTTCAGGAATTTATTACCAATGTACAGAGATACTAAACAATTATGGCAGATACAAAGAAAATTGTGCTCTGTGCCTTTTCTTAGCACCTTTTAAATCACTGGTGTTGACTTGTTCCTGTCCCCTGCCTCCATCACTACTGCTGCTGCAGTTTTGGGGCCAGCTGTTAGCAGCTGGAAATCATTTCCCACCTTCTTTTCTTTTCCATAACTGATAAAAATAGCCAATAATGCAGCTTCCCACTTGATGCCAACATGACATCACTCTCAACTCAGTGACCAAATGATGATTGCCTCATTGCAATCACATTTTGTGACCGGTCAGTTAAGGAGATGGCTGGAAAAGCTCTTCTTTTTCATCAGAACAAACCTCCTGCTTCCCCAATTTTAGCAGAAAGTCATGAGCTGGTTCTCAGGGCTTTCAATCAAGGGAGCTGGTGACTCTAAGTGCCACAAATCCTTTTTGGAAATGAGACCTGAATTCCTCTACCAACAGCTGTATCTGTTACCCCAGAAGGACAGCAGAGCTGGTAATACAGCAAAGCCATTTACATGAGACATTTTCTAGAGAGAGGAGGGAAGATTAATCAGTCCTTCATCCGCCCTCCATTTGGGATCTAGATGAGCATTTCGATACAGATTAAGCTACATAAATTATATTAAAAAGGGAACTGATGTAGAAGAGCCATCAGCCCTGTACCTCAGAAAAATGCAGCGATTTGGGATTTGCAGATGATGTCAAAACCAGTGGGCAGTTTCATAGAACAGAGTCAGGAAAAGGCAAAAATGCAGCATATGAGCAGCCTCTTCACACAGGGTCATGGAATCATCAAATCCCAGAATGGTTTGGGCTGAAAGGGACCTTAAAGCTCATCCAGTTCCAACCCCCTGCATGGGCAGGGACACCTCCCCCAGCCCAGGGTGCTCCAAGCCCCATCCAGCCTGGGCTGAGACATTGCCAGGGATGGGGCAGCCACAGCTTCCTTGGGCAACCTGGGCAACCAGGGGCTCAGCACTCTCAAATTACAGAATTTCTTCCTCCTGTCCAACCTAAACCTTCCCTCTTCAGTTTTAACCCATTTCCCCTTGTCCTCTCCCTACCCNTGGTGTCTGCCCCTCTGTCTCTGTGCAAGTCATGCTTTGAGCTCCCAGGATAATCCCTGAAGAGCTGGTGAACGGGAAGCTGGGTTTCACTGCCTGTGCAAAAAGAGCAGACACCATTCCTGATGAGTTGGGGCACATCACCTGCACTTTAGGTGCTCCTCCAGAAGGGCAGTGGCCTCACAAACCCCTCTACAGGGTCCATCTGGACATCTCCAAAGTGCCTTCAGCACCTATATGGGAGCAGATGACAAAAGTCCTATCAGCAGTGTAAGGAGATGGCTGGAAAAGCTCTTCTTTTTCATCAGAACCAACCTCCTGCTTCCCCAATTTTAGCAGCAAGTCATGAGCTGGTTCTCAGGGCTTTCAATCAAGGGAGCTGGTGACTCTAAGTGCCACAAATCCTTTTTGGAAATGAGACCTGAATTCCTCTACCAACAGCTGTATCTGTTACCCCAGAAGGACAGCAGAGCTGGTAATACAGCAAAGCCATTTACATGAGACATTTTCTAGAGAGAGGAGGGAAGATTAATCAGTCCTTCATCCGCCCTCCATTTGGGATCTAGATGAGCATTTCGATACAGATTAAGCTACATAAGTTATATTAAAAAGGGAACTGATGTAGAAGACCCATCAGCCCTGTACCTCAGAAAAATGCAGCGATTTGGGATTTGCAGATGATGTCAAAACCAGTGGGCAGTTTCATAGAACAGAGTCAGGAAAAGGCAAAAATGCAGCATATGAGCAGCCTCTTCACACAGATGCAGGCATTGTAGCAATTAAGATATAAGCAGACTTTTTTTCAGATGTTTCAGAAGTTTTCATCTGTATTGTGTATGTTTTCTTTTAANCCCTCCCCAAGATCTCCTCTCCATCTCCCCTCTTGCAGCTGGAAACCCTTCCCCCTCCAGGCTCCCATCCCTCCAGGCCCTTGTCCCCAGTCCCTCCCCAGCTTTCCTGGAGCCCCTTCAGGCACTGGAAGGTGCTCTAAGGTCTCCCCGTTGCAGCCTTCTCTTCTCCAGGCTGAACACCCCCAACTCTCTCAGCCTGGCTCCAGAGCAGAGCTGCTCCAGCCCTCTGATCATCCTTATAGCTTCCTCTGGACTCTCTCTAAGAGCTCCATGTCCTTCCGACTTTGGGGGCTCCAGAACTGGACCCAGCATTGCAGGGGGGGTCTCACCAGAGTGGAATAAATGGGGAGAATCCCCTTCCTCAACCTGCTGCTCACACTGCTGGGGATGCAGCCCAGGATACAGTTGTCATTATTTGTTTTTCTTCTTTATTATTTTTGATTATTTATTTCTTATTTTTGAAAAAAAAAACCAAACCCAACCATGCTAATGAGACAAGCAAGCTATCTGCACACATTCCCATGGTATATAAAGCCTTTGATTTTCTCTTTCCATCACTGGAGCTTCAAGGTGTGTGTTTATAACCAGTCCCCAGGTGTCCACACAAACCATTTTGGTGTCTGCCCCTCTGTCTCTGTGCAAGTCATGCTTTGAGCTCCCAGGATAATCCCTGAAGAGCTGGTGAACGGGAAGCTGGGTTTCACTGCCTGTGCAAAAAGAGCAGACACCATTCCTGATGAGTTGGGGCACATCACCTGCACTTTAGGTGCTCCTCCAGAAGGGCAGTGGCCTCACAAACCCCTCTACAGGGTCCATCTGGACATCTCCAAAGTGCCTTCAGCACCTATATGGGAGCAGATGACAAAAGTCCTATCAGCAGTGTAAGGAGATGTCAGGGTTTAACACTGGCCTGGAAATTAAACCAAATACCAGCTGCTCTCTATTAATCCCCCTCCTCTCCCTGATAAGGAAAGGAGAGAGAATAAGGGAGAGAGACTGATGGGTTGGAAACTAAACTACACAACTTTAATGGAACAGTAATGATAAATAGGAAAAAAATTACTAAATCTATACAAATATACAGGAAAATTGATCCCATGTTCCTCCCCTCTTTCCCCCAATAACTCTCACATCACCACCGAGGCTGCAGGGCAGCCCTGGGAAAGTCCAGGCTGGAATCCTGGGGTCAGGAGCAGTTGGGAGCTGGAGGCAGGAACACACAGATTCAGGCTGGCATGGAGCAGGAGCACAGGCAGAGGAATGGATGGAATCCTCCCAGGATGCCAAAACAAACAGGGACAGGTTAAGAAGGGGAAGCAGGAAGGGGTTTGACCCTCGTGATGCCTCAAATTTATACTGAGTATGAGGTGTATGGGATGGAATACTCTGTTTGGTCAGTTCTGGCATCTACTTTGTCTGGTCCTCCCCAAAGGAGGGGTTCAGGTGGGACCTCTTTACTCCTTTTCTCCTTCCAGAGGGTAAAATGTTCCTCAGAGCTGAGCAGTTCCTTGGTTCTGCAGCCCATTCTCCAACTGTAACTATAACCATGGAGTGTGATCGGTCCCAGCAGCAGACACTGACTGAGAAACTTGCTGTTCATTTCAGCAAGTGCAGCTGCTTACAAGAGGCTGAGCTGAAAGCAGAAGTACAAACCAGAAAATCACCTTTATCCTGGCCCAAAGCAGGACAGGAGAGCAGTTCAGCTACAAAATGACTGCTGGCAGAATCTCCTTCACTCCAGCTTCCAGCAGCTATCAAACAAAACCTTTACCTGTCTTCCAAGATCAGGTGCCCTGTGGACACATAAAACATCTGTGAGACATCCCTGCCCATGGCAGGGGAGGTTGGAGTAGATGATCTTTAAGGTCCCTTCCCACCCAAGCCATTCTGTGATTCTGTGCTCTCCAAATCATAAACCAATCCAACCCAGACAACACAAAGTCCTTGGCTGTCAAACAGCTTTGTGCAGGGTTGTCTGTCACCACTGAGTTTGTGTTGTGCAGAGATCCAAACACCTCCTACAACTGAATTAGCACTTGGCAGCCAGGTAGCTCTTCACCCCAAAGCTGGCAGATATCTCCTTCCATGCTCTGGCTTCTCCAGAGATTTCCTGGGCTTGAGAGAAGTTGCCCAAGAAAGCTGGGGGAGGGCTTTGGACATGGGGGGTAGGGAGAGGACAAGGGGAAATGGGTTAAAACTGAAGAGGGAAGGTTTAGGTTGGACAGGAGGAAGAAATTCTGTAATTTGAGAGTGGTGAGACACTGGCACAGGTTGCCCAAGGAAGCTGTGGCTGCCCCATCCCTGGCAGTGTCTCAGCCCAGGTTGGATGGGGCTTGGAGCACCCTGGGCTGGGGGAGGTGTCCCTGACCATGGCAGGGGGGTTGGAACTGGATGAGCTTTAAGGTTCCTTCCAACCCAAACCATTCCATGATTTGATGATCTTCAGGCTTCCTATGAGCACTCCCAACCAGAACAAGAATCCCCTGCATGGTACTTTTCCATCCCCATTGGATTCCTGGCAGATGTTGCAGGGTCTCAGGCACCAGATCTCCACCCCCAAACACACAGCACATCCACAAGAGGAGAGATTTCTGTCCCACATTGAAGGACTCTCAAAAAATTAGTTCTGCCAGATTTCTGCTTTTCAGCCTTTCCTAAAACTGAAAATTCCAGAAATTGAAAACTGAAATCCAGGGGGTTGGAACTGAATGATCTTTAAGGTCCCTTCCAACCCAAACCCTTCTATGATTCTAGACCAGCAGCTGAGACTCAGCCCTGGAGTTTTTAAATCAAGATTTCCCTCTGTGGTACAAAATATTCTGTAGGTCAGGTTTTATTTCTGAGGGCAAATTACTGGGTACATTCAGTGACTGCTCCTGCACACAGCAGGTTATAGAATCACAGCATCTCAGGTTGGAAGGGACCTCAAGGATCATCTGGCCCAATCCTTCTGAATTTATTGTTTATATGAGAGGTCCCAGCACCCCATTGAGCTGAGACTTCAAACTTCCTAAAGAAGAGGACTTCAAACTTCCCCTGGGAGACCATTCCAGGTTTGTCATTAGCATCATTCCCTGGCTACACTGAAATTTTAACACAGATTTGACTGTGGAAGCCAATGTGACACAGCCCTTCTCTTGGTAAAACTGTCATTTGGGTAATAAATTTGTCCATAAATATTTTCTGTACCGTTCACTTTGGGATTTCTGTGGTTTTATTCCCCTGAACTCTTGTTCTGCAGAATGGGATTTATGAACTGAAAGAAATCACTGCGGGTGAGGGCAGAGAAAAATAGGTTTGGGTGGAACTTCTATGTTTAGGAGTCCCATCCAAGCTGAGTACCTACATATTTTCTGTAGGGAAAAAACAAAAAGAGAATCCTCTTCAGAACATAATTCGTTCTGTCTTAAAATAGGAGAGAGGAGCAGATAGGATGGACTCTTCTCCAGAGAGGTTTATTTCATTCAGCTCACACCAAATGCCCTGGTGAGTAGCTTAGAGCTGGTAGTTTGATTTGTTTGATAACTGAAATTAGGCTGAAATAGTTTCCTTTATTTACCTAGGAAAAACTGTAGAGATTTAAAGCTAATTTCAACTCCTTAAAGATGTTACTCCTGTTACACACTGACTAACCACCCCAAAATAAATTCTTTAGCACAATATCCATCCCTTTCCCCCCTGTAACTGGTATTTTACATTCTCCTTGCTCCTCAAGACATATTCCCTCCCTCTTGTCTTCCTGAATCCCAAATTCCTGCTTGCTAAAATACTGATTTTTTTTTATTATTTATTCTTCTAAGTCATTGAAAAGTAGTCACATAAATCCACGCTATATTAAGGATGTTTATTTATTTAATCTATCAATAGTGAAAAAATAAGCAAAGATAACATGTAAACTGTCCCTGTTACTTTGGGATAACATTTCACTAAGGCAACTGCACAGCCCACTGCTCTGCTGGAGGTACTGACCTACCTTCCAGATACAAATAAAAAGCATATAAATAAAAAGGGTTTTCTTCATAATAAATTCTCCAGATAAATCAGGAGATCTCCCAAATCTGTGAAAACATCACTTCTGTCAATAAAGGAAGTTTTTCAAAGGAGGCTGACTCAGAACAGATTAGATAGTGGGGAAAAAAATACTAAATGTCACCTAGCTGATTTTTGGCAGCTTGCTTTGCTAGGTATACACTTGGTCAAAATATTGTGGATTTCTTCACCATTCTGGTTTTTGTCTGACAGCAAAACTGCACCATAAATAAAAAGGGAAAAAAATAAATAAAAAAAAAAAGCTAATGGAATCAATTAAGTTCTTTGGTGGAAAATGGGAAATTATGCAACATGCCCATGCTCTGCTGGTGGTTTTAAATGCACAGTGGATTCCTCAGCTCTGTCAGTCGGGGCTGGTTTGTATGCAGCAGCTCTGATGACTTTATAAAAACAAATGACAGAGTTGTTTACGCTGCCCCACCAAAGGAAATAATCATGTTTAATAGCACTGGTTTCCCATACAGGGCTAAAAAAAAAACAAACCCAACTCTTGTGCTATATGCTGTAATAAGCTTTTTATAAATGGGCTCATGTGGTGCTGAGCAGAACCTGCTGTGCTGAGGCCATAAAACTGAAAGGAGCTTCATAAGCTCTAAGAGCTATTGTATGGTACTGGGTTGGATGGGGCTTGGGGCAAGCTGGGCTGGTGGGAAGTGTCCCTGCCCGTGCAGGGGGTTGGGACTGGATGGTCTTCAAGGTCCCTTCCAACCCAAACCAGTCTGGGATTCTCTGATTCCCTGTTGTGAATAAAGTTTGTCAAAAACACACAGGTAGAAGATTTAAAAAATATGTGTATGATAGTATCCAGAGTAAGAAAAGCTGATGTTGTGTGGACTGCTTGGCTATTTGCTTGCCCTGGATGAGCTGTTTTAAAGAGGATGGTGAATACAGGGGAAAAAAGAAGCTTTCCTTCAGGCCCTGCTTTGCCCTGCCCAGTGTCTTCCCAGGGCTGCTGGTCCAGGGATACAAGCTTGGGGCAGGGATACAGGATGGGCCAGGGATAGAGGATGGGCCAGGGATACAGGCTGGGGCAAGGGATGAAGGCTGGAGCTGGGATGCAGGATGGATATGGGATGCAGGATGGATATGGGATGCAGGATGGATATGGGATGCAGGCTGGTCCAGGGATGTAGACAGGACCTGGGATGCAGGCTGAGGCAGGGATACAGGCTGAGGCAGGGATGTGGGATGGTCCAAGGATGCAGGCTGGTCCAGGGATGCAGGCTGAGGCAAAGTTGTGGAATGGTCCAAGGATGCAGGCTGAGGCAAAGTTGTGGAATGGTCCAAGGATGCAGGCTGAGGCAGGGATGTGTGATGGTCCAGGGATGCAGACAGGACCTGGGATGCAGGCTGAGGCAGGGATGCAGGCTGAGGCAGGGATGCAGGCTGAGGCAGGGATGCAGGCTGAGGCAGGGATGTGGGATGGTCCAGGGATGCAGGCTGAGGCAAAGTTGTGGGATGGTCCAGGGATGCAGACAGGACCTGGGATGCAGGCAGGACCTGGGATGCAGGCTGAGGCAGGGATACAGGCTGAGGCAGGGCTGTGGGATGGTCCAGGGATGCAGACAGGACCTGGGATGCAGGCTGCTTCCCTGAGCCCTCTCGTGGGCTCCTTCCTCCACTGCAGCAGTCGGTTCCTGCAAAGCAGGCAATTAGCATGCTCCGAGCTGATGAGCTTGAGGAAACGTGAGCCCTTTCCTCATCTGCAGGCCTAAGGAAAGCGTGTGAAAAGAAAACTAAACCGGGTGTTTCATTAACAGTGATTCTGAATTTGTAGGGCTTTGACCACAGACACCTCAATTTTGCTCTGGCATCCAGCAATAAGAGTGATTATTGAATTGCAACACAGAAAGCTCTTCTGGGAATAGAGATGCAGCACAGCCTGTCATTGCTTGGAAAATGCACTCAGGTGCTGATGGAAATGGAAATGTGGATTTGAGAAGGTTTCATTGGAGAAATCATAATAAAATGGATTAAAAAACACCTGAAATGCTTCTCGGTTTTAAACAAAAATATCAGGACATTTCCTGAGAGCATCTGGATCCTTGAGGGAAATTAAATGCCAGGTGATATACTGTTTGGAAGAAAATAAATTAACAGCATATGTAAGATATATCTGACTGCCTCTTAAATTATCTTCTTTATCATCCACGGGATGCACTGACTTTTGATTCCATTCTTTGGGATTGCTACACAGAATATTGCTCTGCAGCAGCTCCGGGAAGGCACAGGTCCAGATCATCAAAGATATTTAAATATTGAAATTCTGTTGATATCTGGATAGTTCAGGGAGAAAAATGTTGGACTTTGTCACCTCTTCTGCCCCTCAGGAACTCCTATTCCAAAAGGGACAGAATCCAGGTTTTCATGTGATGGAGTTGAATTATTGAGCCAGTTTAGGAACAGTGGTGGGAAGAGGATTAGAGCACAGATCACCCACAGGAGGTTGTGATTTGACAATTGGATGGTGTAAAGCACCAAAACAAGCATAAGAGCAACACAGAAGAGCAGCTTGTTATACAACCAGATTCAGGAGAGGAGTAGAACAGTGAAATATGGGATACAGACAGCTGCAAAACTGGGCATAACTTTGTGGGTAGCCCACAGCCACACTTTTTTTATGGATAAAGTGGACAGAGCATAACTTACAACCAAATCACACGGATTAACAAAGGTTCTGACTTTTGGCAGCAATGTTCTTGGGCGATGGAGTGTCCTACAGCTGGAGTCATTAAAAATTCAGCATTTGTCAGATCTCTGTAATTGCAGTCCCTTGGTATCTTCTATTCTGAGTGGGGGAGGTTATAAATATTGGTGGTGACTCAGCATTTGCTTTGGACTTCTTGGTCTTTACCAGTCATGTTTGCAGTATTTATTCATGTTGTCAATGTGAACCTTCACCCAAGTGGAGGAGATTTACAATCAAGTCTGGGGGACATTTGCCTTTTAGTTCAACTAATGCCAATTTGGACTCTTCTTTCATAAAGGGGATTTTTGAAGTTTCTTGCCCTTTTTATTAAAGGATGCAAAAGAAGAGTAAGATGGAACAGTTCTTACCTGTCTTGGGGAAAAGAATGTTCCTTCAAGTATTTTCCAGGACCACTGGAAGAACACAAAAATCCTGGTTTGGGGATGAGCAGTTCTGGCTCAAATACCAAGAGATGACACTTTCATCCTTAAAATAAGCCCCCCCCAACGTAAGTGATAATTTAATATACATCATACCATCTGCTTGCAGCAATGTGCAAGCTGCTCCCAAAGAAGTCAATGGGAAATGCATTTTTTCCTAATATTTTCAACATTCCAAGATCTAATGGGATGTCATGAAAGCGTGTGACAGTCACCTGTCCCCACAGGCAGATACAGCTGCCACCAGGAGAATCCACAACCACCTTTTCTCCTCCTCCTCCCTTTGCCCTTCACAAGTACAGACATTGCAGAGTACAAAAAAAAAAAAAAAAAAAAGGGAGGTTTCAGAGCTACAAAGCACAGGGGCCCTGGCAGCAGCTTTTCTCTCTATCCATTGGGAGCTTCCATCTTAAACACTCCCACTGATCCTGGACTTCAGCAAGGGAAAGGTGTCAGCAGGCTGGGGATGTGCTCACACATGCAAGCACAGTTTGAGGCCAGAGAAAGGAGTGAGCTTGATTTTCCCCCTCAGTTTAGAGCAACTGCCAGGCAGGGCCAAGACCCTCAAAGGTATTTTTGTGTCTGAGTCTTCTGCAGTCTCACCCCAGGCTCACCTTGGTAGGAAAGCATTAACTCCACTGAGGAACCACAGAATCCCAGACTGGGATGGGTTGGAAGGGACCTTAAAGCTCATCCAGTTCCAACCCCACTGCATGGGCAGGGACACCTCCCCCAGCCCAGGGTGCTCCAAGCCCCATCCAACCTGGGCTGAGACACTGCCAGGGATGGGGCAGCCACAGCTTCCTTGGGGAGCCTGGACCAGGGTCTCACCACCCTCAAATTAAAGAATTTTTTCCTAATGTCCAACCTCAATCTCCCCTGTTCCACTTTAAAACCATCACCCCCTACCTACTGCTACGTGCCCATGTAAAAAGTCCCTTTCCAGCTTCAGGTTCCCTTCAGGTTCTGGAAGGCTGCTCTAAGGTCTCCTTGGATCCTTCTCCAGGCTGAACAACAGCATCCCAAATGGGGATGAATCTCCTCTTTCTGACGAGTCCTCTCCCAAAGCCTTGTTGAAAAGTTTGAGCAGAAGGCAAACATTTCATGACACTCCCCCAGAACAGTCTCTTGGCTTGGGGTGAACCTGCAGCTCCTGCATTTCCTCAGATGCTGTCTTGATCTTCTACTGTGAAATTATAATCATTCCCTGTCTCCTTACAGCAGTTGTTGATCTCCAGACATCCTTCTCTTCTCCTCCAGGCTCAGCTGTCCATTTCAGCCAAATTCATCTCTTCTCCTGTCAGTGTTTTTCCATTGCCTCCATCATCCTCATTCCTTTCACTGACACTTTCCCAGCTCCAGAGTGTCCTTTCTGAGGGGGAAGAAAGGGGAACCAAACAGCAGACAGTTTTCAAGGTTTTTTAATTCCTGGAATAATGAATGGTTTTGGTTGGAAGGGACCTTTGGATGTCTCCAACTCCTACCCCTAAAGCAGGGTCAGGTCAATCAGGGTCTTGTTCAGTAATGTTTTGGATATCTCCAAGGACAGCAATTCCACTGCCTCTCTGGAACACTGTCCCAAGGTTTGACCACCCTCACATGCTGATTTTTTTCCTCATACCTTTAGCCAGAAGATCTCTTGTTGCAGCTTTTGTGCACCTGAATCTTGTCCTTTCTCTGTGAACCTCCGATAAGAGTTTTTCTCCAGCTTCTCAAATCTTTCCTTTAAGACACTTGAAGGTGCCAATAAAATCTCCACATCTTTTCTTCTTAATGCTCAACAAACCCAGTTCCTTCAGCCTTTCTTCATATTTCAAATTCTCCATTTTCCTAAGGATACTGATGGAGCCAATGGACTCACTCCAGTTTATCCATGTCCTTCCAGCTGACTGGGGGGGGGTGTGTCTAGAAACTGGGAGAAATTCCCCAGATGGGAAATTACATTTCTGAAATGATTCTTTTTCACTTCCTAACAATTCCTAATATCCAGTTTGTCACTTGGAAGGGAAAAGAATTTATCATTTTCTTTATTTCCTACTGGGCAGTGGAAGTTCTGCCATTTTTATGTCCCCATCTGCCAGAGGTATAAGGCCAGAGCCACTGACACCACCTCACTCAGCTTCAGGACTTGTCAGGGTTTTAGAGCTGGTTTTTCCCTTGTGCTTCAATTTGCCACGACAGACACTGAACCTCAGGTCCTACTTTATCATCCAGCCTCTCAGCCCTAGGAGGTTCCTGAAACTGTTTTTTATGTGCACAGCCTCAAGTAATCCAGTATCACCAGTGTCAGGGTTTAACACTGGCCCGGCAATTAAACCAAATAGCAGCTGCTCTCTATTAATCCCCCTCCCTTCCCTGATAAGGAAAGGAGAGAGAATAAGGGAGAGAGACTTATGGGTTGGAAACTAAACTACACAACTTTAATGAAACAGTAATGATAAATAGGGAAATATACTAAATATATACAAATATACAGGAAAAGATTGATCCCATGTTCCTCCCCCCTTTCCCCCAGTAACTCTCACATCACCACAGAGGCTGCAGGGCAGCCCTGGGAAAGTCCAGGCTGGAATCCTGGGGTCAGGAGCAGTTGGGAGCTGGAGGCAGGAACACACAGATTCAGGCTGGCATGGATCAGGAGCACAGGCAGAGGAAGGGATGGAATCCTCCCAGGATGCTGAAGCACACAGGGAACTGGTGAAGGAAGAGCAGGAAGAAGGGGTCTGACCCTCATGATCCCTCAAATTTATACTGAGTATAAGGTGTATGGGATGGAATACTCTGTTTGGTCAGTTCTGGCATCTATCTTGTCTCGGGCCTCCCCAAAGGAGGGATTCAGGTGGGACCTCTTTACTCCTTCTGCAGGGTAAAATGTTCCTCAGAGCTGAGCAGTGTCCTTGGCTCTGCACACCAGTCTCTGGCAGTAACTATAAACATCCAGTGTGATCAGTCCCAGGAGCAGACACTGTCTGAGAAACTTGCTGTTAATTTCAGCAAGTGCAGCTCCTTACAAGAAACTGAGCTGAAAGCAAAAGTACAAACCAGAAAATCACCTTTATCCTGGCCCAAACCAGGACAACCAGCAAAGACATCATCCATAGCATCAGCTCTCTGCAGCAGCCCAGCTCCCAGCACTAGGATCCTGTTAATGATCCCCCTCCCTTGCAAAAAACATTTTGTTGTTTGTCCTTTAATCAGTGACAAACTGTATGTCATCTAAACCACCTCCTAGAACCATAGAATGTTCAGGCTTGGAAGGGACCTTTAAGATCATCTCATTCCAACCCCCCTGCCATGGGCAGGGACACCTCCCACCAGATCAGGTTGCTCAGAGCCCTGTCCAGCCTGGCCTTAAAAACTCCCAGGGATGGAATGGGGCTTCCACCACCTCTCTGGGCAACCTGGGCCAGGGTCTCACCACCCTCATGGGGAAGAATTTCCTAACATCCAATCTAAACCTCCCCTCCTCTGGTCTGAATCCCTTCCCCCATGTCCTGTCACTCCCTGCCATCCCACACCCCTGGCACCTCCCTTTTCTCCACAGCCTTTGGAAGGTCCCACATGCAACACAACTGGATTAACAGACTTGCTGGTGCTGGCAAAGAGCTCTTGGAGTTTTATTAAGACTTTAATTTTATTACTAAGATATTATTTTTATTTTCAAGATTATTTTTATTATTAAGATATTATTTAAGGTATTAAGAAAAAATTCTTTCCTGTGAGGGTGCTGAACCCCTGGTTGCCCAAGGAAGCTGTGGCTGCCCCATCCCTGGCAGTGTCTCAGCCCAGGCTGGATGGGGCTTGGAGCACCCTGGGCTGGGGGAGGTGTCCCTGACCATGGCAGGGGGTTGGAACTGGATGAGCTTTAAGGTCCCTCCCAACCCAAACCAGTCTGGGATTCTCTGACTGTCTGACTTCAGCCTGCAGAACCCATGTGGACTCTTGTCCTGGTTTGAGCCAGGATAAGGTGATTTTCTAGTTTGCACTTTTGCTTTCAGCTAAGTTTCTTGTAATGATTCCCTCTGTTACAGACAGGTCAGATTTGAGTTCCTTTGGCATTCCTCAGTGTGTAGGCTACAGCCTGATGTTATTCCTTTTACACCCTGGTCCTCTGTTGGCCGTCTGTACTGCCTGGCAGGCTTCTTAATCATGTTTGGAAAAGGCTTGAGAATTTCTTCGTTCTCTTCGAAAAGTTGTTCTGCAAATCTTTTACTCTACCTTTTTAATAGAATGCATGCTCTCTATTTTTTCCTTGTTTGAACAAGGAAAAAGTCTTCTTACTTGTAATAGCCTCTTTTGCTCTGATCTTTAATTACAGTAGCTTTCTTCTGGTCTTTTTAAAGTCTTTTTTGAGACACTCTATATATTGTCTCTGAGCCTCTAATATGGTGTCTTTAAACAATACTTCTGGTGCTTGCAAACATTTCACCCAGACGTGGCTCTTGCTAATTTTCTTTTAACAAGTTGCCTCACTTTTCATAGGCCTCTTTTTTAAATCCAGGGCTACACTGCTGATATTTTTGTTCTTTTCTTCTTCCTACAACAATACTGAACCTCAGAACATTACAGCTCCTCATTCAGAGCATCTTTCTGATAATACCACAGGGAACCCAGGCTGCACCAGGAGTTCCTTCTCCACTATGTCCTCAAGTAGTTGTTCACAAGTATCTTACAATATACCCTCAGTTCATCTGTCTTGTCCTTTATCCTGGTTGTACTGATAGGAGAACCACAGTTTGTGCCCCAACTGTGTGTGTTTCCTGCCCCCTGAAGTAGGATCTGAATTCTCCAGAGGGATCTTCTCTGCTCTGACTGTATCTTTCTCACCTTTCACTCCACAACACACAATTCTTGGCCAAGGTTCAGTTTCCAGACAACTACCTTCCTTTTCATTCACACCAGGAGACTGAATGGCCAGGAGGGGCAAGAAATGAACTTCACAGCTGGGAGCTTGAGTTTGGACTTGGGGCAAAGAAAGGTCATAACCTTCAGGGTGTGAGTTCCTCTTTCTCATGCTGTTTAAGCACTTCCATTTCATCACCCTTAAAATGGAGAGGTCATTAACCCAGCTCTGCCAAGGCCACCACTACCCCATGGCCCTCAGCACCACATTTTTATGGCTTTTAAATCACTGCAGGGATGGGGCCTCCAGCCCTGTCCTGGGCAGCCTGGCCCAGGCCCTGCCAACCCTTTCCAGGATGAAATTGTTCCTCATATCCAACCTAAATCTCCTCTGGCACAATATGAGGGCATTCCCTCTTGTTCAACCACTTCTTCCTTGGGAGAAGAGACCAAAATCCCCCCCCTGGCTCCAACCTCCTCTCAGGGGGTTGCAGAGAGCCAGAAGGTCTCCCCTCAGCCTCCTCTGCTCCAGGATCAACACCCACAGCTCCTTCAGGCACTACTCCAAACACTTCACACTCATATAATATATATATTTTTTTATTTATTTTTATTTATTTTTTTATATATTTTTTTATATATATATAAATATGTATATATGCATTTGCTCATGTTTTAGGGGGTTTAATCTTTCCTAACAAGTCTTTGGAGACAACTGCCACCAAACCCCAGTGGCATTGTCCATCTGCATGTCCCTGCCCAGCCAAAAGCTCTGATAGGGTCTGGGCTTTGCCTTCTGCCTCCCAGGAGAGCTGAGTTGCTGATTTGGAAACAGAATTGGGAAACATTTAGATGCTGGGTGGAGCAGGTTCTTGCTGCAAAGCTCTTACAGGTGTGCTAATGAGAGGCTGTGCTTCGCTCATCACAAGCCTGAGACCTTGGAGAATATGAGTAAAAATGCCAATTTGCATGTCTTGGGGTTAATTGAGGAAATCTCTGATGGAAAATCTTGCTGTCACTTCTGAAACCTGTTCTGAATACAAATTCTAAGTCTCCATGGGATATGGTAAAAGCTTTGCCACTTCTTCCCAAACTTGTAGAAATGAGGAAGGTTCCCGGAGCTCACAGAGGAAGTTTTCCTCAAAATTTCACACTCACTTTTCATCTGTCTTGACATTAATGTGGGAGTCCTGGATCAGGCCTGGAGAATACATGGGATCCTCTACCAAGCAAACAAACAAACAAAAAAGAAACATGAATATTTTCTCAGAGATTACCTAGACCACAGATTTTTCTGAGCCAAAGAGAGATTTCTGCTTGCAAAAAGATTTATTTTCAAGTGGGACATCTCTCTTACTTCACCCCTTTACTTTCTGGCAAGTTCATCGTGGATAAAAAAAAAAATTATTTGGGGTTTTTAAAGTTTAATTAAGCTGAGAACTGTATTTGACAGCTTTCAGCTGTCTCATGGAGAAAATTAGGAAAGCATAGAAGAAAGAAACTGGTTAATTCACCTGCTACTGATGAAGAATCAGGGCAGATTTCCATTATCCCAGGATGAGGATGTGTTTTTTCATCACCAGCTCTTCAGTGGGGGGGACTGCTCTGCTTGTACAACTGTTTTATTATATGCCACTAAAAGATTGCCACCAACAGTGCAGCTCACAACCAGAAACCCAGAATATTTCAGTGTTTAAATGTGTGACTCTCTGACCATCAGTCATTAGGGGATTTTATAAATGTCTTGCTCCACATTATCTCTGTATAATTAACTGCCCTTGTTGAAGCATCTGATTTTTTGAGTTTCTGGAGAACACTTGGGAGAGGTATTGGTTTGATGCTGATTTTAAATAAATTATTACTATTACGTAGTTTTCAAAGTTAGTTTTTAGGAGCTTTGACATTCAGTCTTCATTTTAAACCAGCACGCCCTGTGGAACAAGAAGATTTTAAAAAAAAATAATTAGAAAAAGCAGGAAAAAAAAGTTAAGAGATCAAATTTTGCCTTCATCAAGAGTTTCACAAAACCAAACTCGAATTTTTGAACCTCTCCATCTGAACTGGAAAGTTTTACCAAATTCCTTTCACTTTTCTTTTGCAATTTTCTCCTTTGAGCATTCAGATGTGGCTGTGCAACGCTGCTGATTTCCCTGTGTCAGAGAGGGTATAATTAAAAGCAGAATTCTACCTTGATTGTGGCTCTGATCCATCCATTTACTGGCAGATGAGGAGCTGCTAAAACTCTACAGCCCTGCAAAGTGTTACAGATAATGTGTCCTCACTCAGGGGGGCCACAGGGATCCCAGGAATGGGAAAAGCTTCCTCACAAGGGGAAGAGATGGGGCAGGTTCTGATTTCTTCACTCCTGGGACCAAAGACAGGGCTCAGGGAATTTTAAGAAGCTGAATCAGGGGAGGTTTAGGTCAGACACCAGAAAAGGTTTTTCACCCAGAGGGCAGCTGAGCAGTGGAACAGCTCCCCAGGGAAGTGGTGACAGCACCAAACCTGCCTGAGATCAAGAAGTGTTTGGATGATGCTCTCAGGCACATGGGGTGATCCTGGGGGTGCCCTACACAGGGACAGGAGTTGGACTCCATGATCCTGATGGATCCCTTCCCACTTGGTGTATTCTATGAAAAGATCTCGGGGAGAAAGCCCCAGGGAAGGTGCTAGAGCCATGTGTGGGTTTGGTGGCTTTGTGATGTCTCTCTGGGGCTTTCTGGAGTGAGTCCCACTCCTCCTCATCTAAACACTGCATTGATGAAGTGGGGACAAGCACACATTATTTTTTCTTGCAAAGGCAAGAGACACTGAGGGGATAAATAAAATGAATTAGTGCCTGAGATAGTAAAGCTAGACACTACAGTGGTTAACTGCAATGAGTTACAGGTTTCAGGATCTCTCACAAGCTGCTGAAGGAGAAATGGAAATCTATTTTTTTTCACCAGCATTAACATGGGAAAAGCAACCCAGGCAGTCACTTTTGAAGAGAATTTAGGAACAAAAGAGAACACATGTGGTTGAAATGTTATAATAGTCAGAGCCAGAAGATCCTACTCATTTCCTGTAGGAGGAAAGGCACCAAGAACTGGAAAGGGGAAAGCCCACATGATTAGAAGAAGAAGAGGATTGACTTCTCTCTGACTGACATCAATGCTATTCTGCTTCAAGACAGTCGTGTTCACAAGATAGTACAATCCAGCCAAATATAAAACTGCAGCAAGGCACAGTGAGTGGCAGAGAGAACATCAAGGATTCACTTCCTGATGGAAGAAGGAGACAGAAAATTCAGACTCAAGTGGCAAACAAGGTTTGGAGCCTTGCTAAGGTTGACCAGGACTGGCCTGAAATAGGAGATATATAACAGCAAGTGAAAGATTGGAAAAAAACAGGGCTCCATTTCTGTCACCAGGTAAGTAAGAGCCTGGGGAAGCCCCAGGGAAGCTGCTGCATCCTCAAGTTTTATGCTCTGATAAAGATTATGACAAAAACCTGGTTCCCTATTTACTCTTTACTGTGAAATGACTTTACAGCATAATCAGGGGGCTGAAAATTGCTTTATGTAGAGCTTACAGCCATGTAAAAATACATGTAAGTATTTGTATAAATATATACATCTACTCCTACAGCTTTATCACCAAAAGAACTTTGACTCATCTGGCTGGGACACAAGACACTGAATTTATTTCCTTGCCAGACCACCACCTCCTTCGACCAAAGACTTGTAACTGAATTTTCTAGGAGCCTTCACAAGTCTCACTGCCATCAAGCCATGGGCTCAGCACCTTATCAAACTTTGTCTTCTTCTTTACAGACTTTGTCTTCTTCTTCTTTGTCTCTTTCTACCCCTCCAGTGGGGGTGTTCAGAGCTGGGATGGGCAGCACCAGCACCTCCAGCCCCATCTGGGTCATCAGAGAGAAGAGTGATGGAAATGGGGAAAGGTCTGGAGCAGAAATCTGCCCAGGAGCATCTGAGGGAGCTGTGGGTGTTGATCCTGGAGCAGAGGAGGCTGAGGGGAGACCTTCTGGCTCTCTGCAACCCCCTGAGAAGAGGTTGGAGCCAGGGGCGGTCGGGCTCTGCTCCCCAGGAACAAGGGATGGGACAAGAGGAAGGGCCTCAAGTTGTGCCAGGGGAGGTTTAGGTTGGAGTTTGGGAACAATTTCTCAATGCCTGGAAAGGGTTCAGGCTGCCCAGGGCAGGGCTGGAGTCCCCATCCCTGCAGTGATTTAAAAGCCATAGAAATGTGGTGCTGAGGGCCATGGGGTAGAGGTGGCCTTGGCAGAGCTGGGTTAATGGTTGGACTTTATAATCTTAAAGGCCTTTCCCAACCTTTGGGGATTCTGTTTTTCAGTGACAGTGCTTGTTACTCCATAGAATATATAAATGCTTTTCTCATAGGTTTCACATCTCTGCACACACTCGAGGTACTCAAAACTTTGCTATTATGGAAAAAAAAGGGGTCTTGCTTTCCAAACTCAGCAAGCGAGTGCTGTTGCATTTCATCCACCCATCAGAAGATTCACAGGATGTGGGATGAAGAAGCAAGACCTTTCTCACCCAGAGCAGCCTTGTCCCCCCATTCCCTTCTCCCTGACCCCACTCCAGACTCCTCTCAGAGAGGGGATGATTTTACCTCCTTCTGCTGGAGCTGCTGAGATGGGTCTCTAATGTGCCATATGTTCATCAAGCTGCTGGGAGAGACCTGTGACCCAGACCTTGCTCCATAAATTAATCCCTCACTTTCATTCCCACCAACAAACTGCACAGTGTTGAGTGGAGCTGAGATTGGGGCTCTTTGCCCTGAGGCCAAGGACTGTGGCTGAGCTCCCTGTCCCCAAACAAGGGGTGGCCATGTCCCCACCATTCACTGGCTGTGCCCCATGGTCCCTGCTATCCCTCCTGTTGTGCCTGGGGATTATTTGGGTCAGTATCAGTTGCCAGGGAACATGCTGAGAGTTTAACACTGCCCTTGCACCCTTCCATCCCTACAGACAGAACCTGAGCCTTCCTTGCTCAGGCTAAAGGGTTGTGTTTTCCTCTTCCTCTCTCTGGTGCAACTCGTAGTTCCATATTGAGGAATGCTGGAAAAAATCCACTGAAGGGAGATAAGACACCTACAGCCTGGGCTGGGATCACAGCCTGAGAGCTTGGCTGAAGGATGACAGAAAACCCTGGTGCCCAGCATCCTGCCTGAGAGCCCCATGCCCAGAATTAATGAAATCCAAACAGCATCCATGGCAGCTTTGCACGGGTCCTGACTCCTTGAAACCTTCTAAACCTCCCCTGGCCCAACCTGAGGCTACTTCCTCTTGTCCTACCACTTGCTCCCTGGGAGAACACACCAACCCCATCTCCCTCCAACCTCCTTGCAGGGGGTTGTAAAGCACAGGAAGGTCTCCCCTCAGCCTCCTTTGCTCCAGGCTGAACACCCCCAGGTCCCTCAGCTGCTCCTTGGCAGATTTATGCTCCAAATTCTCCCCCAGCTTTGTTGCCCTTCTCTGGACTGTCCTGGCTTGGGCCAGGATAAAGGTGATTTTCTGGTTTGTACTTTTGCTTTCAGCTCAGTTTCTTGTAAGTAGCTGCACTTGCTGAAATTAACAGCAAGTTTCTCAGTCAGTGTCTGCTTCTGGGACTGATCCCACTGGATGTTTATAGTTACTGCCAGAGACTGGTGTGCAGAGCCAAGGACACTGCTCAGCTCTGAGGAACATTTTACCCTGCAGAAGGAGTAAAGAGGTCCCACCTGAACCCCTCCTCTGGGGAGGCCCGAGACAAGATAGATGCCAGAACTGACCAAACAGAGTATTCCATCCCATACACCTCATACTCAGGATAAATTTGAGGGATCACAAAGGTCAACTTTCTGCTCCCTTCCTGCCCCTTCCTGCTCTTCCTGCCCTTCCTTCACTGGTTCCCTGTGTGCTTCGGCATCCTGGGAGGATTCCATCCCTTCCTCTGCCTGTGCTCCTGATCCATGCCAGCCTGAATCTGTGTGTTCCTGCCTCCAGCTCCCAACTGCTCCTGACCCCAGGATTCCAGCCTGGACTTTCCCAGGGCTGCCCTGCAGCCTCAGTGGTGATGTGAGAGTTATTGGGGGAAAGGGGGGAGGAACGTGGGATCAATTTTCCTGTCTATTTGTATATATTTAGTAATTTTCCCTATTTATCATTACTGTTTCATTAAAGTTGTGTAGTTTAGTTTCCAACCCATAAGTCTCTCTCCCTTATTCTCTCTCCTTTCCTTATCAGGGAGGAGAGGGGGATTAATAGAAAAATCTGTTATTCAGTTTAATTTCTGGGCCAGTGTTAAACCATGACACTGGACACACTCCAAAATCCACAAATCCACACTGACTTCCTTTCTTTACCCTCTTCAAGGTGTTGCAAGTGAAAACCAACTTAGGGAGGGAGTTCCTGACACCCTGCTCAGCTGGGAGTTTCTGCATCTTAGAATCCAGGGAGCCCCGAGGGGACTGAGACTGGGGCATGGGAACATTGCACAGGGACAACTGGGATGTGCCATGGAGAAATGACTCTGCACTGAAAATACACCCCAAGATCTTTTTTTTTTTAAGGGTTTTTTTTTTTAAAAAAAATAAATTAATTTGCTGGAAATTTTGTGTCACCCTGAGTCAGCAATCCATCTGCATGATGCCTTTTAAATGATACCAAAAAACCCCAACAGGATTTGGATTATGACTTGTACTCAACCACCACATCCCCCATTCCCTCACCATTAATTCAACCTCCAACACCGTGGAGCCACTGCTTTCCAAGAGCAATTCACCTTCTTGTAGGTTCATTTTGTGGTTATGGATCATTTTTTTTTAATTTATTCCTTACAGATTTAAGTTTGGATTAGGGTGCAATAAAAACAACTGTCCCTCTCACCTTGTGATTTATCCTTCTGCAGTAATTCTAAGGGATACCTGGGCTGTTCATCAGCAGTGCTTCTGTATTTATTTCTCACTGGCTAATAAAAATGTGGAATGGTGTCAGACCTTGTTTTGATCTACATGAAACTTTGGTAAACATCCCTCCAGTCGACAGCCATTCTCCTCTGCAGACTCCTTTATGAGATCTTCCTGTATTGAATCCATTAAAAGGAGATTTCATTGACATTGCTGTGTTACATGGTGCTCATTTAAATGCTTTACAGAAGTCCAAGGACATTGTATTTACTCAAAAAGCAACACTCCTCTCTGGCACTGACTGTTGACAAATCCTGAGTTCCTGGCTCTACTCTATGAGTTATCTCCACAGTGTCTTGGAAGAGGAGAGAATCCCACCCATGTTCTTAAAACTATGGCATCTCCACCTGCCCTGGCACCTCAGCACTCCCAACACCCCCCCCAGCACCCATGGGTCCCTTCTCTCCTCCATCCCTCCCAGTACCTCCAGTATCTTGTGCACCCCTGTCCCAGCAGCTGTGGCACAGGGGCTCAGGAAGACCCCGACACCTCAGCTTGGGGACACCTTGGTGGCTTTCCCTCAAGAGGGAATTTCAAGTGGGTGCCCCAGGAGACTCTCCCAGCCCCCAGCCCACCACATCTCCCACCCATCCCTGCAGGTCTGCAAATGGCTCCACGTGGCAGCAGCTTCAACCCCCAGGTCTGCTGCTTTGAGTGGGCAAGCACCCACCTGCCTCCATCAGCCACCAGTTCACCAGCCATGGCCTTGCTTCTCCTCCAGCTCCTGCCCCTGGGCCAACTGCAGCTCTTGGGGCCCCACAGCTCTGGGCAGACCCAGGGGCTCCCCAGGGCCAACTGCAGCTCTTGGGGCCCCACAGCTCTGAAGGGACAGCAGTGGCCTCAGGTTCTCCAGTGCTGTCACCATCCATCCCTGGCTGCCAACACCTCCAGGGGCAGCAAAGACAGCAGAGCCTGTCCAGCACAGCCAGCCCCTTGGGGACACCCCTGGGCAGTGGCTGCCACCCAGGCAGTGATGTCCCCATGGATGAGGACACCCATCCAGCTGCTGACCTGTGACATCTCCCTGGAGAGTGATGTCCCCATGGATGAGGACACCCATCCAGGTGCTGACATGTGACATCTCCCTGGAGAGTGATGTCCCCATGGATGAGGACACCCTTCCAGCTGCTGACATGTGACATCTCCCTGGAGAGTGATGGCCCCATGGATGAGAACATGCTCCCAGGCATTACCATGCCCCAAAAACAGTGACATCTCCCCCAGACAATCTGCTGCCCTCCATGTCCAGGACACCAGGGACCCCATGGGAGTTCCAGCCAGTCCCAGTTTGCTCTCTGAGAAGCACTGGCTGGAACAGGCTATGAAGCAGCAGGATTGCTCCCTAGGGGACGTGGGGATCAGCCAGAACAATCCCAGTAGATTTCCCATGCCCAGGCACCCTGATGGCTCCAGTGCCACCATCCCTCATCTCACTCCTGATGCCCAAGGAGATGCTTTCCCCTCACCACGCTGTCCCCAAGACCCCCAAAGCCACCCTGAGCAAACACTTCAACAGCCTCGGGAGGAAGGCTGGGGAGCTCCAGCAGGATGTGGGGACAGAGCAGCCACCACCCCAGGGCAGGGTGTCCCAGAGTGACATCAGGCTGGAAAAAGCAAGGGAAGGAGCAGCAGNCTCCCTCCCTCCCTCCCCCTATCCATGCTGTCTCCCCACAAAAGCCAAGGAGCTCCAAGGAGCAAACAGAAGAGTTCACTCCAACTTCTGCCACTTTTTGGCTCGACACCAACCCCACGAGTTTTCAGAGGAGCTCCCACCCAGCAGGGAGCTCTTCCACGTAGGTTTGGTACCTTAAAGACATCTCAAATGTCTTTTCCAATGTGCTGCTACAGAGCAAATGTTTTTGGGGTTGTTTTTTTTCCCCCTGCTCATTTGTTGCTAGGCTGATGTTGTGAAACAGCAGAATGGGCCCTTTGCAATTGTGATGCTGAGCAGTCAGGGACAAGCTGGGCAAGACTGGCAGCTGGCACTCGAGGTGTAGCCCTTAAAACTTATTAAACTGACCAGTCTTTGGGGTTTTAAATCTTTCCATCATGTTTAGGGGTCGCCCACCAGTTGCTCTGCTGAAGATTGGCTGGCATGGCTTTGTGGGATCTGGAAGTTCTGGGCAACAGTGCCACCTTCACAAAGTCTTCTGAAAGGACCTCTTTAATAAACAAGCAAACTGATTTTGGTAGAAATTCCTGTTGTTGACCTCTTTTGTACAGCCATCACAAGAGGGAGGGGGTGGTTCAGGACATTTCCATGAACTGGGCATCCAGAGCTTGAAATCTCCAAGCTTCAAAAGCTTCAAATTCAGAACCAAGTTGAAAGGAATCAAAATTTGCACTGAGAAATCCTAACAAAATGTCAGAAAATAAACTCGGGGAAGAACGAAATTCTTCACAGAGAAGTGCCCAGAGCACCAAACTCCTAGAGGAAAAATGCTGGGCCAATAACCCAGTTTCTGCAAGGATTTCTTAACTTTCAACTAACCCCAGTTGGAAATCCAACCAAACCTGACAGCTTTGTGAGATCTGGTGTGTTGGTGTCTTTATTCAGATTAAGTAGGTGTGCACTGACTTCCAGCTGGCAATGAGCCCTTGTGATGATGGTGATGCTCCAGAACATCATGTCCCATTTCTTGCCATCAGACCACAAGGATGGAAGGACCACAAGTCTTCAAGTCTTATCAGGATTTATTTTTCTTGCTGATGCAATATGGTGATGCTCTAAAAGAACTTTCTGAATTTCTGAACTTCCAACCCTTAGGTTTTGGCAGCTCATTGAGGTTTTTATGAACCACACTTACATACTGTCTCCTTCCTCAGCAAAGGGAAGTTCTCTTCAGTTTTCTCTCCTGTGGCCCAGGAAGAGGAAACTCACTGGGTTCTTACCAGGTTTACAAGGAGTTACCCTGACGCTGTGGTTTGGAGAAGCAATGAGAGGATTCAACAGCCCCATCCAAAGCTCCTCTGCTGTTCCTGGAGGGGACAACACTTGGATTTATCGTCCTGTGCAAACAGCTTGATGGGAGCACTACTTCTCCCCCACAAGGCTGGTGGGAGGCACATGATTTTTCTCTCCACAGAGCTGCTGAAGAAGCCCTGAAATTAATGTGACCAGATGGAAGTAGGCTGCAGATCTTGACTGTCTAACACACTCCACTTTCCAAAATCATGCTCCCAACACGACGCAGCCATAGGCTGCTCCAAACCCAAGGCTGGTGGCAAGAAAGCATTTCTGTTCCTTTACATCAGCCAAGGTACTCTTAGGTGTGAAAGAGAAAGGTCTCTAGCAATTTATAACTGCTAATGTTCTGGCCCTGAAATAATCACGAGAGACATTTTTTTTATTTGCTGTTTATTCATCCTGACTCGAAGTGAATCAACTTCTGAGCTCACACCATGTGACGGTGGCACTGGCGCATGTGTTTTCTGTGCCAGTCCAGAGTATCCAGGCAACTAGACCAGATATCAAAAATCTTGTCAGATTTTTCCCACCCTGTATTTTGTCTGTCTCACAGCCCTTATTACCACTGCATTTAGGGCCCGTTGCTCTCTAATGAATTTAATCTCCCAGCTGCCTTTTGCAGACAGAGCAATGCCTCTCCTCTGCGGATGGGAGTTCAGAGACACAGCCCTGGAGGAAACCTGGAGGAAGCAGGGGCTGAGGAGGGATGTTCCAGGTCATGAACAAGTAACAGAGACCCTTGTTTAATGGTGGAAACAGTTCTTCTCTACAGCCAAGCAAAGGAACATTAGCAACAAGGTGTTGTCTTACTGGACCGTAGGAGAATTTGGGCTGGAAGGGGCCTCAGGAGGTCCCTGGTCCAACCTCCTCTTCCAAGAAGGGTCAGCCATGGGTTTAGACAAGTTTGTTCATCCAGGTGGTTCTCCAAAACACTCAAGGGCAGAGACCCCACAACTGCAACCCAACTCCACAACAGAAGCCTGGTCCATGGTTTGTGCCCTTCACCCACAGACTGAAGCCTGTCTGCATCCTTCTGCCAAGCAGCAGCCCAATAATTCCCCACAAATTCCCCAAGAGAAGGACCAAACTCCATCTGCTTTTTCTGCTCAGTTCTCATCCCAGTAACAAAATAGGAATCCTTGCATCCGAGTTAGAAGTAGGATCTCATCTACTTAATACAAGCAGTCCATCTACACTTAATTTTTCCTCCTCTCCTGAAACACACACATCCTTTTTATCCAGAGGTCAGTACTCTGAAGACCTCCCCAAGAACATCTTGAGCTTGTCCGTAAGTTCTCTGCACTTGTCACCCATCCCTGACAGGAAACCCAGATCAATTCACCTCTCATTGTAATTCCTCCCCTGTGAGTGAGAAGAAGCAGCCGACTCCTTCACTATTAACTTCTCAAGCTTATCCTTTTCATTCCTGATTTTTTGCTCAGCATTTCATCGTCAAGCGGGGAAATTGCAGAAGACAGGCATCACTTCTGGCATGACCAAAGAGCCAGAAAGAAAATGGAATACCTGCCTTTTTTTCTTCCCCAGTAGTTAGGAATGTGGAAGTCCCTCATGGACATCGTCATGGCAGAAGAGTGGCTGGACCCTGAACTAAATCAGACTTCACAGAAGTGTGGAATTTTCAGACCTGAGAATTATTTGACATCTCGCAGAGATTCATCTTCCCCCCCTGGCGCGATCAGCGAAAGAATAAAGTTTCTTTTATTTTAAGTTTTTAAAAGTGTTGTTGATGACCCAACGATCACCAAATGATTCCTGGGGCGATGGGGGAATTGTGAAAATCATATGCATTTTTAATTCCTTGTCATTTTAGTTTAATGTCCTCAGGTTTTATTTCTTTCTTCTTAAATGTACTTATTCCAAACCCTACGTCTAATTAAAAAAGCCCAGTGCCCCGAAATAAGGGATGGCATGCATGAATGTCCTAAATAAAGAAAAAGAAATAAATAAAGGGCCTGTTAAATTTTCTACATAATGTCCATGAATGAGGAAGCATCCCCTTCTTCTTTTCTGACCTATGGATATCATTAATATGGACTGTTCCAGCACAATGAACTGGAAAGAATGGTAATATTTTTAATTTCCTCTCTTCAGCAGAAATAGTTGCTTTACCATATTAATGTCTGCACGGGTAATACACTGACTTCTGGGCTGACATGAAATGGGCCTTTATCTTGGATTTTTTGGGGTATGTCAGAATAGAGGCTGATTGCTTTGGGAAACAATGTTCATGCTGCAAATTCTAATGAGTCTTCCAGAGAAAACTCCTGGATGCTCTTCCCAAGTGACCTGGAGTGAGAAATGGCTCAGAATTCTTGTAGGTAGCTTGGCCCCACCCTCAGTTATAAAGCCAGGCATTTGGCCAACAAATCCACAGTTGTCCTTATTTGGTAGCAAAAATACCATTTTTAGTATATTACAAGTGTAATTCAACTTTCACAAACTGGATTATGAACCCAAGATTTATCAGGCTTACACAGATTGACCAATGGAAATTACAGAGACTGGAAAGTGATACTAATTAGTTAGAAATCAGCTATCAGGACAGCTTTCATTGACTACTGACCCTGCCACCAGGCACAAACCAAAGGTGAGAAGCTAAAAGGACTCCTAAGTTTGTAAGGGAACTTGCTCATTCCCTTGGTGAAGCTCTCAACCTTTTTTCCCCACTTAAAAAGATTTTTCCTAATCATCTTAACAAGGAAGCAGAAGAATAATAACCAGATCAATAATCCTCTGCCTTCCAGAGTTTGCTGCTTCCAAGGCTATGTGGTCCCATCTGATGCTTGCTTGCTGATGATGTGCAACCAGGACTGAAAGGAGCTGCTCTGACCCTGATCTCTACACTTTGTCTTTCAAAGTAGAGGAGAAAACCAGTTTGGAGTTTAGTTTATATGCAGAAAGTCACACTGTAAGTAACACTCTGTAACTTTTCAGTCCTCTGTGGACACACTGTTTGATCTCTTTTTTTTTTCTTTTTTTTTTCTTTTTTGTTATACTAAAAATAAAATTTAAAAAAAAAAACATCCAAGGAATTATTTAAGCTGAAAAAAGTCTTTTACTGCCTAATAAGGTTGTAGTGGAGGAGGAAAAAAATGAAAGAGTAAGCACATTGTTTCTATGTGAGCCAGGATTGTGTCAGGGTCCCAAAGGGAGAGTTGCCATCCCCATGTCTGAGCTGGACACCACGATCCTGTGATGCCTCCATGCAAAGCCATGGATGGGTGAAACCCAAACCCTCAACTGAAACCACCCAAGAAAGGACAAATTGCAAACATGATCCAGGGCAGGAGTTTGGGCTGATTCCTGTGTTGTTTCCTGCTGCTTCAGGAGGAAAGACAAGGTTGCTCCCCAGAAAAAGGAGTAGATGAAAAAGGCTTTATTTGGAGGAGGAAGATTTAGGCTAGATATTAAGAAAGCTGTTCCACACCAAGAATGGGAGATGACCTTTTCCAAGTAGGTCTTGAAAAAAAAAAAAGTATCAGTGTGAGCAGGAGCTCCTGGTCAGAGATCAGGAGCTCTCAAACAGAGCAGTTCTGACTTCAACTTAGATCTTCCCAGATGAAAGATGGCTCACAGCACACTTCACACAGGTCTGAGGTGTAGGTCATTGCTCTCCCATGTTTCTGTGTTGGTTCATGGCCTTGGGGAGGGTCTCTGAGACCTTTCACTGGGCTGAAGGGATGAGTCAAATATTTGGAATTGCACTGAGGAATTGGAATCGGGAATGCACTGAGCCCATTCCTTTCCACTTGGGTGCAAGGGGAGGATGAGAGAGATCCATCCATCCCTTGGGCTCTCAACCTTTGGAGCAGCACTATTTCCCCCTCAACACCCAGCCAAGAAAACAAAGCTCAGGAGATGTAACAGGAGCACACAGGAGGGGGCACGGGCTGCAAAGATAAATGATCAAAGGGCAGAGCAGGCTGATGTGCATAATGATGCTGTGATACAGCAGAAGAGATCCCCTCTAGCCCTCACCGATGCTAATGCATATATTTACCTCCTGATTGACTTCATAATTAATTGACTACCCAGGGTAAATCCTTCTCTCACCTCCCTGGCTGAACATAGGGCTGCAGAAGCCTGCAGAGGTATAAAACCAAACCACACAAGGGATGAACGAGGCCTTTTGTCTGTATTTTCTCTGAAAGTGCATAAAAGCCATCAGGAGTCTGGTAGGATGTAAAATGAGGGCAAAAAAAGTATTTCCTTCAATCCCTGAACTGCAGCAGGAAGAAGTCAGCCTAGAGAAGGGCTCAAGCAGCAGTTAAAAAGAGGAAGGGTTTGTATTTTTTGACTCCGAGGCGGATGTATTTTTTCCTTAAAATATGGTAGAAAGGTAAAGGGAAATTAATACTTCCATCCCAACCAGAACAAGGAGAAGAAGCATTTGTTATGCAAATCTTTTCATTACTGCAAATCCCGAGTGCTGATAAGAGATAAGCATTGTTCTAGCTTTATTTCAAGTAGCTCCTGCACAGGCGCGGGGACACGATTATGTTGCTGAGGAAGAAAGAAACAAACAGACACATTTTCCCTCTACATTTATTCCTGTGCCTGGAACATGAATTTGGGAGCCTGCCTGAAAAGGCATGGGGTCCATGGAGGCTTGTTCATTTTACTGCTTTGTTTTCTGCTAAGGTGACATCTGCTCCTGAATGACCTTAGCATCTTTTCTCTCCGCAGCCTGGCCCGGGTGGCCGTTCCTTTTATGCGCATACATTAACGTGGGGGTGAACTGCAGCTTCATGAGGTCTGTTCTTTATCCTTTTCATTCCCACTAATCCCGGAGTCTGCAGGGAACAAAGGGCTGGATCCTTCTGGTGTAGACCCGACTGTAGGGATTTACCTCGGCTACGGGGTGACACCGGTTATCTCCAAAACCCATTCCCCACTTTGCTGTCTCCTCCATCAAAAATCCTCCTCCTCCTCCTCCTCGATTAATTTTTTGCTTTTTTCCTCCTGCTTTTTGTCCACCTAGGAAGCAGCTGGGATATTCCCTTGCAGCAGTGGGTATCCAAAGCAGTGGCAGCTCCCATCCCAGCCCTGATCAGACACAGTGAAGAGGAGGGAGGTTGTTGGTGGGTTGAAGGGTTGATGCCACCTGAAAAGCACAGGAAACTGTTTTCCTCCCCATTTCTGTGCCAAGTTGCTCCTTATTTTTGTGGGCCCCCTGCAGGATCTGTCCCCAGCCACTGCTGCCTTCCATGGAAATCAATGAGGTTTGCTCAGCCCTGCATTAGGCTGAGACACAGCTATCTGTCTGCCTGGCTATTAAATTACTTTTCCACGTGACAAGAGAGCTTCCAAACTTTGCAATACAATTTCAGTCTTCATATCCAGCTCATTTTTTCCCCTTCTCCCATTGTTTTACCACACTCTCCCCATTCAGAGGCTTCGTGTTGCAACAGGAATATTACATTTACCCCATCTCCCTTTGTCTGGAACCTTTTTTTTTTTTCTTTTTTCTTTTTTCTCCATCACCACCAAATGAAATCAATTTTATAACTGATTTCTCTGACCTGGCACCAGAATGACATGCCTACAGTTTCTGCTACAAATTCTCCTTGCTGTCTGTAATAAGTTACTTAACCATTCCATTATTTCATGCCGGCTCCCAGTGGGTTTTAGCTGCACAAGACGTTTCTCTGATGAAATTGGCACCAGCTTTTAAAAAATCCAAATCAATTATATCTCCTGGGCCTCGCTCAAGATTTTAAAAGAGGTTAGCTAGGCAGGATCTTCCTTTTACACAACTGGGCAGAAAGAAAATGCACAGGCATTTTTTAATTTTTTAATTTTTTTTTGCCTCCGCCTGCACGTACAAACGGTTCACATTGTTTCTTGGATAAAATTGTTTATTGCTGGGAGAGCTGGGAGCTCACTCAGAGAGGAAATTTTGGCTGATAGAGATGGCAAGACTCCAATGGCTTTAATGAATGCAATGTTGATCACTTGAACAACAGGATCAGCAATATGGCAGGGATGCGATAGCCTTTTTTTCCAAATCCTGGCTCTAAAGTACCAGATAACACCCTCGTGTCAGAGGGCAATTCCCATAGAGGGGAAGAATGATGACCTGGGTGTTAGATCTGGTCTCTTCTCCCACCTTCTCCCTAGCAAGACTTTGTCCCTGGAGCTCATCCAACTGTTTTTTCCAGTCAAAGTGAGACTGAAATCCACTATTACCGACCCTGGCACGCTTTCTGGTAAGGGAACATTTCATCACAATAACTTTTTAAACACCAATTTCACTGGATTTCTCAGTCTTCTCGACCAAGTCTTGCTCCAACTCTTTTCTAAATGAATGCTGGAATGTTCATTTACAGGAAGGAAAAAAAAGTAACTCCCTCACTTCTTCGAGGTCACATCGATATGCAAAAAAGACCCCACGTGTGCACAACTTCCCACCTTTTTAAAAAATCAAACCTAAATTTGACTTAGTTCTAAGTAGGGAGCTGCAATTTCTTGCTAATTATATAATTACTCCAGATTGTTATGGAGCACTGGCAATTAAACACTCAAAATACTTTTAAGTTGAAGAAAGTCACTACATAATTCCAGTGAACCTGTGCAGGGGAAGCTGCATGGGTTGCTCCTCCCTTTCCTCTATGACCTCCCATCCTACCTCTTGAAGAGAGACTCAGCAGAGAATCCTTGAGATGCTGCAAACTGGCAGAGCTCAGCCAACCTTGGAACATCGCTTCATAGCACCTGAAGGCCGAGCTGGGTATGATAGAAGGACTTAATATGAAAAAAAAAAACTTATTTATACAAAGAGAGCTATATGGATCTGTGTGTTTATATATGTGTGTATATAGACACATATAGATGCATTATATTCTGGCAGGGGGTTGGACTAGATGAGGTCCCTTCTCACCCATACCACTCTGTTATTCTGTGATTCTGGTTTTAGAAGCCTTTTTCTTTTTAGAGGCTTGACCAATCATGCCAAAAATAGCATCCCAGCATTGTGGTCCCCCAGAGGACCTCCCAGTCACACTATCCCACGGGGTCCCCATCCAGGAATTTCCCAGTGGGTATTTTTGTGGAAAGTGTTTGCCTAGAGCCCAAAATGAGTTTATTTCATGGTGTGGCATCTCCCATACAGATGCAGGGGCAGTTCAGGTATAGCCCAATTGCTACTCACCACCTGCTTCTGCATACCTGAGCCAAGGCCCCATAGGTTTGAAAAATGTCCTTGTCCCCAATACCTTAGTTTAACATCCCTTGACACCAAATCCTTTAAATTCAGGTGACAGCTCTGTATCTGGAGTCTCTGCGGTACCTGCTCTCTCCATGCCAAAACACTCACAAGATGCATTAGACTTCAATCCTGTGCTTTAACTCCTTCCTTCATACTAGCAGTGATAATTTATAAAGAAGTCTGGAATGTTTTTTAGGTCTGGTCCTGGAGCAGCAGGGCCCCCTCAGCAGTGATCCTGCCCACAGCTCTCAAAATACTCTGAATTTTCACAGCATCCTTCATAGAGAATGAAGCTGAATGTGTGTAAGCTTTCAGCACAGCATTAACTTCTTGGTTCAGACTTTAAGTCGGTTTTGTAGACAGTTCTATGACTTCTCCTCGGGAGAAGAGGAAAGAAAACACATGCTAAAAACCAGTAAGAACAAACCCAGTTAAAAAACAGGCTGAGTGTACTGAATAACAATAAAAAGGCTGGGACTTGGCGACTTTCAGTTGGGAAGAATTCATTCCATGTCCACTGATTTTAAGAAGAACCTTTATATGGAAGTTGTCATGACCCAAAACCCAGGTGTCTGGGCTTAGGCGCCGCCGGTACCAACCGGGCCTCAGCTCACTCACCCTCACTCAGCTCCACTCCCACTGAGGGGGGTGGGGGGGCAGAAAATCCACCCAAAACCTCCTTAATCCCGACAAGGACAGGGAGAATTTTTACTCCTCACGGGCAGAACCAGCCAGACTTAACTTTGTAGAGAAAATAAATTAGTTTAGTCTACCAGGAGAAGGAGAAAACATCGACAGATTTTAGCACCTCCCCCCCTTCCCGCGTTGCTTCACTGCCGCCTCCCCNTCCTTAATGTAATGGAAGTTCAGATACCCAATTCACATGTGGATCTCACTAAGTGTAAACCAGGGGATCGGTGGGTGGATGGATGGTTGGATGGGTGGATGGATGGGTGGGTGGATGGATGGATGGATGGATGAGTGGATGGATGGATAGGTGGATGGATGGATGGATAGGTGGATGGATGGATGGATAGGTGGATGGATGGATGGATGGGTGGGTGGGTGGATGAGTGATGGATGGGTGGATGGATGCATTGATTACTGGGTAGGTGGGTGGATGGATGGATGAGTGGATGGATGGATGAGTGGATGGATGGATGAGTGGACGGATGGATGGATGAGTGGACGGATGGATGGATGAGTGGATGGATGGATGAGTGGATGGATGGATGGATGGATAGGTGGATGGGTGGATGGATGGGTTTGCATGGATTACTGGATAGGTGGGTGGATGGATAGATAGGTGGATGGATGGATGGATGGATAGATGGATGGATAGATGGGTGGCTTCTGCAGAATAAAGGCAACAGTGAATTTATACTGGTCAGAAGTAGAGGCAAGAGTCTCTACAGCTCAGCAGCCTGACAGACACTATGAAACTTTCATGAAGTTCCTGTGGGATGGGCTTGGTTTGGACCCAACCAGAACCAACGAGGCCTCCGCTCAATCACCCCCCAACCCCACTGTGAGGCAGGGAGGAGAAAACCCACCCAAAGGGAGGTTTGCATTCTACAATTACAGTGTAACAGGCAAAAACCAGACAGTTCCAATTTGGGAAGAAAAGATAATTTAATCTACCAGGAAAAAGAGAAAATGTGGACAGATTTTAGCACCTCCCCCCCTTCCCGCGTTGCTTCACTGCCGCCTCCCCTCAGGGCAGAGGGGACGGGCAGGGGGGGTTCCGGGTCAGTTCCCCACACGGGGTTTCTGCCGCTTTTCCTCCTCAGGGAAGGACTCCTCACGTTCTTCCCCCATTCCAATTTGGGGTTCCTCTGATGGGGGAGAGTCCTTGAGGAACCCCTGGGACATGAGTCCCTCCCATGGGGTGCAGTCCCTCAGGAACAGAGCGGGGCTGCCCACAGAGTCACGGCTGCTGGGGGAACTGTCACCTCCCCTGGAGCAGAGCCCTCCATGGCTGCAGATCCACATCTGCCCCTCTCCATCATCCTTCAGCTCCACATTTTCCCACCTGTGATACTTCAGGGGCTACAAATAGACTTCTGCCCCTCCGTGCTCCTCCATGGGTTGCAGGGGCACAGCTGCCATCTCACCACGGGCTGAGGGGAAATCCTCTGGGCACCTTCTCCCTCTCCTTCCTCACTGACCTTGGTCTCTTTGGTCCTGCATTGCTCTCCCTTCTTCTCTCAATGTCTCTTGCAGTTACATTTCCCTCTTCTTGAGTGTGTTACTGAGAACTTCTATTTGCTCAGCCTTGGCCACAACTGGACCCAGAGGAGCTTCCAGTACCTTCTCCCAAGAGCCATTTGTGGCCCCCCCTGCTGCACTATCCCAAATCACCGGGATCTCTCATGGATTTTGGGTTCTGTCTCTATGGCCCACAGTCCCAATGACTCTTCCTACTTGCTTCATTTTCATTTTTTCTCATGGGTATAAAGACTGATGAGACTGGAACCCATGAAAATTCTGCTCCTTGTCCTGCTTTTGAAAGAAGATGTCATGGACTTGGTTCTTCCTCGAGGCTACTTCCCTGCAAAAACTCTTTGCCAGATCCCATTCTCCCCATACCACAGTCATGTGAATTGACTGCCTCTCTTCTCTAGAAAGCTAAAATTCAAACAACCCCCATTCCTTCCCTGGAGACAAGAGTGACCCCGTGTTTGGAGGGAAAATTTCATCCCACCCTGGAGGCCTTAAGGTGACGCTCTCCCATAAGCAGTGTATGGACCACAAGAAGGTTTGGAGGGGGTAACTGGAGATCTAATGGAAATATTTGGCTTGATTTGGCTCCATCAGGGTTAGTTCAGTCATAGAATGATTTGGGTTGGATCCTAAAGGATCATCTATTTCCACAGGGACACCTTCCACCAGACCAGGTTGCTTCAAGCCCCATCCACTCACTTCGTCTTGGCCTTCAACACTCCCAGGCAGCCACAGATTCTCTGGGCAACTTGTGTCTGTGTCTCACAACCCTCACAGGAAAGGATTTCTTCCTAATCTAACCTTCTTCCTAATCTTTCTAATCTGAATCTACGCCACATTTAACGTGTACGTAAATATACATGTACACACCACTGTAAAATATATATAAAGCTGGATACCACTGATCATTTCAGGGCTTTGTTTTGCTGGCCCAATGTAAATAAACCCCTCACTGAAGTAGAGATGGCATTTACTTGCATGAGAACCAACAAGTTTAGCCCTCACTTTGCTAGAAAACATTCCTATCCAAACCCAAGCAGTGCAAATCAACGTGGAAAAAACACCTCTGTCACTGAGATGATCAGAGATGATCTGTTTTGACTTGGCAGGGGAAAAAAAAATAAAAATCCAACTTCTTTCATTTTCCTTGCCCCTCCTAAGCTGGGGGCAGTCCTCTGTTTAGTCATTCCTGGGGCTGAAAGCAGCATGGAATGCTAAATGGATTAATTAGTACTACATCACTCTAAATTTAGACAGCTTCCTTTCAGAATTAGATTTCTTCAGGTTTATGCCATTACGTTTCTTAAATGTACATTCTCAATCACATTAGCAATTATGAATACATTACATTTATTTTCTTTTTGAAATATTTCACTGTTGTACTTTAGGATAGAAAATACACACACTCTTCTTCCCAGGCAGACATGTCAGGTCACTCCAGCTCATGTTTTTGTTGCAAACTTCACTATTTTAAAGACAACCCTGAGATGCCTCTCAGGAGCTATCAAGTGTCTACTTGTATGAGAAAACCAGCTTCCATTTTTCATGCAACTTTTCCTCTCCTGGAGCTTCAGAGATATTCCTGGGGGGGGAGAGGGGGGATGGAGCATCTGCACAAAACAGGATGTGAATAAAAACCTTTGTTTGCCATTCAAACTATGACTCTCTTTACTAAGGTAGTCCAGTGATCCTGGGGACTAACCTCATGATTTCTCACCATTGGAAGTCTTAAAAAGATATAAATGGATATAAATCCCAAATAATCAAACAAGAACTCCTACAGGAAAGGATCCTGGAGCAAAGATATCATCCTTGAAGCAATTTTAGGGCAGTTTCTGTGCCTAGGCCAAAAGTTTTTCAGTTCTGGTCCTACAATTGAGAGGTTTTTTCCTGCTGTGCATTGCATGAGGACAGCTGTGGACAACAAGAAGAGACATGTCCTCTTTCATCAGAAGAAAGCCACATTAGGTCTCCGTTGTGCTCTTCAAGAGAGCTTGACAATTTTATACACAAAATGAACTTTTTCAGAAGTGTTCAGCATCTGGCTCCTCATGAGGAGTCAGATTTTCAAGGCAGGCAGAGGGGGATATGTCAGATACAAGCTGTGCACACTGGAACATCTGAACTTGTTGAGTTCTCCTCACAGTTATGGTCACAGTGATACTACTGATATAAATCACAGCATCATAGAATTGTTTGGGTTGGAAAAGACCTTTTAAGATCATCAAGTCCAGTGCAGCACTGCCAAGGCCACCACTAAACCATGTCCTTGAGCACCACCTCAAATCCTGCCAGGGATGGGGACTCTACCACTGCCCTGGGCATGCTGTGTCAGTGTTTGATAACCCTTTCAGTGAATAATTTTATATCCAACTTAAACCTCCCCTGACATAACCTTAAGGTCCTTTCCTGTTGTCCTATTGCTTGTTACTTGGGAGAAGAAACCAACAACTGCCTCACTACAGCCTCCTTTTTGTGTCTGTAGAGAACATGAATGGTTTGTCCTGAAGAAAATCTGGTGACTGAACAAAAATAGTGACTGAACCATACTGAAGACCTGTGAGACTAGTGCAGAAAGTGAGGAGGGGCAGCAACAGGTTAAAAAACAAAAAGGAGAGGATTTCACATCCCCTGGTATTAGGAGAAGTGCAAAATGAAACAATAGCTGTCAGCTTGGCACACTGAAAAATTGTCTGCTTGGAGATGTTACAGGAGATAAAGTGTGCAGCAAATCTGTGGTGTTACAGTAGTGAGTGAATCCAAAAGTGATCTCAGGAAAGAGGGAACTTGAACATTGTTTTTTTATTTTTGGAACAAGGGTGACAGAAGCAGCAGAGAATTCACAAGATTTTCACACTGAGCAGGACAGCTAAACCTGACTTAAACAGAATGTCAAGGAAGTTGACTGGGAAGGATGATTCTGCTTTTGGAGAGCTCGTTCTTACCAGTTTGTAAATAGTGACTGAGAGGCATAAATGCTTCACAACTGGTGTCTGCAAGTCAGAAAGTGGTAAAAAACCACTGCAGAGGATTCCCTTCAATCCCAGCCAGCATGGCTTCACCAAGGGCAAATCCTGGTGGTCTTCCATGATGGAGCCACTGCACAAGGGAAGATCTATTGATCTCATCCACCTGGACACCCACGAGGCCTTTGATACAGTGCCTGAAAACCTTCTCAGCTTTGCTTTTCAGCAGGCAGAACCTGGGATTTGTTGCCCCTGTTAAATCCCACCCTGGGGCAGCATGGGGGGAGCTATCACTGGGGCTCCAGTGGGCTGCATGGGGACATGCTGGAATCACTGGGAGCAGGTAGAGCACCCTGCTAAAGGTGAAAGGACCAGAGATTCACAGGATGCTTTGGGTTGGAAGGGACCTTAAAGATCATCTAGTTCCAACCCTCCCAAGGTGGGCAGGGACACTTCCCATCGGACTGGGGTGCTCCAAGCCCCATCCAGCATGGCCTGGAATGGCTCTGGGGTTGCAGGGACCAGTGATGCTTTCTAGGTGGGGCTGTGCCCACAAGTCCTGCATGGACACATCTGTCCTGGCTCCCTTGCCAAGGGGCTGTGGAAAGGGACAGGGAAGTCACCTCCCACAGCTGCCACAGCCTGGTGACCTTTGGCACTTGGCAGATCTGATCTGGGGCTCCGTGAGGCTTTTGCAGCTCTTTGGTGCCATTTCCTGGTGCCCCCTCCACTCCCTCCCCACCCCAGGCAGGCACACAGAGGGCTTGGAGAAGTGGCTTTTAATGGAAAAACTGGAGAAAACCAGCATCAAAGCTACTACACCCTCAGCAAAGCCTTTCCCTCCCTCCATCCCTCCCCAAAACCTCCCTGCAGGATTCCTAATCCCACCCTCCTTCCCCAGCACTGCCTGCAGGACCCTTGTCCTTGCTGCCATTTCTTGGCACTGAGCCATTCTGCTGCTCCTTCCCTTGCTTTTTCCAGCCTGATGTCACTCTGGGACACCCTGCCCTGGGGTGGTGGCTGCTCTGTCCCCACATCCTGCTGGAGCTCCCCAGCCTTCCTCCCGAGGCTGTTGAAGTGTTTGCTCAGGGTGGCTTTGGGGGTCTTGGGGACAGCGTGGTGAGGGGAAAGCATCTCCTTGGGCATCAGGAGTGAGATGAGGGATGGTGGCACTGGAGCCATCAGGGTGCCTGGGCATGGGAAATCTACTGGGATTGTTCTGGCTGATCCCCACGTCCCCTAGGGAGCAATCCTGCTGCTTCATAGCCTGTTCCAGCCAGTGCTTCTCAGAGAGCAAACTGGGACTGGCTAGAACTCCCATGGGGTCCCTGGTGTCCTGGACATGGAGGGCAGCAGATTGTCTGGGGGAGATGTCACTGTTTTGGGAATGCCTGGGAGCATGTTCTCATCCATGGGGCCATCACTCTCCAGGGAGATGTCACATGTCAGCAGCTGGAAGGGTGTCCTCATCCATGGGGACATCACTCTCCAGGGAGATGTCACATGTCAGCAGCTGGAAGGGTGTCCTCATCCATGGGGACATCACTCTCCAGGGAGATGTCACAGGTCAGCAGCTGGAAGGGTGTCCTCATCCATGGGGACATCACTGCCTGGGTGGCAGCCACTGCCCAGGGGTGTCCCCAAGGGGCTGGCTGTGCTGGACAGGCTCTGCTGTCTTTGCTGCTCCTGGAGGTGTTGGCAGCCAGGGATGGATGGTGACAGCACTGGAGAACCTGAGGCCACTGCTGTCCCTTCAGAGCTGTGGGGCCCCAAGAGCTGCAGTTGGCCCTGGGGAGCCCCTGGGTCTGCCCCCTGGGGAGCAGGGGGACCCCCCAGTCCTGGGGTCCCCAGAGGGCAGGAGCTGGAGGAGAAGCAAGGCCATGGCTGGTGAACTGGTGGCTGATGGAGGCAGGTGGGTGCTTGCCTCACTGGTGCAGCAGACCTGGGGGTNTCTGGGTGATGGTCTCAGTCCTATGGTTTAGTTTTGGGTAGTGCTGCGAGGAGCAGAGGGTTGGACTTGGTGATCCTTTGGGATCCCTTCCCCTTGAGACATTCCATGATTGTATGACCCTAATTTTGGCAGCTCCTCACCGGGAGAGAAAGGGTTAACAAGAGAGAGAAAAGAACTGTCACAGTCAATGGTTCAGTGTTCAAGTGGGAACCAGTAACAAGTGGTGTCCCTCAAGGGTTCCTGGACCAATACTATTCAGTATCTTCACCAGTGAAGTTGTTGAACAGCTTTACACCTAATTAATTGTTCTACTGTCAGGTCAACTCATAGACTCACAGAATGGGTTGGGTTGGGAGGGACCTCAGACATCATCTCTTTGCATCCCCCCTGCCATGGTTAGGCTCATCTCTCACTAGCCCAGGTTGCTCCAAGCCCCATCCAACCTGACCTTCATCACTTTCAGAGCTTGGCCATACATGACCTCTCTGGGCAACCTGGGCCAGTTCCTCATCACCCTCAGGAGCATGTGGGATGCTGTCTCATCAGTGTTCATGGATATCTCCCAGTCATGCCTGACCACAGGCTTCCTCCCATGTGGGCATGGCAGGTAAATGTGGCTTATCCCTCTGTTAGCAATGAGTCTTTGTCTGTGCTCGTGGTGGATCACACAGCACTTTCTGAGTAACTTCAGGACTAAATCCTGATGGAGGAGCTTCAGGAGTGTAGGTGAGAAGACAGCCTGAGGACAAAATACAATAATTCCCCTGGAACATCAGCAGGGTCACTCCAGTAGCTGCCCCAGGCATGGATGGTCCTGTAGGGACAAAGAGTGTCCTGTGGGAGTGTTGGAAGATTAAATCCTCATCTCCCTCACTTGATTCTCAGGGTGCCTCAGTGCATTTTGTGTGCTCAGCACTTGTGAAGGGCTTTGCATAAAGGTTCACCAAGGGTACAAGGTGTGCAGCACTAGAATCACAGAATCACAGAATGTCTTGGGTTGGAAGAGACCTTCGAGCTCATCCAGTCCAACCTTTGACCAACACTCTAAGCTCACCACTAAACCGTGTCCCTAAGGACCAGGTCCACAGGCTGTTTATATCCCTCCAGGGATGGTGACTCCACCACTGCCCTGAGCAGACTATTCCGATGTCTGACAGCCCTTGCAGAGAAAAAATGTTCCCTAATATCCAGCCTAAACCTCCCCTGGTGCAGCTTCCATCCATTTCCTCTGGTCCTGTCACAGGCTACCAAGGAGAAGAGGCTGTTTCCCTCCCCTCTCCAGCCTCCTTTGAGTTAGTTGAATGGTTGGGATGGAAACCAGGGATGGTTATTGGAAAGCAGGGATGGTTATTTGCATTTTGAGCCTTGAATTTGTTGCCGTGCCACAAAATCCACAGGCATCTCACTGAGCAGGACATGTCAGCTAAGTGCAGCAATGCTGAGCAGCCCCAGATTTTTCTTCAACTTCTTTGCTATCAACGGAAGAAAAAAACCAAACCAAACAAACCAAAAAAACCCAAAACCAAACCGAAAACAAACAAACTAATAAAAAAACCTCAAACCACAAAAAAACCCACCAAAAGCCAACATTAACAGTCTCTGCTGCTAAGGACTTGACCCACACAAGTCCCCAACCACCCCAGCAGCACAAGCCAAGTATCTCCCTTTCCCCACACCCCAGGTTTCTCAGACCAGGAATTAAAGCCCTTCAGATCCCACCTTGTCCCACCAGCACTCACTGAAAAGCTGGGAGGAGCTCCATGGGTTTTGATTCAGGGTCTGAGTCTTGGTGCTGCTTCAGCACCCTGCCAGAGCAGCACTTTGCACCCACTTTGCAATTGCTTCAAGCAGCTACAAATGAGGACACCAGGTGGGAGATGAGCCAGGTTGGCAATGTGCAGAGACACTTCTCTTTTATTGTGTGATGTTTTCAGTCTTCTCATCAACAGGCAGCTCTTGTTTCCTTCCCAAGGAAGATATTCCCTACAAGAGGCTGTTATATAGCTCAATGAATAACTTCTGATTGTCAGTTTTTCTCCCTTAATTGACTGGCCAAGAAAAAGAAAACATCAGCAACAATAACAGCTCCATACTGTCTTTCACTTGAACTTTTCCCCAGCACTTCTCAAGCCTGCATGAAATAAGCTTCACAGCCTCTTCTGAGGCAGGTGGGGAGGACAGGAGGGAAGATGGAATGAAAAAAATTTCCTGAGGTTACCCAGCAAATAGAAATGTGGTTTTCCTGTCTTTTGAGTCACTGGGCCACCTTGTAGCCATCAGGATGGGACCCAGCATGGAAATCAGAGTTACATTTGCTTGGCATTGGGGCAGACTGAGGAAGGTCACTTTGGTGCTCAAGCCCACCTTGAAGCTGATGGTTTATTCCCTGCTTTTTCCCCTAATACTCAAACTGTCATTGCTGCAATTCAGCACTTTGTCCTCAGCCCAGGTAAGATGTGGAGCTGTTGGAGCAGGTCCAGAGGAAGCCACAAGGATGACTGGAGGGCTGGACCATCTCTTTTATGAAGACAGGATGGGAGAGTTGGGGCTTTTCAGCCTGGAGAAGGCTTCAGACAGACCTTCTTGCACCTTCCAGTGCTAAAAGAGAGCCTCTTAGAAAGAATCATAGAATTAGCTGGGTTGGAAGGGACCTCAGAGATCATCAAGTCCAACCCTTGACCCACCGGAGCAGTTGCTAGACCATGGCACTGAGTGCCACATCCAGTCTTTTTTTAAATGTCTCCAGGGACGGAGAATCTACCACTTCCCTGGGCAGCCCATTCCAATGCCTGATCACCCTCTCCGTGAAGAAATTCTTTCTAATATCCAACCTAAATCTCCCCTGGCACAACTTAAGACCATGCCCTCTTGTCTTGTTGAAGGTCGTCTGTGAAAAGAGTCCAACTCCCACCTCGCTACAGCCTCCTTTCAGGGAGTTGTAGACAGCAATGAGGTCTCCCCTGAGCCTCCTCTTCTCCAGGCTGAACAGCCCCAGCTCTCTCAGCCTCTCTTCATAGGGCCTGTGCTCCAGTCCCTTCACCAGCTTGGTTGCCCTCCTTTGGACCTGCTCCAGGACCTCTACATCCTTCTTAAACTGGGGGGCCCAGAACTGGACACAGGACTCGAGGTGTGGCCTCACCAGGGCTGAGCACAGGGGCAGAATCACCTCCTTGGACCTGCTGGCCACGCTGTTCCTGATCCAGGCCAGGATGCCATTGGCCTTCTTGGCCACCTGGGCACACTGCTGGCTCCTGTTCAGCTTCCTGTCAATCCAAACCCCCAGGTCCCTCTCTGTCTGGCTGCTCTCCAGCCACTCTGTGCCCAGCCTGGAGCTCCCCATGGGGTTGTTGTGGCCAAAGTGCAGGACCCGGCACTTGGGATGAGGACACACTTTTTAGCAGGGTCTGTAGCAACAGGACAAGGGCTGGTGGTTTTAAATGAAAAGAGGGAAGATTCAGACTAGGTAGGAGGAAGAAGAAATTTTTTCTGCTGAGACTGTTGAAACACTGACCCGGGTTGCCCAGAGAGGTGGTAGAAGCCCCATTCCTAGAAACATTCATTCCAGGTCATGTTGGATGGGGCTCTGAGCAACCTGATCTAGATGTCCCTGCTCAGTGCAGGGGAGTTGGAACTGGATAACCTTTAAATGTCCCTTCCGACCAATATTATTCTCTGATTCTGTGATTCTGTTCATAATTTCCTGGAAATTATGAAGTGGAAAGGAAGTATCAACCATCCTCCATCCCTCTCCTCTCACTTCTCTGTATCTTTCAGAAAAACATGATTCCTCTGAAGAAGCAGCACTTGCTTGCAGGATGTCCTAAAAAAACCTTTTCCCCAGCAACTACTTCAACATGCACAGGCTGGAGACCATCTCCAGAATGCTTTGAAAACCCCACCTGGGCTCTGAGCCTTTTTCAGACCTCCCTGTGATGGGGTGAAGGTGTTGGATTCACTGGGAGCACCAAGGTGGCTGCCAACCCCTGCCTGGAGCAGGGAATCAGCATCTCACTGCTCCATGCATGCCAGGGCTCAACGTGGAGGACGAGCTGCTGCCTCCCTCTGGGAGAGCCATCAAAACATCTGTGATATTTGGGATCGTTCCAGGACGAGGGAATCAGAAGTGGATCCGGGAAATCTGCCTGTTATCCTAATGAGGATGTTTCCAGATCGTGGCAGACTGTTCACACCCAAGCCAAGGGAGGCTTTCCTGGGGGAAAGGTTGATCCAAAAAATGACCTCCTGCATTCCCAAAGGGTGGCCCAGCACAAGGGTGTTTCCTCCCCGTAAGGGGTTGGTTGCTCGTTGGTGTTGTGTGTCGTTGCCTCAGTTCCCAGGAGGACTTTCCCATTAAGGAAGGGAAAAAAGAAAAAGAAAAAGAAAAGAAAAGAGAAAAGAAAGAAAAGAAAAGAAAAGAAAAGAAAAGAAAAGAAAAGAAAAGAAAAGAAAAGAAAAGAAAAGAAAAGAAAAAAAAGAAAAAAAAGAAAAAAAGAAAAAAAGAAAAAAAGAAAAAAGAAAAAAAGAAAATAAAAGGAAAAAAAGAAAAAGAAAAAAGGAAAAAAAATAAAAGGAAAAAAAAGGAAAAAAAGGAAAAAAAAAAGAAAAAGAAAAAAAGGAAAAAAAGAAAAGAAAATAATTAAGGAAAAAAAAAGAAAAAAAAAAAAAAAAAGCTTTGCATGGGCTTTTAAGCAAACAAAATGTGGCACATGTGTGCACACAAGATTTCACACCCACACACGATTTCCCTTCGAACGTCGCGAATGGTTCGTGCACGAGGACCTGGCAACTGCTGGGAGAGGTGGGGAGAAAAGACAGGGGGAAAGTAGAGAAAAAAGATGGGAAAATTTCAATTCCCATTGCATCTGGGGGAAATCATGTACGTTTTTAGAAAAAAAAAATTAAAAAACACCAAAAAAAATCCAAACCCAACCAACCATCCCCGTTTTATCTGATGTTTGATTGAGTTGAAAACCCATTGGCATTCCCTTCCTGCACACTGCCACAAGGGTGCTGTAAAGAAAATAAGGATTTGAAATAATAATAACAGATCTGGGGGGGAGGCAAGTGGTTTTATTTGGTGTTTATTGCTGTCAGTCACTCTGGGTTTCCAAACCCCTTTGGGACTCGCCAGTGGGTTGGGAGGACTTAGGGTTGCAATCACAGCCTGGCTTGTAGGGCAGTGGCCTGAGAAAGCTTCTGGATCATGCTTAAAAGCTACCAAAGACTTTCTGAATGACAGCAGGGAAGCAAAAATCCTTTTATTCCCAAGGGTTTTTGGAACAAACAAGGAAAAAAATAAAAATTTGTGTTTGTCTTTTAGTGGGAGGCGTCCCCTCCTATAGCAGGGGTGTTGGAATGATGATCTTCAGGGTCCTTTCCAACCCAAAGCATTCTATGAAAATCACAGTTTCTGTGTGCAGATCTGACAGGGGATGGTTTGAAACCTTTTCTGGATCCTAAAAATATATCAGGGGACCCTTTCTGTGTTTTTCTCAGTGAAGAGGACATTGCTGCACAACAGCAATGACTTTGCTCATCTACTCACCTCCTGTAGCCCTTGAAGCCAGAGACCTTCGAGATGTGCATCCCACAACTCACAGATGCTGCTCTAGAAGCAAAACCACACATACACCCCCCATGTGCCTCTCCTGCCTTCTATCCACCTCTAAAAATCTGGCAGGCTGGTCAACAGTGGTGGTGTTTTACTCCCATGACCTTTTTAATCAGCACAGGTTTTCCACCAAATTATACATTAAATTTGGGGAAAATTATTGTAATGCAAAGCCACTTGCAGGGAACTATCTGAAATAAAGTCCTGGCCAGGACTCAGAAATGATGCAAACGGGTCATGAGCTTGCAGTGTTAGTCCTGGTACAATCATAGAATCATAGAATCATAGAATTAGCCGGGTTGGAAGGGACCTCAGAGATCATCAAGTCCAACCCTTGACCCACTGGTGCAATTGCTAGACCATGGCACTGAGTGCCACATCCAGTCTTTTTTTAAATATCTCCAGGGATGGAGAATCCACCACTTCCCTGGGCAGCCCATTCCAATGCCTGATCACCCTCTCCGTAAAGACATTATTTCTAATATCCAACCTAAACCTCCCCTGGCACAACTTGAGACCGTGTCCTCTTGTCTTGCTGATGGTTGCCTGGGAAAAGAGACCAACCCCCCCCTGGCTCCAACCTCCTTTCAGGGAGTTGTAGAGAGTGATGAGGTCTCCCCTGAGCCTCCTCTTCTTCAGGCTGAACAGCCCCAGCTCTCTCAGCCTCTCTTCAGAGGATCTGTGCTCCAGTCCCTTCACCAGCCTGGTTGCCCTCCTTTGGACCTGTTCCAGGACCTCGACATCCTTCCTAAACTGAGGGGCCCAGAACTGGACACAATACTCAAGGTGTGGTCTCACCACAATCGAAGAATCCCAGAATGGTTTGGGTGGGAAGGGACCTTAAAGCTCATCCAGTTCCAACCCCCCTGCATGGTCAGGGACACCTCCCCCAGCCCAGGGTGCTCCAAGCCCCATCCAACCTGGGCTGAGACACTGCCAGGGGTGGGGCAGCCACAGCTTCTCTGGGCAACCTGTTCTAGTGTGTCACCACCCTCGAATTAAAGAATTTCTTTCCTGTCCAACCTCAATCTCCCCTCTTCAAGTTTTAACCCATTTCCCCTTGTCCTCTCCCTACGCCACCGTGTTAGTTCTGGTACAATCAAAGAATCCCAGACTGGTTTGGGTCGGAAGGGACCTTAAAGCTCATCCAGTTCCAACCCCCTGCATGGGCAGGGACACCTCCCCCAGCCCAGGGTGCTCCAAGCCCCATCCAATCTGTCATACAACACTTCCAGGGAAAGGAATACAAGCATCTACGTGGTGTCACCCTGAAGGAGGGTGTGTTGGCTATCAGTAGGTCCATTACAGTGGCCACGTGGACACCACCACCACATGGGCTGCCTCAGCAGGGAACCATTCCCACACACAAACTCCTCCAACACTGAATTTCATGGCAACACCTTGGGCTACTCTCAGAAGGATCCAACATCACTGCTTGCTTTCTCCAAGCCAGTTTCCACTGCATTCATTGATGGTCCAAGTGCCTCCTCCCCATTGCATCAGAAACACAAATGTGAAACACGTGCTCTGCTTCATTAAAAATTATGCTAATAGGAGACATCATTTAAATTGCTAATAGGGTCGGCAGCTTCTAGTAAGACATGACAAACTGTCTGGAAGGAATTTTTGCATTTTTAAAGATCCCCTTTATTCCCAAAGGGAAGCGAGCTGTTTCAGAGGGGAAAATATATATATGTATTTATATATACACATACAAACACGCTTACACATATACAAATACACTTTTTTTTTTTTTTTTTCTGTTGACTTGGGTTTTGCCACAAGAGCTTTGAGCTTGGGCCAGGGGTGGTTTGGTGATGCTGGAGGCAGGAACTTGGGCAGGAGCTGCAGCTCCATCACCTCGACCACCTCCCCACCCTCGGCAGGCACCAACTCCTGCTGGCAAATTAGCAGCTGCTCTTTGCTAGGAATGCTGATTAGCAGCAGGCTGGGGATGGAAAAGCCACAGGGATGGATAAAAGATGAAGCCAGAAGAGGAACCAGGAGATTTAGTCTTCTGCTCCCTCCTGGGACCGGATGGTCGTAGAATAAGTTATTTTTATAACAGATTGGAGCAAACCCTACAGCAAAGGGGAAGCATCACTGGATCTGCTGTGTCTAAATAGTCAGGATGCTTGGCTGTCCCGTGGTTGGGCATGGTTTTCAGGTGCTTGCATCCCACCAAGAGAGATGTTTGCTCCACTTAGCAGTTGTTAGAGGGAAAATTTGCCCCCTGGGAGTGCTCAGGAAACCCATCCCAGAGCAGTGGTGCCTCTGGGTTGTGCCAGTGGGAGGGGGGACAGATGGCAGCACGGCCACTGGGGACACCCCCTCCCTGTCCCCCCATAACACCCTCAATCTGCCAGAGGGAGAAGGCTTCCAACAGGGAGCAAAAGAGGACAGAGAAGCACTCAGAGGCAAAACCAGGAGAATATGTCAACTGAGGACCACTGGCAGAAGCAGGCAGCTGCCAGGGGAGCACAGCTGAGTTTCTCCAAGGGTTCTGGGCATCTTCCATAAACTTCACAGCAGCCCTCTGGCTGGAAGCATCTCCACGTGGTGTTACAGTGCTGACAGCAGTGACCAGAGCAAATACGCTGTTTGCACCCACAGAAGAGTAACATATTTGTCAAACCCTGATTCAGCCTGGGTCAGGCTCCCCAGCAGCAGCAGCAGCTCAAAAATAGTCACTGCTTAATTGATGCTCTTGGTTGTCACTTTGTAATTTCAGTGGTTATGAATAAATTTAAGCCAGAATAGACATAGCCATTAATTCACTTATAATTTTAGATGGCTTTTTCTTAAAAGTCATTTGCATTGAATATAACTGCTTCTGCGGTGGTTTCTTTTAATCCTTCAGTTTTATCTATTTTGACTCACAGCTACATAGTAAAAGCAGGAGCAGCCCCAACGTGTGGGTCTTCCTGTGCTTCAGACTCTCCATGCAGGTTGGGAACATTCACCCTCAAAAATAACTTCACTGTTTGTCTGCTTAGGGTTTCTGTGGGTATTTGAACAGAAATGAGTGGGGACAAATACAGATTTCATCCCTGCTCCAAGCTGATCTGCAATGGGCAGGGAGTCGGCCTATGGATGAGGAGTACAGGCCTCAGGAGTACAGGCCAGATGAAGATCATCCACATGGACAGCCACTAAATCGTTTTATTTCTGCTCCAAACTCTTAACACCAGCTCCTCTCCATCCTCTCAAATATTTCCCTCTTTCCCATTCTCAGCAGAACGTATATCAATATATATATCATTAATCAGAACGTGTATTACTTGCAGTATGAAAACCAGAGGGCTGAGGTTGTCCATTATTTTATCCTGCCTAAAACACCTCTTGGCCTTTTGATGTAAACGGATCGTGACACCTTTCCACCCTGTTTTCACCACTTCTCTTGAGTTCCATGTGTACCATCAAATTCAACACACCAAGCTCCACAGGCTTGAGACACAAAAACAAATATGGACATGTGTCATGGGGAAAAAGAAACCAAACCAAACCAAACCAAAAAAAATCAAAGCAAAACAAACAGAAAAAAAACCACCAACAACAAAAACAACAAGGAAGCCCAATGGACAATACACTGGTGCTACACTTAGTAATGCAGGACGTAATGGTTTACTCTGCCTCTGATGGAATCTGATTATGCCTGCTGTACGATGGGCAGAAAAACTGCCCGACAACCAGGCAACCACTAAATTAAATTTTGAGATTCCAATTACAACTTTCTCACAACACAGCTTTAGAAAATACAGCCGGAGTCCATGAGAAAATAAATGTACAATAGCAGTGGAAGTTTGCTACTCCAGCAGGCTGGGATCCGGGATGCCAGGACAGGGAGTGGTGACATTACGGCTACGTTTGTCCTGATGAAATAAACAGGGCCAGGGTCTGTCCTCTGGACCCAGCTTGTGAGGTGGCCACATCCCTACTGCCAAACCCCCTTGTTCCTCTGAGCTGTGTGGTTGCACCCAGACAAACAGTGAGGAACAGTTTGAACCTCTGCTCATCTGGGTTTGGGGATTCATGGAATCACAGACTGGTTTGGGTTGGAAGGGACTTCAAGATCACCTAATTCCCACACCTTCCACTAGACCAGGTTTCTTAGAGCCCCTCAGCTCAGATTCTTCCCCCATTCCAATTTGGGGTCCCTCTGATGGGGGAGAGTCCTTCAGGAACCCCTGGGACATGAGTCCCTCCCATGGGGTGCAGTCCCTCAGGAACAGAGCGGGGCTGCCCACAGAGTCACGGCTGCTGGGGGAACTGTCACCTCCCCTGGAGCAGAGCCCTCCATGGCTGCAGATCCATATCTGCCCCTCTCCATCATCCTTCAGCTCCACATTTTCCCACCTGTGATGCTTCAGAGGCTACAAATAGACTTCTGCCCCTCTGTGCTTCTCCATGGGTTGCAGGGGCACAGCTGCCATCTCACCACGGGCTGAGGGGAATCTCTGCTTGAGAACCTTCTCCCCCTCCTTTCTTTTCACTGACCTCAGTGTCTTTGTTTTGCTGTTGATTTATCTCTCCTCTCTTCTCCTCTTCCTATTTTTGCAGTTTTGTTTCCCCTTTTATGAACATGTTACTCAGAGAGGCACATCCAGCTTCCCAGATCTGCTCAGCCTAGGCCAGAGGCAGGGCCAGGAATGGAACTGGGGGATCTTCCAGCAGATTCTCCCAGGAGCCACCTCTGTGCCCCCTCCTCAATTTCCTGAACACCACTGCACTAACCCAAGACACAAGGCTGTGCCATCAAGGACCACTGGGCTCCAAGGTCAATTNAATACAAGCCAGAAATAGTGTGGCCACCCTTTCCAGCCACCCAGGCACACTGCTGGCTCCTATTCAGCTGCTCTCAATTAGAATCCCCAAGTCCTTTTCTCCCTGGCAGTTTTCCAGCCACACTTCCCCAGGCCTGGAGCACTGCATGGGGTTGGTGTGGCTCCAGGGCAGAACCTGGCACTTGGCCTTGTTGAAGCTCAATCTGCTGATGCTGACCCACTGAGCCAGTCCAGCCAAGCCTCTCTGGAGAGCCTCCCTACCCTCATGCAGATCAACACTCCCACCTATTTCTGGCTATTTAGGTTGAGATTTATACCACAGAGCGCAGAGAAGTAACATTTGCCTCTGTTTCTCTGGAGCAGAAAACTATTTGAGGAAAGTAAGAACAATTTCCCCAGATATGTTGGCTCAGTCCATGTAATGACTGCTCTGCTCCCAACTGTGGCCATCAACACTGTGAGTGAAAGGGATGTTTTTGAGTTCTCTGAAAGCATTGGTTTAACATGCAACAAAAGCCAGAAAAAATGAAGGCAATGTTGGCCATTACTAGGAAGCTATGAGCAACAAAAAAGCATGATTTGATTTATTTATAAAGAAATGCTTGGTGTGCCCACACCCGGAGTGTTGGGCCATTTTCCTCTCCACACCTCAACAAGGATTTTTTTAAAAATGGACAGAGAAATTAATGAATCAGCTGAATTGCAAGAAGAAACCCCAAGTAACTGGAGCACTTCAGTTTGGAGAGGAAACTCTGGGATAACACCAAGGTTTCCAAAATTACAAGTGTAGCAGAGGATGTATCTGCAGCACAACACTGCACAATACAGGGAAAAAAGGATGTGAAAGGAAACTAGCAGAAAACTTGTTTAAAACAGGTTCGAGAGTGCTTCACATGGTGGCTAATGAACTGATTGCCAGCAGAGTTTTCATAAAAGAATTTCAAGAAATTAATTGACTATAGACCTATTAAATAATACTAAAGGGAACAGGCAGGGAGGGACCCTCTAACATCTGTAATCCTGGGACTGGGCACCAGCACAAGAGCCCACAGCCAAGAGGCCAAGCTTGCATCCCTTCCTCTTGCCATCAGCAGATACAGAACACTTGGCCAAATGGACCATGACCAGGACATTTCTCACATTCCCCAAATGCTCTCTCAGCCTGTGATAATTTTCTGCCAAGGGAAAACCCTGATATGTTTTTTTTTTCCTACCTAGTCACCCTCATTGGCATAATTTTCCAAGTTCTCAAACTTTTTTGCATCCACAGCACAATTTAAGAGTTTCACAGCTCTGCCAGCTATCTGAAGAACCACCTCTTCCTCTTTGCTCTGATTTGGCTCCTAGCAACTTCATTTGATGGAGCCCAGATCCTGAGCTGGCAGACACAGCACACAGGCAATCCCTACAACCCTTTGCAGACCACTTATGATGGCAGTTGTTGTTGGTTGGGTTTTTTTTTCTATATGAACAGTATGCTAAAGCACCTTGCCATAGTCTAACACACCTCATATGGGATATTTTCCATAAGGCTGTGGTCATTCTTCCCATTCTTCTCTGGATCTCTTTCAGTTCAAACCCATTTTTTGAGATGGCTCAGAACTAGAATAGAATAGAATCCCAGACTGGTTTGGGTTGGAAGGGACCTTAAAGCTCATCCAGTTCCAACCCCCTCCATGGTCAGGGACACCTCCCCCAGCCCAGGGTGCTCCAAGCCCCATCCAACCTGGGCTGAGACACTGCCAGGGATGGGGCAGCCACAGCTTCCTTGGGCAACCAGGGGCTCAGCACCCTCACCCCAAAGAATTTCTTCCTCATGCCCAACCTCAATCTCCCCTCTTCCAGTTTGAACCCATTCCCCTTGTCCTCTCCCTACCCCCCCGTGTCCAAAGCCCTCCCCCAGCTTTCTTGTAGCCCCTTCAGATATTGGGAGGTTGCTCTGAGCTCACCTGGGAGCCTCCTCTTCTCCAGGCTGAACAACCCCAATCCCTCAGCCTGGCTTCCCAGGGAGGTGCTCAGCCCTCTGAGCATTTGAGTGGCTCCTCTGGACACCTTCCAGGAGCTCTGTGTCCTTCTGGTGTTGGGGACTCCAGAACTGGACACACAACTCCAGGTGGGCTCTCAGCAGAGCAGAGCAGAGGGGGAGAATCCCCTCCCTCGACCTCTGTCTGTGCTACTTTTGCTGCAGCCCAGGACATGGTTGGTTTCTGGGCTCCAAGCACACACTGAGGGCTCATGTTGAGCTTCTGCTCCACCACCCCCACCCCCAAGTCCTCTCCTCAGGGCTGCCCTCAATCCTTTCTCCTCCCAACCTTTCTTTGTCCATGGGATTGCCTCCACCCAGGGGCAGAACCTTGCATTTGGCCTTTTTGGATGGATAAATGTGTTGGATGAACAGTTAGCAAGCCTTTAAGGTGTGGATGAGAAGCCTGCACCTGGTATGGAGCAGGATAAGCCACCTCAGGGTTGGGTTGATCAAGACAGACAGAATGGAAAGCATCATTGTGCTTTCTGAATATGGGACAGCATTGTGGATGGAAAGCAGAACTTGGTGAGACCAACAAGGGACAGAAGCAGTGATCACAAACTACTCCTCAACATTTTTCCAGGGCTCTGCCTCCAAAAATAACCCACAGCATACCACGAGGGCTCACCAGCTGCATCCCTCCCCAGCCAACTTGTGGCTGGATGCATCAAGATGCTTCACCTTGAGAAGCAAAGGGTTGTGTGACATCTCATGCCCCAGGGCCCAGAGTTGCCAAGAAGATGGTGGCTATAGCCAGCCTTAAGAGGACCAGTGAGCATCTCAGCAAGGCCACGTGTGGTCACCCACCTGTCAGCAGCAATGGGAGCCTCTTGGTCTGCCAAGGTTTCACCAGCATCAGCAACCTCACCAGACATCCAGGGCCACTCATCACCTCTCTGGAGAAAAGGTAAAAGAAGCAGCAGTGTCCATTGGGGCTGTTTGTTTAGGGGCAATCCTGAAGTTAAATTTAAATGGAATTTAAATGGGAGTCAGGAAAAAAAAATGACTGCCCTTCATTCTTCACCAAATGTTTATTTGATGTTACAGACTGTCCCTATCCAAGAGGAAAACACAGCTGTGGATGACAAGTGCCTAGGGACATCACCTTCTGAAACAGCACAGCCACAGCCTCTGGGGGATCTCAGTGGTCCTCAGCCCAACCTAGCAGCTGGAGACCCACATGGTAAAGAAACTCTTTCTTCCTTGCCATGAGAAGACCCAGGATAGAGAGAGAGCCTGTGATGTGTGCTCTGTGGTGTGATGTGACTCTTAGGGTAGTGAGAAATCTCCTGCTCCCACTATGAGATAGGGTCAGGACATCCAGAGGTGGGAGTCAGTAGATCAGGAGCTTCCAAAAGCTGATGCTTTCCTCTTGGGATTGCTTCCTCTTCGTGTCCCTCAAGCTGCCATTTTTGGAATACATCCTTAGGAAGGATATCAGTGCTTAGGAAGGATATCATAGAATCAGAGAATTGGCTGGGTTGGAAGGGACCTCAGAGATCATCAAGTCCAACCCTTGATCCACTACCTTATAAGTGCTCTTTCCTTCAGGAGGTTCCTTCAGGAGGTTCTTTCATCCCCAAAAGCAGTGGAGCAGCTCAGGCTCTGAGTAGGAGCAGCTCCAGCACCCATCTCCACAGAGCACCTCATGAGTATGACTCTTCAGCTCCATCTTCACCTCCCACAGCTCCTCAGCAGTTCACCTGAGGGTTGGGTGCCTCATCTTGTGACTCCTGGCAGAAGTCCAAAGGGAGGAGTGGGCTGGCAGAAAGCTGTTTGAAGAAGTGACTTCTCCTGAGATGTTAAAAATGTGTTAGAACCACGGAATCATTTTGCTTGGAAAAAACCTTGAAGATCATCAAGTCCAACTATTAACCCAGCAGTGCCAAGGCCACCACCAAACTATGTCCCTTAGCACCACATCTCCATGGCTTTTATGTGCCACAAGGGACTCCACCACTACCTGGGCATCCTCTTCCAGTGTTTGATAACCTCTGTAGTGAAGGAATTGTTCCCAGTCTCCAATCTAAAATTCCCATGGCACAAATTGAGGCCATTTCCTCTTGTCCTATCTCCTGCAGGAATATATCATGAGGAGGAATATGAGCTCTTGTAGCTGCTGTCAAAGGGTAGTCACTGGTCCTTGCAGTGCTGCTCAGCTCCTATTCAGAAGCAAACTGAAGCTCACATGTCACTGGGTCAGCATAGGATTCTGGATGATATTAGCTTAAAAAAATGAAAATTGGGGTTTAGACAAAGAAATCCTGCCATAGCCCATGTATGACTTAAGCTTTGTTCAGCTAAGTTGATTTTCAGACTTGTCAGAAATGCTCCAAGACACATTTCTAAATACATTTTAAAAAGCAGCAAACAAAAATTGCATCATCCTGTACCTTTTTTTTTTTCCCCAGTTGGTATCCAAGCCTTTTGTTAAAAAACAAAAAAGTGTTTCTTTGGGTCTTTCTCTGCACTTTCTCTTTTTCTCTTTCCCCACCTCTTCATTGAAGAGTAGACTCACTGGTTTTTTGTTGTGGTTTTTTGTTGTTTGTTTTTTTTTTTTTTAACCAAATAAACCTTTTCCATCCAATTTTGCCTCGGGTCATTAATCTTGCATATATGCAATAAAAGCAATCTCAGTGACAGCACTTTGGCCCTCTCAGTCTTGCTCACAGTTTGCACAACAGGGGGAGGTTTGAAATCAGCTGAACATCTCCCACCATGGCAGTGGCAGCTCTTGCAGCTCTTCCCCAAGCAGAGCTTTTTTTCTCCATCACTCATGCAGATTGCTTGGGCTTTTTGGGGATGACCTGAGTGGACCTGCAAAGCTGTCTGCAGGCTGCCTGGGAGGATGACACAGCTCAGAGCATGAGAGATCAGGGATTTCCTCAAAGGAGCTACAAAGCAGATTCCAGCAGGCTTGCAGCTCAAAGGCTCAAGTGCAGCACAGCTGAATAATGATCTGCAGGATGCCCTGGGCATTCATTCCATGCCCAGGGCACGTGGTCAGTACAGAGCTTTCCTGGAGTTTCATGTTCTGAGTTTTCCTTTAGATGGCTAAAAAATGGTAGAATCACAGCATGGCTGAGGTTGGAAGGGACTTTGGAAATCATCTCCTCCAACCCCCCTGCCATGGCCAGGGACACCTCTCATCCAGCCCAGCTTGCTCCAAGCCTCATCCAACCTGGGCTTGAACACCTCCAGGGAGGGGGCAGCCACAGCTTCTCTGGGCAATCTGTTCCAGAGTCTCAGCACCCTCCTGCTGAAGAACTTCTTCCTAAGATCCAGGTTGAACCTCTTCTCCATCAGTTTAAAACCATTTCCCCTTCTCCTGTCACTGGACACTCATGAAAAGTCCCTCTGCAGCCTTCCTGGAGGTTCCCTTCAGATACTGGAAGTTCCCTTCAGGTATTGGAAAATCTGTCTCATGACCTAAGAAGTTGGTAGTTCTCAAAGATCCTCCCATGGAAGGAAAGTTCCTTCTGCAGAAGCCAGGCACTGCTGGAGCCCAGCTCATCCCACCCTGTGGTGGGGAGAAAAATTGCCCTCTGGAAATGAATCTTTCTCTCCAGTAGAGACCTGAACATCTAATTTGAAAGAGAAGCCCAACTTCTAGATGGCCTAAGAACCAGCTGCACATGTTGCTAATAAACACATCATCTTTGGATCCCTGCACACAGAGTGTTTGCTACACATAAAATGCAGAAACCTGCAGCTCCCAGTGACAGACACAATTCTGTCATTGTCCAGGGTCCAAACTGACAGCACACAGTGCACACAGAACAGGAGGGAGTTGATGATTTACATTAACAAATTCAAATTACTGATGGACAAATGCTACATAGCACTGTGTGTTGGTTCTGATCTGTATCCCAGAAAATGAAGATAATCCAAGGGCTGGAGCAGCTCTGCTCTGGAGCCAGGCTGAGAGAGTTGGGGGTGTTCAGCCTGGAGAAGAGAAGGCTGCAACGGGGAGACCTTAGAGCACCTTCCAGTGCCTGAAGGGGCTCCAGGAAAGCTGGGGAGGGACTTGGGACAAGGGCCTGGAGGGAGAGGACAAGGGGAAAAGTTTTAAAACTGGAAGAGGGGAGATTTAGATATTAGGAATAAATTCTTTGCTGTGAGGGTGCTGAGCCCCTGGCCCAGGTTTCCCAGAGAAGCTGTGGCTGCCCCATCCCTGGCAGTGTCTCAGCCCAGGTTGGATGGGGCTTGGAGCACCCTGGGCTGGGGCAGGTGTCCCTGCCCATGCAGGGGGGTTGGAACTGGATGAGCTTTAAGGTGCCTTTCAGCCCAAACCAGTCTGAAATTCCATGGTTCTATGAGTATGAAGTGGGATCCATTTCTTCATGTCCCATGCAGGATGGGTCATTTCACAGATCAGGGTCATCTTTTGTAGGATTCCTTCACCACAACAAAGGGGGGCACAGTCCCAGCATCTCCACAAGTCCTGCACCACATCAGTACTCATGTAGGGCATGAGCTGGTGTCCAAGTGACCCTGAGACACCTCAAGGCACAGCATGGGGACCATTCTCCTGGGTGGAGAAGATGAGCCATAGAATCATAGAATCACAGAAAATTAGGGGTTGGAAGAGACCTCAAGAGATCATCCAGTCCAACCCCTCTGCCAGAGCAGGGTCACCTCCAGGAGGTCACAGGGACACAGCCAGGTGGGGTTTGAATGCCCCCAGAGCAGGAGGCTCCACAACCTCCCTGGGCAGCCTGGGCCAGGGCTCCCTCACCCTCACAGTGAAAAAAATCTTCCCAATATTTATACAGAACCACTTTTGCTTCAGTTTATACCCATTGCCCCTTGTCCTGTTGTTGGTCACCCCTGAGAAAAGCTTTACTCCCTCCTCCTGACACTCACCCCTTACGTATTTATGAACATTACTGAGCTCACCCCTCAGTCTCCTCTTCTCCTCCAAGCTGCAGAGCCCCAGCTCCCTCAGCCTTTCCTCACCAGGAGATGTTCCACTCCCTTCATCCTCTTGCTTGCTCTGTGCTGGACTCTCTCCAGCAGTTCCCTGTCCTTCTGGAACTGAGGGACCCACAACTGGACACAATATTCCAGATGTGGCCTCACCAGGGCAGAGTAGAGGGGCAGCAGAACCTCTCTCTCCAGGTTTCTTCTCCTGGCCCAGCAGAGAGGGGTGTGAAAGGAAAGAGCTGTGTCAGGCTTCCCATCTTGGTCTTGCCAGGTCAAGGATGCTTCTGCCTCTTGTGGGTTTTGTACCTCTGACAGTTTGGATTCATCCAGACCAGACATGCCTGGGTAAAAGCTGGCTTTCTTCTCAATCTCATTAGAGTTCCTCTGTGTTTCATCCCCCTGCAGCCNAGCATCTCCACGTGGTGTTACAGTGCTGACAGCAGTGACCAGAGCAAATACACTGTTTGCACCCACAGAAGAGTAACATATTTGTCAAACCCTGATTCAGCCTGGGTCAGGCTCCCCAGCAGCAGCAGCAGCTCAAAAATAGTCACTGCTTAATTGATGCTCTTGGTTGTCACTTTGTAATTTCAGTGGTTATGAATAAATTTAAGCCAGAATAGACATAGCCATTAATTCACTTATAATTTTAGATGGCTTTTTCTTAAAAGTCATTTGCATTGAATATAACTGCTTCTGCGGTGGTTTCTTTTAATCCTTCAGTTTTATCTATTTTGACTCACAGCTACATAGTAAAAGCAGGAGCAGCCCCAACGTGTGGGTCTTCCTGTGCTTCAGACTCTCCATGCAGGTTGGGAACATTCACCCTCAAAGATAACTTCACTGTTTGTCTGCTTAGGGTTTCTGTGGGTATTTGAACAGAAATGAGTGTGGACAAATACAGATTTCATCCCTGCTCCAAGCTGATCTGCAATGGGCAGGGAGTCGGCCTATGGATGAGGAGTACAGGCCTCAGGAGTACAGGCCAGATGAAGATCATCCACATGGACAGCCACTAAATCGTTTTATTTCTGCTCCAAACTCTTAACACCAGCTCCTCTCCATCCTCTCAAATATTTCCCTCTTTCCCATTCTCAGCAGAACGTATATCAATATATATATCATTAATCAGAACGTGTATTACTTGCAGTATGAAAACCAGAGGGCTGAGGTTGTCCATTATTTTATCCTGCCTAAAACACCTCTTGGCCTTTTGATGTAAACGGATCGTGACACCTTTCCACCCTGTTTTCACCACTTCTCTTGAGTTCCATGTGTACCATCAAATTCAACACACCAAGCTCCACAGGCTTGAGACACAAAAACAAATATGGACATGTGTCATGGGGAAAAAGAAACCAAACCAAACCAAACCAAAAAAAATCAAAGCAAAACAAACAGAAAAAAAACCACCAACAACAAAAACAACAAGGAAGCCCAATGGACAATACACTGGTGCTACACTTAGTAATGCAGGACGTAATGGTTTACTCTGCCTCTGATGGAATCTGATTATGCCTGCTGTACGATGGGCAGAAAAACTGCCCGACAACCAGGCAACCACTAAATTAAATTTTGAGATTCCAATTACAACTTTCTCACCACACAGCTTTAGAAAATACAGCCGGAGTCCATGAGAAAATAAATGTACAATAGCAGTGGAAGTTTGCTACTCCAGCAGGCTGGGATCCGGGATGCCAGGACAGGGAGTGGTGACATTACGGCTACGTTTGTCCTGATGAAATAAACAGGGCCAGGGTCTGTCCTCTGGACCCAGCTTGTGAGGTGGCCACATCCCTACTGCCAAACCCCCTTGTTCCTCTGAGCTGTGTGGTTGCACCCAGACAAACAGTGAGGAACAGTTTGAACCTCTGCTCATCTGGGTTTGGGGATTCATGGAATCACAGACTGGTTTGGGTTGGAAGGGACTTCAAGATCACCTAATTCCCACACCTTCCACTAGACCAGGTTTCTTAGAGCCCCTCAGCTCAGATTCTTCCCGCATTCCAATTTGGGGTCCCTCTGATGGGGGAGAGTCCTTGAGGAACCCCTGGGACATGAGTCCCTCCCATGGGGTGCAGTCCCTCAGGAACAGAGCGGGGCTGCCCACAGAGTCACGGCTGCTGGGGGAACTGTCACCTCCCCTGGAGCAGAGCCCTCCATGGCTGCAGATCCATATCTGCCCCTCTCCATCATCCTTCAGCTCCACATTTTCCCACCTGTGATGCTTCAGAGGCTACAAATAGACTTCTGCCCCTCTGTGCTTCTCCATGGGTTGCAGGGGCACAGCTGCCATCTCACCACGGGCTGAGGGGAATCTCTGCTTGAGAACCTTCTCCCCCTCCTTTCTTTTCACTGACCTCAGTGTCTTTGTTTTGCTGTTGATTTATCTCTCCTCTCTTCTCCTCTTCCTATTTTTGCAGTTTTGTTTCCCCTTTTATGAACATGTTACTCAGAGAGGCACATCCAGCTTCCCAGATCTGCTCAGCCTAGGCCAGAGGCAGGGCCAGGAATGGAACTGGGGGATCTTCCAGCAGATTCTCCCAGGAGCCACCTCTGTGCCCCCTCCTCAATTTCCTGAACACCACTGCACTAACCCAAGACACAAGGCTGTGCCATCAAGGACCACTGGGCTCCAAGGTCAATTAAATTCACTATTCCTGATGGAGTCTACTGTGAGATGAATGCTGGTCCCCAAAGATGTGATGTTCAGGTTTTCCATCCAATTTATAACTCCCCAAGGCAGAAGGTGATGGAGACAGAGCTCTGATACCCACGCCAGCCCATGGGTGATGGAAGAGCAGAGTGAAGCACCACTGCACCCAGACATGTGGCTTTGTGGAGAAACATGAGGATTAACTGGGCCTTTCCACTCCCAAAATGCAGCAGGGTTTCTTTGACTGTGAAGGAAAGCTCTGAGAAAATCCTTGATATGTCTTGAGAGATTTTGACTACGTGTAAGCTATACCTAAATGTTGGAACACACTTCAGTAAACATGAGAAAGTAGTTTACTTGCCGTGTTTCAAGAGAATTTTGTGGGAAATGTATTTATTTGTAAGAAGAGGCTGTTCAGGAAGATCTTGTAGCCCATGTTCCTCATGAGAGAAAAGTGAAGTGTTAGAGACACCTTCAAGGTTCACAACAGGAGCTTCGAGAAGATGGGAACATAGTGTTCAGCCTTACAATAAAGGTCAGTAAAATCCTTCCTTGCACCCAGAGGTGGAATAAAGAAGCAGTTGTTCCAGGTGGGGATGGTACTCAGTGTTTTGTTAGACTGAGCCTGAAAGAATTATCTCAACTCTAGATTTGTTTCAGATCTTTGATTGTACCAGTGCAAGTTTATACAAAGAGTAGGCCCCAAAGGAGTGGCTCTGTGTTAAAAAAAAAACCCAACTGCAGACCTTTAAAAAGGTTTTTAAAGTCATTAAGAGATGTGTGCCTCCTCAGCTCCTTTTTTCCTTTTTTTTCTGTTTTTCTATATTGATATTTGGAGATGTGTCTGAAGCAGAACCATGTATAGAGGCTGCAGAGACATGAAGAGATCTCTGAGTCAGAAAGACAGAAAGAAATCCCAGATGTAGGTGATGGTGCAGGCAGTCAGGAACAGGACTTGCAGGATGTAGATGGGAAGAAAATTCAAACCCCAGCTCTCTGCTGGTATAAAACTGGGAGTCACAGGACCAGGAATTGTAAAACAGCACAAGTGCCAATCCCAAAAGGCAGTTGGGATGTATCCATCTGGTTTGGGAGACTGATAATATGGACGTGACACGATGGTGCCAGTTGGCTCCTCTTGGGTTTAGATGTGAAATTATTAGTGAAGAGGTAGCCAAAAATCCAGGATGCAGCTCATCTCTGCCATGGGGTGCCTGTCCTACATCACCTCCTCTACCAGTCTGGGGTCCACTTAGATGACACCAGTGTGGGGGTCTGGGGTGCTTCAGGATTATTCAGAAGGGGAATAAAGCTTAAGTGCACAAAACTCTGATTTCAAGAAAGGCCTTTAGCAACCCCAAGTGCATCACAGCTCTTAAGTAGTAGTGGAAGAGGTCTGATATTAATAGAATCATAGAATCACAGAATAGTTTGGGTTGGGAGGGACCTTAAAGCTCATCCAGTTCCAACCCCCCTGCATGGTCAGGGACACCTCCCCCAGCCCAGGGTGCTCCAAGCCCCATCCAACCTGGGCTGAGACACTGCCAGGGATGGGGCAGCCACAGCTTCCTTGGGCAACCTGGGCAACCAGAGGCTCAGCACCCTCAAATTAAAGNGGGTGCCTCAGTGCATTTTGTGTGCTCAGCACTTGTGAAGGGCTTTGCATAAAGGTTCACCAAGGGTACAAGGTGTGCAGCACTAGAATCACAGAATCACAGAATGTCTTGGGTTGGAAGAGACCTTCGAGCTCATCCAGTCCAACCTTTGACCAACACTCTAAGCTCACCACTAAACCGTGTCCCTAAGGACCAGGTCCACAGGCTGTTTATATCCCTCCAGGGATGGTGACTCCACCACTGCCCTGAGCAGACTATTCCGATGTCTGACAGCCCTTGCAGAGAAAAAATGTTCCCTAATATCCAGCCTAAACCTCCCCTGGTGCAGCTTCCATCCATTTCCTCTGGTCCTGTCACAGGCTACCAAGGAGAAGAGGCTGTTTCCCTCCCCTCTCCAGCCTCCTTTGAGTTAGTTGAATGGTTGGGATGGAAACCAGGGATGGTTATTGGAAAGCAGGGATGGTTATTTGCATTTTGAGCCTTGAATTTGTTGCCGTGCCACAAAATCCACAGGCATCTCACTGAGCAGGACATGTCAGCTAAGTGCAGCAATGCTGAGCAGCCCCAGATTTTTCTTCAACTTCTTTGCTATCAACGGAAGAAAAAAACCAAACCAAACAAACCAAAAAAACCCAAAACCAAACCGAAAACAAACAAACTAATAAAAAAACCTCAAACCACAAAAAAACCCACCAAAAGCCAACATTAACAGTCTCTGCTGCTAAGGACTTGACCCACACAAGTCCCCAACCACCCCAGCAGCACAAGCCAAGTATCTCCCTTTCCCCACACCCCAGGTTTCTCAGACCAGGAATTAAAGCCCTTCAGATCCCACCTTGTCCCACCAGCACTCACTGAAAAGCTGGGAGGAGCTCCATGGGTTTTGATTCAGGGTCTGAGTCTTGGTGCTGCTTCAGCACCCTGCCAGAGCAGCACTTTGCACCCACTTTGCAATTGCTTCAAGCAGCTACAAATGAGGACACCAGGTGGGAGATGAGCCAGGTTGGCAATGTGCAGAGACACTTCTCTTTTATTGTGTGATGTTTTCAGTCTTCTCATCAACAGGCAGCTCTTGTTTCCTTCCCAAGGAAGATATTCCCTACAAGAGGCTGTTATATAGCTCAATGAATAACTTCTGATTGTCAGTTTTTCTCCCTTAATTGACTGGCCAAGAAAAAGAAAACATCAGCAACAATAACAGCTCCATACTGTCTTTCACTTGAACTTTTCCCCAGCACTTCTCAAGCCTGCATGAAATAAGCTTCACAGCCTCTTCTGAGGCAGGTGGGGAGGACAGGAGGGAAGATGGAATGAAAAAAATTTCCTGAGGTTACCCAGCAAATAGAAATGTGGTTTTCCTGTCTTTTGAGTCACTGGGCCACCTTGTAGCCATCAGGATGGGACCCAGCATGGAAATCAGAGTTACATTTGCTTGGCATTGGGGCAGACTGAGGAAGGTCACTTTGGTGCTCAAGCCCACCTTGAAGCTGATGGTTTATTCCCTGCTTTTTCCCCTAATACTCAAACTGTCATTGCTGCAATTCAGCACTTTGTCCTCAGCCCAGGTAAGATGTGGAGCTGTTGGAGCAGGTCCAGAGGAAGCCACAAGGATGACTGGAGGGCTGGACCATCTCTTTTATGAAGACAGGATGGGAGAGTTGGGGCTTTTCAGCCTGGAGAAGGCTTCAGACAGACCTTCTTGCACCTTCCAGTGCTAAAAGAGAACCTCTTAGAAAGAATCATAGAATTAGCTGGGTTGGAAGGGACCTCAGAGATCATCAAGTCCAACCCTTGACCCACCGGAGCAGTTGCTAGACCATGGCACTGAGTGCCACATCCAGTCTTTTTTTAAATATCTCCAGGGATGGAGAATCTACCACCTCAACGGGCAGCCCATTCCATTGCCTGATCACCCTCTCCGTGAAGAAATTCTTTCTAATATCTAACCTAAATCTCCCCTGGCACAACTTAAGACTGTGTCCTCTTGTCTTGTTGAAGGTCGTCTGTGAAAAGAGTCCAACTCCCACCTCGCTACAGCCTCCTTTCAGGGAGTTGTAGACAGCAATGAGGTCTCCCCTGAGCCTCCTCTTCTCCAGGCTGAACAGCCCCAGCTCTCTCAGCCTCTCTTCATAGGGCCTGTGCTCCAGTCCCTTCACCAGCCTGGTTGCCCTCCTTTGGACCTGTTCCAGGACCTCGACATCCTTCCTAAACTGAGGGGCCCAGAACTGGACACAATACTCAAGGTGTGGTCTCACCACAATCGAAGAATCCCAGAATGGTTTGGGTGGGAAGGGACCTTAAAGCTCATCCAGTTCCAACCCCCCTGCATGGTCAGGGACACCTCCCCCAGCCCAGGGTGCTCCAAGCCCCATCCAACCTGGGCTG